>CM076572.1:1131496416-1131897192 GCA_034641835.2 Pinus albicaulis | reverse complement strand
ACCGCTTATGTGTTTGATTACAAAGGTATTGTTGGGGTTCCCATGTTTTGGCAGATTTGGCAATACCAAAAGATGAGACAACATCAAACCACTTTTGGGCCCTAGGATCTAGCCCTCCTGGACCCGGAGAGGGATCTCTCCAATAAAACAAAGAATGGTATGTCTTTGAAGCTCGAGATGAGATATTAGGCTAGGTATGAAGCACAAAGGGGGGTTTTAAATGATTTGGTTGGTTGGTTGCTGGATTGGTCATGAGATCATAGACTGAGAAAGCAATGGAAGGAAAGGAGTAGAGCAGCAGGATGTTTCAGCAAAGAGGATAGGTCAAAACTGTGCCATCCATTGGGCTATGGAGTCATGAAAGGATAATTACTTGCAACCACTAGCAAAGGCTTTCAAAGGGAAAGTCATCTATACTAGAGGATATTTTTAGATAGATGATGGGATGGAACATTAAGGAAGAAAGTGGAAGAAGGAAAGCAACTAATTTCTGTCTATAGATCAGGTCAGAGGTCATTTAACTCCAGACCTGCTTGGACATACTCGAAGGCAGCTCTCGAAGGGGGACAAAGGGGCTGCTTATAGATCGGACCAGAGGTCATTTAACTCCAGGTCTGCTTTAGAAACTCCAAGGTAAAACAGAGATAAGATTGACGAAGAAACATCCAAGCAGCAAACCCACAAGTTCATACATCAGCCAGCAGGCAATAACATCCACTGCACTGGTTAAACCACATGAATTCGCTCTTAGATAACACATAAAGCAGAAAACATTACAGGTAGGGAGAGCAAGAAACATAGGGAACCTAGCAAGGGTGAATCCTATGTTATACTTCTTTTGCCTACCAGAAGAACATGAAACAGTATGAAAATGTAATAAACAGAGTTAGAAAAACATCACCAATAGTAATAGACCAGGATCCTGTGAGATGTGCTTTGATTAATTGATGCAAAACCAGTCATGTACATCGAGCTCAATGGCTAATACAGTCCATACTTTCTCCTCCCAGCCTATTACATACAACTACTCTGCTACTCCCTCCCAAGACTATTCTAACAGTCAGAATGAATCCCTCTAATAGCAACTGCCACAGCAAGGCAACAACAACCCTTACATTATGTTCTTGGGGATTCTTATAGAGGAGAGACAAAAGCAGGAGTAGATACAAATTAAATGAGTCTCATTAAGACAGAATGGTGGAGGAGGCCGAGCCCATTATCCTTAATGGCGTTGTGTTGTACTCCGTAGACTATTTTGAAGATCTCTGTCAGGTCGAGATTGACCTCTGATATGTTCTTCAAGTCCTTATGGCGTCTGGAGCTCTGTGCTGCCTTCTGGAATAAATGAATTGGCTGAAAGATCTGCAGGGCCGCTCCATACCTCCATAACTGCTGCCTGACTGTCTTAAATGAGCTTCAGTCGGTGTAATTAATCGTTTCAGGGCTCGAGGAGGCATGGAGATTTCTTGTAGGAAGGTGTACGTTTGGAGAAGAGTACCCTGCTGATATTAAACACAGATAAGACTTTAACAATGTGCTTGGATCTTCAAACTGCGCCTTTCCCGTTGAATGCAAGATCATAATTGCTAATCTTCAATTAACCGGCTTGAATCCCTCAAATCCGTCTTTGCTGTTTCGTTTGGCTGCTGAACTGGCCTCTCTGTGCTGACTGAACAGTCAAATAAAACTATTATAAACTCGGGCAGTGGTGGTGGAGAAATGCTTTGGAGGCCCGTGGTGGAAAGGCGGTGGCGACTGTGGAAACGGCAAACACATGGAACAATGGCGGAGAATGCCTTTAGTGCTAAACACTAAGGTTTAACCGTTGGCCGAGCTACAAAGGGGAAAGGTCAAACACATGAAATGCATTCGAAATGGCGGGACCCGGTCATGGCGGAGGGCGATTCATTAAACTTTAATGTAAAATGCAAAGGTTTAACTAACGGAGGAAATACAAAGGAAATGAACAAAATGCAATGAGGGGAGCCGTGGATGTGGGACTCGGGGGTCTGATCGCAAAATCGCAAATGGAGAAAATGCGATGGCGGAAATCAACACCAAATAGAAAACTGCGCTTTGCGCTCTGCGATGGAGCGGAAATGCGATGGGCGGAGTAAATGTATGGTGGGCCCAAGCTGGATCACAAAATCACAAATAGAGAAAGTGCGATGGGAAAAAATGCGACCAGCGGAAAGTGCGATGAGGAAAATGCGATGGGCGGAAAGTGCGATGGCGCGATCCATCGCATCTCAAATATTTGCGATCGCAAATATTTTCGATGGATTGGTCGGACACAAACAATGAAAATGCAATTTGCGATCTGCGCTATAAGTGGTTGGTTAATATATAAGAACTTTATAATAAAGTTCTATATGGAATGTATTTGCGGGGTATAGAAAAGGGGAAGTGGTTTAGGCCTATGGTAAAGTTAAAAGTGGGTTTTAAGCCCATTTCAACGGATTTAGAGGCAAGAAGGGGTACGATAGAGGAATGAAGGGGACTGATGGCCAACAAAGGGGAAGGGAAGAATATAAAGGGGATTTGAAAAGGTAAGAAGGGAAATAGAAGGAGAAACAAAATAGAAGCTAGGTGGGGGTGCAATAAGAGGGAAAAAGGGGGCCTTTGGGCATTTCTTCACATAACAGAAAGGCTTTATAATAGGAATCAGCAGAGGGGAATTTATCAAAGGATAAAAGACACATGGAGGCTTCAAGGAGACTATGTTTTCAGAGGAAATGCATTCCTTGAAGGCTCAACAACAAACTTAGCCCCCTGTTTTGCTTGTCAGAAATCTCATAGGGGGGCTAACAGTGGCTCCACATGGGGATGGCTTCTTCTTGAAGGCGTCAAGAATTCAGAAATTGATCTCTTGGTGTAGGCCAGGTGCCTACTGCTTGAACCATCCATTTCTTTCTTTGATCAGCTGCCACAAGCTATGAAGACAATAGATCAACAGTAAAATTCTCCCAAACAACTACCTACCCACACTATAGTCCTAACATTTTTCTTTTGGGTGCATTTGGGCTTGCAGACCCTTTACATCATCAATTTTTACAAACAGGAAAATAGACCTATCCTAAATCTACCCTTATTACTCCATAAGACCAGATTAGACTGTTGGCCTCACAGTTTCTCTACCTAGACTAATATCTGCTAGGATTAAACTGTCTAGCAGACTTCTTCTCTTCATTCTAAGACAGAAATTGAAACAACTAACTACAAGCTCATAGGCTGAGCTTTATTGAGCTTTCCTACCTACCCTACCCTAACTTGGAAATCTCTGACGTTCTAGGTGATACAATAATGCCAATGTAGCCAATCAAGCAGTAACAAAAAAGGATATGAGCACTGGCTTCCTGTCAGAGATAACCACAGGGTGCTCTGCGTGTGGTTCTTCAAAATTGTGGTCACCATCAGTAGTGACCCTTCCTGATGAAACTGGCCCGTGCTAAGGATCAAAGCTGGAGTATTTGAGTGCATCAGGGCCTCCACGTATTCTGCCACAGGATCAATGGGCATATGATGTGCACTTTCTTCACTTAGGCCTTCCATGATTGGTAGGCTGTTTGTGTCCTGGGCGGCTTCAGTTATTTCATTTTCCGCTGTGTCTTCAGAGTGACTCCTGGGAGCCGGATCATCTTCTTCTTGCACATCAAACAGCAAGGGAATTTCTTCTCTTTTAGAGGGCGGGAGACTTTCCAAAAAGGCTCTCGGGTCTCTGAACTCATATGATTTTTATTTTGAGTTCAAGAGTTCAATCTCAGCCTCATATCGCTTCGCCAGCACTTCTAGGAAAACCTTCTTCAGCTTAGGCTGGTCATTGAATCTTGAGCTGGAATGAAGAACTTTTGGAAGGTCTTCACTTCTGAGTTGAGCCAGTATATCTGATATTCCACAACAAAACTCTTCAAGGGGGCTCAACTCAGAGTCTTCCATTTGGTAGGGATGGTGTTGCACTACGACTGGTCTCCCAGTGGAGTCACGTGAAACCAAGATAATCAGTGGCCTGCTGATCACCAGTGGAGTCTTTTATCATTCAGGAATTGTGGAGTCGCCAGGTGGATGATTTACAACTTACTGTCCACCACAGTGGTTTACCAAATCAAAGCTGACTGATCTATTCCCCAACGAAGTCACCATTATGTTGGGGTTCCCATGTTTTGGCAGATTTGGAAATACCAAAAGATGAGACAACATCAAACCACTTTGGGGCCCTAGGATCTAGCCCTCCTAGACCCGGAGAGGGATCTCTCCAAATAGAGCAAGAATGATATATCTTTGAAGGCTCAAATTGAGATATTAGGCTAGGTATGAAGCACGAATGGGGGGTTTAAATGCTTTGGTTGGTTGGTTGCTAGATTGGTCATGAGATCATAGACTGAGAAAGCAATGGAAGGAAAGGAGCAGAGTAGCAGGATGTTTCAGTAAAGAGGATAGGTCAAAACTGTGCCATCCATTGGGCTATGGAGTCATGAAAGGATAATTACTTGCAACCACTAGCCAAGGCTTTCAAAGGGAAAGTCATCTATACTAGAGGATATTTTTAGATAGATGACGGGATGGAACATTAAGGAAGAAAGTGGAAGAAGGAAAGCAACTAATTTCTATCTATAGATCAGGTCAGAGGTCATTTAACTCCAGACCTGCTTGGACATACTCGAAGGAAGCTCTCGATGGGGGACAAAGGGGCTGCTTATAGATCGGACCAGAGGTCATTTAACTCCAGGTCTGCTTTAGCAACTCCAAGGGAAAACGAAGATAAGATTGACGAAGAAACATCCAAGCAGCAAACCCACAAGTTCATGCATCAGCCAGCAGGCAATAACATCCACTGCACTGGTTAAACCACATGAATTCGCTCTTAGATAACACATAAAGCAGAAAACATTATAGGTAGGGAGAGCAGGAAACATAGGGCACCTAGCAAGGGTGAATCCTATGTTATACTTCTGTTGCCTACCAGAAGAACATGAAACAGTATGAAAATGTAATAAACAGAGTTAGGAAAAACATCACCAATAGTAATAGACCAGGATCCTGTGAAAAGTGCTTTGATTAATTGATGAAAAAGCAGTCATGTACACTGAGTTCAATGGCGAATACAGTCCATAATTTATCCTCCTAGCCTATTACATACAACTACTCTGCTACTCCCTTCCACGACTGTTCTAATAGTCAAGAATGAATCCCTGTAACAACAACTGCCACAGCAAGGCAACAACAACAACAACCACAACAATATGTCCCTGGGGGTTCTTATAGGAGAAGAGGAAGAAACAGAAGTAGGTGAACAATTAAATGAGTCTCATTAATACAGAATGGTGGAGGAATCTGAGCCCATTCTGCTTAATGGCTTTACGCAGCGCTATGTGTATTCTGTAGATTGTTTTGGAGATCTCTGTCGGGTCAGATTTGACCTCAGATATTTAGTTGGAGTCCTTTCAGCATCTGGAGCTCTGTGCTGCCATCCTGGAATAAATGAACTGGATGAAAGTCTGCAAGGCCACTCCATACCTCCATAACTGCTGCCTGACTGTCTTAAATGAGCTTCAGTTGGTGTAATTAATTGTTTCAGGGCTTGAGGAGGCATGGAGATTTCTTGTAGGAAGGTGTACGTTTGGAGAAGAGTACCCTGCTGATATTAAACACAGATAAGACTTTAAAAATTTTCTTGGATCTTCGAACTGCGCCTTTTCCTTTGAATGCAGGATTATAATTGTTGATCTTCAATTAACCGGCTTGAATCCCTCAAATCCGTTTCTACTGTTTCGTTTGGCCGCTGAACTGGCCTCTCTGTGCTAACTGAATAGCGAAATAAAAATATTACAAACTCAGGCAGTGGTGGTGGAGAATTGCTTTGGAGGCCCGTGGTGGAAAGGCGGTGGCGACTGTGGAAACGGCGAACACATGGAACAATGGCGGAGAATGCCTTTAGTGCTAAACACTAAGGTTTAACCGTTGGCCGAGCTACAAAGGGGAAAGGCCAAACACATGAAATGCATTCGAAATGATGGGACCCGGTCATGGTGCAGGGCGATTCATTAAACCTTAATGTAAAATGAAAAGGTTTAACTAAAGGAGGAAATACAAAGGAAATGAACAAAATGCAATGAGGGGAGCCGTGGATGTGGGACCTGGGGGTCTGATCGCAGAATCGCAAATGGAGAAAGTGCGACGGCGGAAATCAGCACCAAACAGAAAACTCTGCTTTGTGCTCTGCGACGGAGCGGAAAAATGCGATGGAGCGATCTGCGATTGCATCGCAAATATTTGCGACGCGATCAGATCGCATCGCAAATATTTTCGATGGATCTAACAATCATAACGCATGAGAATGCGATCTGCGATAGATGCTATCGGGCGGAGAGTGCGGTAGGCGATCGCATCGCAAATATTTGCGGTGGATCAATCGAACACAAACAATGAAAATGTGATTTGCGATCTGCACTATAAGCGGCGGGTTAATATATAAAAACTTTATAATAAAGTTCTATATGGGATGTATTTGCGGGGTATAGAAAAAGGGGAAGTGGTTTAGGCCTATGGTAAAGTTAAAAGTGGGGTTTAAGCCCATTTCAACGGATTTAAAGGCAAGAAGGGGTACGATAGAGGAATAAAGGGGAATGATGGCCAAAAAAGGGTAAGGGAAGAAATTAAAGGGAATTCAAAAAGGTAAGAAGAAATAGAAGGGGAAACAAGTAGAATCTAAGTGGGGGTTGAAATAAGAGGGAAAAGGGGGCCTTTGGGCATTTCTTCACAAACAGAGAGGCTTTATAATAGGAATCAGTAGAGGGGAATTTATCAAAGGATAAAAGACACATGGAGGCTTCAAGGAGACTGTGTTTTCAGAGGAAATGCATTCCTTGAAGGCTCAACAACAAACTTAGCCCCCTGTTTTTCTTGTCAGAAATCTCATAGGGGGGCTAACAAGTCTCTTTGTCAAGCTCTTCCAATACATCTATATTAAATGAATGAGATTCAATTATAATATTCTAAGTTATTAGTATTTCATTTTATGTTATTTAGTTAAAAATAAGATCCTCATTATACTATAGTTAGTCTCCTTCCAAAGCTTTTCCAATAAACCTCTAATTCACGAATGAGACTTAGTTGTAATATTGCGAGTTATTGATTGTTTTGCTTCATAAAAATATTCTTATCACATTATGATTAATCTCTTTCACAAGCTCTTCCAATAAACCTCTAACTCATGAATGAGATTTAGTTGTAATGTTATAAGTTGTTTCAAGCATTTCATAGGAGATCCTTATTACATTATAGTAATATTTTTCTCAAAGTCTTCCAATAAACCGCTATCATATGAATAAGATTCCACTGTAATGTTCTAAGTTACTATTTGTTTCAGCACTTCCTTTTATGTTTTAGTAAATCCTCATTGCATTAGAACTAATCTTTTTCTCAAGCTCTTCCAACAAATCTCTAATTAAATGAATCAGATTAAGTTGTAGTGTTTTGAGTTAATTTTCATTTCATAAATGTTCATTTAGAAATTATAATATCCATGGATTAGGACTCTCTATTTTCATCATTTTCTAATTAGGAACAGAACTTGCAAATAAACTTTGTTTTAATTCATTTATTAACATTTCCTTTTCTCATTTTTGACATATATTCCACTTCATCTTCTTAGCATAGAGTAGCATACTAATAATCAAACATAAAAACCCCAAAACATCAATAAAACACTGAAAACAATGAAGTAAGAAAAGGGATACTTAGGCACATATAGTGCATTACACTTCATCAGCTTACTAGCCCTGGTAGATAATTTATGCTATCAATTTAGTACACTAAATTGACTAAAACTTTTGGTGTCGTTGCTGGAGAAGTGTAACTAGGTAGCCTTATTTCCTATTTCCCAAAAATAATGATATGCGTAGAGAAAGATATTCTAGGGGTAGATTTATAAGAGGTAGAAGCATAATTCCCACAACTCCAGTCACTCCACCAAGACCAAGAAGTAGCACACCTTCAACTCAAACCCACATTCCATACTATACCGGTCATAGGCTTCCAAAAGTCTCAAGATCAGATATCCCATCAGGAAGGTCTCCCACCTCATCCACTGAAGAAATTCTAGAGGAAGAAGATCCAAGGACTCCTATCAAAGGGATAACCTTTTTCACTTCCAGATGAAAATATATTCCAACAAAGGAATTACAAATCCCTAGTGAAGAGGAAGAAGAGGACTGTTTATTCAATATACCCTTGATAGAAGAACCATTAGAACAACTAGCTCTTCCAACTGAACCCTATATCAGTTGAGAAGAGTCTATCATGGAAGAAGAAGGGGAAGGAGAAGTCTTTAATGGAGAACATACACTGTTTCGAGGAGGTAGAGGTAGAGGAGGAGATAGAGGAAGAGGTAGAGGTACAGAAGAAGGTAGAGGAAGAGGAAATGCAGAAGGAGGAAGAGGTAGAAGGGAAATTGGAAGTCCTTTTGGATTCCCTATAATAGATGAAGAGACTAATGCAACTATGAAAAATATCTCACCCTCTGTTCTTCCAAACTTTCATGGACAAAAAATTAAAGATCCCGAGACCTTCTAATTTGAATTTGAAGTTGTATGTACAGCTTATGATTACCTACAAGATGCTCAGAAACTTAAAGTATTCCCTTCAACATTGAAAGGAGCAGCATTAAAATGGTTTATGAATTTAATCGCTAGGTCTATTAGGACATGGGATGATATGAGAAAAGAATTTCTAGACAGATATTTGGATTACTGTATACCAGTCAACCATAAGGAAGAAGTGTTCAAGATGATGCAAAAAGAGGATGAAAATCTAGAAGATTTGTTGGAAAGATTTAACTATAACATCAAGAGGGAAAAAATGGAAAACTTAGACTAAGATACTTTGAAAGCTCTTTTTTTGAAGACAATTAGGTATGAATGGATAGATATTCTTAATATGATGGGGAAACGAGACATATCTCAACTTTCATTACCTAATATACAAGAAATATGTATTAATATTTCAAGAGGAAAATCTAAGATTTTAAAAGGACCAAGAGACCCTGCTCTTGCAAGGGCAAGCAAATCTACAACTAGAAAAGTAAGTAGGGCAGAAATAGGAAATATTCTTGATGAATTCAAAACTAACATTCTAGGGAGTCTTAGTGAGCAAATAGACACCCTTAAGTTAAAAAACAAGCAAAAAGCTAAAATTGATGCCTTAGCAATATTTTGTCCCAAATGTAGGAGGAAGCATGCCTTAAGAGAGTGTCCTTTGGATGAAAAATTAATAGAGACCTGTGCAATTTTTTCAGAAAAGCATGAAACCAAGAATTTTCCTTCAATCCCTGGTCTTAAAGTTGCCTTCTAAGAAGAAACAACCACAAATTCCACATAATCTCTTAATTTTGTCTCTAGAAGACCTTGGCATGGATCTCAAACACAAGGGTTTAATAATCAAATGTATAATCAACACCCACCTAATTGGAACTCTTTGCAATAAAATTGGCCCCAATTTCAAAATCAATCTCAACCTTGGGCTCAAAGAGCACAGAATCCTTATGGAAGGTTCTCCCAATATTACCAATATCCACCATCTTATCCATCATATCCATCATATCCAAAATTTCCTCCTCAACAAAATCCTTAGTAGAATCCACAACATCAAAATCAAAATCAAAATCCACCACTTCCATTACCATTTCATCAAAAAGAAAATTAGTTACCTGCCCAAGCAATACCAAACCCCAACAATAAAAACCCTCAAAATACATATATGATAGAAGGTCAATTATTTCCAACCTATTTGGTTACTCGTTTAGACCTTAATGACGTTCAACTTAGATTTGGAAGAATACTTGAAAGAAAGAAACCTTCTATAGTTATACAAGAACAAAACAATTCTGAGGAAGATTCTCTACGGGTAAATAAAGGTTTGAAGAAAATGCATCTCTTCAAGACCAAAACATTGAAAAAGAAAAACAGAAAGAATCAGTAATTTCAACTCCTAGGTTAGAGTAGCCATCAACATCTACTACTACACATCCTTTTCCTGAAATATTACAAATTGATAGAGGTGTAGAGAAACAAATTATGATGCCTAACTATGATTTCCTAGATGAGTTAAGAAATGTTTGTATTAGGATTCCATTATTACAGGCCATCAAGGAAATCCCAATTTTAGCAAAGACAATAAAAGAGTTGAGTATGAAAAAACCAAGAAAAAGAATAAAAGAGATAAAGAAAATACAGCTGGTAGGAAAAATAGAAAATATAATGATGGGAAAGAATGCCATTCCAAAATATCTAGATCCCGGAAATCCAGTTGTTAAGATACATGTCAATGGAATTGAAATTCCAAACACACTTATTGATCTAGGAGCAGCAATCAATATCATGAGTAGGCAGATCATGGAAAAACCAAAACTTCCTAATCTTCTTTTTACACCCACACTACTACAATTAGCAGATAGATCTATAATAAAACTAGATGGGGTATTAGAAGACACTCTAGTGTCCTTAGATTCTTGGGAGTATCTTATGGATTTTATGATCCTAACTCCTAAAAATGATCTAGGAGGACATCCTATTATATTAGGAAGACCTTGGTTAGCTACAATTGATGCTTTCATTAGCTGTAGATCTGGTGATATGTAAATCTCTGATGGTAGTTCAACCAAGAAATTCACCTTGTATCCTCCAACAAGAAAAATCACAGAATTAGATGATACTCAATGGATTGATGATGAAGAGGATATACAACCTCTCTTCACTATTTCAGAAATTAGTGAAGATAATCAAATTTTGAATACCTTAAAAAATCATGAATCTTCTTCAGAATACAAACATGAACAATTTCGAGAAGAATCCAATATTGATTTTTTGTCATCAAGATAAATGTCTCTTTACTCCATGGAAGAATTTGGTAGCTCTACAATTGAGATATTTCCAAGAAAAACCTTAAACATAAACAAAAACCTAGAAAATTTTCAACAAGAAAAGCTAGTCAAAATATTACAGAGACATTCTTCTGCATATGCATGGGAGTACAATGATATGAAAGGGATCAACCATAAGACTTGCACTCATCATATCTATATAGAGGAAAATTGTAACCAATCAGAGAGCCTTAGAGAAGGATGAATCCAAACATTAAGGAGATTGTTAAAGAAGAGTTGCAGAAATTGTTAAATGTCAACTTTATTTATCCCATTTCAGACAGTCAGTGGGTTTCTCCTTTGGTGATTGTACCCAAGAAAAATGGTAAATGGATGGTATGCATTGACTACCGAGAATTAAACAAAGTTACTCCTAAAGATAATTTTCCTTTACCCTTCATAGATCAGGTGTTAGATACATTAGCAAGCAAAAAGTACTTTTCATTTTTGGATGGTTTCAGTGGTTACAATCAAATTCAAGTTGCACTTGAGGATCAAGATAAAACCACATTTACCTGTCCATGGGGTACCTATGCCTACCAAGTATTTCCTTTTGGATTGTGCAATGCACCTGCAACATTCCAAAGGGAAGTATTGGGAATCTTTTCAGATCTAATACATGACTGTGTAGAATTATACATGGATGAATTCACAGTCTATGGAAACACATTTGAAGAAGCCTTAGAAAACTTGGAAAATTTTCTAAAAAGATGTAAAGAAGAAAACCTTTCATTAAGTCATGAAAATTTTTTCATGATGTTCACTGAAGGGATTTTCTTAGGACATCATATTTCAGGAGATGGGATTAGATTTGATAAGTCAAAAGTTGAAGTCATCTCTAAATTATTAGTCCCAAGTTGTCAGAAAGATGTTAGGAGTTTTCTAGGATTTACCGGATATTACAGAAGATTTATAGAAAAATTCACCAAGATAGCATGTCCACTTTTCAAACTACTCTCCAAGGACCGTGAATTCAATTGGAATCCGATTGCCGGTTAGCATTTTGACACGAAAACACAAAATCTCTAAAGCACCTATTTCAAGGGGACCTAGCTGAAAGTTACCTTTTCACATCTCGACGGATGCCTCAGATATAGCTTTAGGAGCGCGTGGCTGGGACGAAAAAGACTCGACTCCTTATGCCATCTACTATACAGAAAAAAATTTGACTCCTTCGAGGTTGAATTATACTCAGTAGCGAAAAAGAGTTCTTATTTGTTTTTCATTCCATAAATAAATTCGAGACACTATATAACGAGCTATGAAACCTTTCTTCACACGTGATCACTCATGCAATTAGGTATTTAATGAATAAATCAAATACTAATGGCGAGTCACAAGATAGTTATTGCTTTTACAAGAATTTAGGATCACCATTCTAGATAGGCACGGACAGTGGCTAATTTCCTATCTAGACTCCAAAACATTAGATACAATACTCCAGTTGAAGATAAATTCCCTCATGAATATCTCTTTGCAATTACTACTCAAGCTCCCTAGTTTGCTGATATTTGCAATTGTCTAGTTTCGGGAAAATTTCCTTCAATTATGAATGCAAGAAACAAAAGAAAAATCATTTGTGACGGTGCAAAATATTCATGGATTGCTAATGATTTATACAAAACGAGTCTAGAGTTTATTATCAGAACATGTGTTCGAGAAGACAAGATCCTGAGATTCTCAAGGCATGTCATGATGAACCTTGTGGTGGACACTTTGCTAATAAGAGGACGAGCTTATAAGATCTTTCACTTAGGATATTATTTTCCATCCCTCTTTACAAATTCTAAAGAGTATGTCAAAAGTGTGTGACGATTTGCCAAAGGGTAGGGAAACCTTCCCCTTCGGTGAAATTCCATTGCAACCTTAGGTACATATTGAACCTTTTTGAGAGAAATGGGCTTTAGATTTTGTAGGACCTATTAGTCCTCTATAGAAATATATATATTGATTTTGCTGATGATTATGTTACCAAATGGGTAGAGGCCAAGCCATTACTTTGCTCATTTGAAGCATCTTGTAGTTAATTTTCTTTTTGAAGATATTTTTTACTCGTTTTGGTGTCCCAAGTGAAATTGTTACAGATCAAGGAGCTCAATTCACATCAGAAATGGTGGAACAAATTGTAGAGAAGTACAAAATCAGACACGGAAAATCCACTCCCTACCATCCACAAGAAAATGCCCAAGTAGAATCTACCAATAAGGTGATTGAAGGGATCCTGACAAAAACTATTCATTTACATAGAAGAGATTGGGCAGAAAGGCTTCCTGAAGCCTTATGGGCCTACAAAACTACATGGAGAAACACAACAGGACACACCCCTTATGAACTTGTTTATGGGAAACAAGTCCTGTTTCCCATAGAGTTTCAGATCCAAACTTTCAAAATGGCAGTCCAGCTAGGACTTGATTTGACAGAAGCACATAAGCATAGACTAGAACATATTAATGAATTGGATGATATTAGACAAGATGCAGTCCAAAGAACAAGCATAGTCCAACAGCAAAGGACTAGATGGCATGATAAGTATATCAAAGAAAAGAAATTTAAAGGTGGTGATTGGGCACTCTTTTTTGATTCAAAATTCAAGGATTTTCAAGGTAAATTTCAAACTCATTGGCTTGGGCCATATGAGATTGTGAAAATCTTTGAAAATGGAGCAATAAAAATCAGGACAATAGATGAAGGAAAGGTATCGTTTCTTGTAAATGGACACAGACTGAAATTGTATCATAAGCCACTTTCGAGAGAATAATTTGTCAAGAAATTCCAAGATAACATTGATATGAATTTTGTGAAGAAGATCTATTCTTCTTCACTAACTTAGTTGTATTTTTCTTCAATAATCCTAATAGATATATATATATATATATATATATATATATATATATATATATATATATATATATATATATAAAGTATAATTGATATGAAAACCAATCATTGATTGGCATGTCTATACGAGAAAGTGTAAGGTGAAAATCGAGAATTCTTCTAATACTTTATACTTTCAAATAGTTCTTGGTCTCATGACTAAATATCATAAAATCGAAATTACTGATTCATTTTCACTCCATACTTCATTTCATTCATATTCCATTCCATTTCACACTCATGGTCCATCTCATTCCATTTCATATTCATGATCCATCTCATTCCATTCCATATTCATCACCCATTCCATTCCATATCCATATTTCATAATTTTTAACTGGGTACATGTAACCGGTGGTACGTTTGCGTAGCCAATCCTACTACTGTGACGCAATTTGACCCTGCAAGCCTATACAAAAAAGGATGATAGTCAAAGGAGATTATGGAGCTTAGAAGATCAACATTTTACAAAATGGAGGACAACTACAACAAGCGACAAAATCAAAAGGGTGCAGGGTAAAGCGTGTGAAATTAGTTTGATAGCAAAACATGAAAAATATAGTATGGTTAATTCATATGTTTTCTAAAGTTAATCTATCATTTGAATTGATCTTTGCCTATCATAAAAAAATACCACTTCAACCATATTCCTTACCATCCGCTCCATAACGGTTCATCATTAATTGAATAAACGGTCAAAAACTTAGATGTGACCTATTAGGTCACATCCTTAGATCGTATCATTTATTGATGATTTTTGAAAAATCATCATAAAATCTCTTCGCGGTATTTCATTTCATATAAAACTCTTAACGATCATTTTCATCATTCACCATTACCTTGTTCATTCATCCGTGTCCACTCACTTGCCATTACATTCTCGTAGCCGGTTCATACGTCAGAGAAGTCATTTTAAGGGCAAAAAACCCTTCCACGAGTTACTCTTTCTTCGAGCACGAGGATTTGAGACGGAGAGCGGTAGACCAAAGCCCGAGAAAAGAAGCACTCGGTACGAAGGAGAATTGGGGTTGATTGTGAGAACAAAGCCAATTGGGATCAAATATTTAGAAGGATACCCTCGGGTAAAGGGGCTATTATAGCGAGAGTTGGATGGCTGAACTTTGTGGAGAAGTTCAATGGATTCCACAAAGAGGTCACAAAATCATTTTCTAGGTCATTCGATGGATCGGAGGTAGAAATTAGGGCTATTAAGTTCACCATCACGATTCATTCATAGTTGAAGCCACAAAATTTCCAAGACGGGGAGAATGTTGGTTTAAAAACAAGGAGTTCCATAATGAAACTTGGAGACAAATGCTAAAAAAAAATAGGTATGGACATTTTAGTGTTTAGAAAAAGGGATTCCTAGTACGGCTACGAAAAATAAATGGAGGGATATGTTGTTAATCTTTTACGGAAATTCATAACATGTGAGGGTAGGTTCGACACCTTGTATGTCTATCATATCGAATCGATGATGAACTTCTTAGATGATGAAATAAATTTTCTTTTTCTTCCTACTTAATAGTTTGAAAAGGATGGCCTCTAATGTTCGGAAAAGACTCCAATTCCTAGAAACTACTCTGCACCATCATGGCCTAATCAAAATATCGATTGAGTTCCATTTGAAGAAAGTAGGAGATAGTTGGGATGAATTCCTTCTAAGAAACCATTTTGAAGAACCGAGAGGAAACACTATCTAGAAAAGAAACGCCAGAAGAAGTAGGAGGAAAAATTGATAAATATGTTGAAATCAAACTTGACACATCAACACGGGGAAGATAGTGAAGAAGTACTCTTCGACAAATTGACAAATATCAAGAGACAAATCAGGTTTAAAAGAGAAAGAGAAATTAACAAGTGAATGTATTGAAGAAAACGATGAAAATCGACCAAATTAAGGAGAAGCTCTAGATTAAAAGGCATGATGAAAAAAGACAGGGACTAAGGGAACGGGAGTTATAAATATTGAGGAAGAAGAAACTCCAATCCAATCATCGGTTGATATATCTCCTTTACACCGGTATGAAGAAGACCCTAACGGAAGAACCCCAGGATATAGATCTAGCTCAACAACAAATTTATGACTATGTGGAATCACTAGAAAAAAAGATCCTCAAAAAATCGAGAAAGATCTCTCGGTCCACAAGAACTTCCAATGGAAATTTTGAGAAGAGACAATTATGAATTGGAGATACTTAATAAACATATCAAGAATGAAAATGAAATCTTAAGAGAGCGAGGTTAAATTTAAGAGTAGCATGAAAAAGACTCTCTCTCAACAAATGAAAACACCGTATAGAGCATGTAGGAAGCTAAAGAAGAGAAATAAAACTGGATGGCACTCATTGATCTTAGGTTCAAATTATTCATGAGGAAACCTAGAATGGAATTGACTACCAAATGAAGCGAAAAAAAAGAGGGCTGGATGTTCTTGCGAAGTATCGGTGCAAATGGAATAAAATTTTGATAAAATTGCATGAGGACATGCAAGAGTTTTGCGGTGGGGGTATGTTGAGCTGCGAAATTGTCTTCTCTTTTGCCAAACTTCACTTAATTTCATCATTACTTTATCATTTCATAAACCCAAAAATCAATGAGAATGACTAAGATTGCTTAAAGGTTGCATACAATGATTAACTTATTGTAATTTTTTAATTTTTTTCTATCGAGTGATTTTTAAATAGTTTAGTTACGGAATGTAGTCATTCGTAGCCATTCAAGTGTTCGGTTGTTGTTTTGGTGTTTAAGTATGTTACGGGTGTCATCCGGAGAAAATGCACACATAGGTGGATTCCAAATATTCCTTACATCATCATTCCCTTCCACGAGACTGGATCGATAGTTGGGGGTGCCTAAGCACGTGGTCGAAGCAAAGGTCAAGGAAGTTACTGGAAAATCGAGACCCTTGATTTTCTTTACGAGCAAATCATGAGTCCCAAAAGAGTTCTAATTTTATTTTAACTTCAAATCTACACCTGTACCTATTTTTTGTTCAATTTTAGTTATGAATTTACATATAAATTAAATTTTGTGATACTTGAGAGAAACAAGTTGATACTTATTTTATCATTACGGTGATATTCTCTTTTTTAAGTCTTGTGTTAATAAAAAGGAGTTTTAACCTTTGATGTTGTTCGAATACAACCTTGAGGAGTTAAAGGATTAATGTCGAATTGATATCGAGAGGATTTTGCTATTCGAGGAGGTTTTACGGAGTTTTCTAGATAAGTCATTTTCAATTCGATCTTGTCATATTTCCTTACTTAGGCCCTGCTCTGAAATCATATTTTTTAGTATTTTGTTTCATGTCATTTGCTTAGATCAAAGATCCTCATGATATTATAGTTGGTCTCTTTCTCAAGCTCTTCCAATATATCTCTATTAAATGAATGAGATTCAATTATAATATTATGAGTTATTAGTATTTCATTTTTTGTTATTTAGTTCAAAAGAATATCCTCATTATACTACGATTTAGTCTCCTTCCAAATCTTTTCCAATACACCTCTAATTCACGAATGAGATTTAGTTGTAATTTTGTGAGTTATTGATTGTTTTTGCTTCATAAAAAAGATCCTTATCACATTATGATTAATCTCTTTCGAAGCTTTTCCAATAAACCTCTAACTCATGAATGAGATTTAGTTGTAATGTTATAAGTTGTTTCAAGCATTTCATAGGAGATGCTTATTACATTATAGTAATCTTTTTCTGAAACTCTTCCAATAAACCTCTATCATATGAATAAGATTCCTGTAATGTTCTAAGTTATTGTTTGTTTGAACACTTCATTTTATGTTTTAGGAGATCCTCATTGCATTAGAATTAATCTTTTTCTCAAGCTCTTCCAACAAATCTCTAATTAAATGAATCGATTAAGTTGTAGTGTTTTGAGTTACTTTTCATTTCATAAATGTTCATTTAGAAATGATAATATCCATGGATTAGGACTCTCTATTGTCATCATTTTCTAATTAGGAATATAACTTGCAAATAAACTATGTTTTAATTCATTTATTAGCGTTTCCTTTTCTCATTTTTGACATAGATTCCACTTCATCTTCTTAGCATAGAGTAGCATACTAAGAATCAAACATAAAAACCCCAAAACATCAATAAAAAACTGAAAACAACGAAGTAAGAAAAGGGATACTTAGGCACATATAGTGCATTACACTTCATCGGTTTGGACGACCTGGTCGTTAATTTATGCTATCAATTTAGGACACTAAATTGACTAAACATTATAACCAAGTATTAGAGCACCTTGCTAGTTTGGAGTACAAAATTATCAACGCACGGAGGACCCTTGACTTGATCAAGGAGAAGATGTATAACTATCCCAATTTATTATGGTTGAGATACACCAAAAACTTCTTGATGAAGTGTGGAGTTCAAAAATAAGGGAGGAGCACACTCCTATTCGATACGGTGCCGGACTATGAGTTCAACATTGTTTATGGACAAGAGACAACATATGTATCGCCATGTAGATCTACAATGTTGTCAGCGTGGAATAAGTGATGATATGAGGACCCCATTATTCTTGGAGCATCCAGAAGACAACTTCACTCATGAAGGACTTGAGAGACGATGATATATGGTAGACATCTTGTGATGGAGAATGCTTTCCATTGTCAAGATGAAGATTTTCTTGATGAGCACCTCATAGCTTAAAGAGGAATTTCTACCTACAACATGTAGGGAGAATTATGGGTTCTCTTGGGCCATTCACGAGAGGATCCGATGGAGAGACCTCATAGGAGGTGCACTTCAACATATCATGGAGTGCAAAGCTTATCATATGGAGGAGATTGGTATTCTACCTTGGGAGGACAACAAGATTGTGCTTGGCATGATTCATCATCCACATTGGGATGAATGGATCCAGGATGAGGAGCAAGAGGTTTCCAAACTTCTTGCAAATTCATGATATGAGGACGATGCAGAAGCATGGATATGCTGGTTTCTTTTTGGTGAGTATGGGTACTACTCAACATCTCACATTTTTGTGGTCCATGCCATGGATGTCACTGATGTTATGGAATAGTTGGAGACATGGTTGTGCTGGTTATTGCTAAGAGAGTTTGGTCGTCACATGATGTATCTAATGTCCTTGTATTTACTTTTCTTTGGGATATGTCTCATGTCTTTAAATGTAATTTTGTTTGGGATATATCTTATATTCATGTATGTACTTGGGTTTGGGACATGTCATAACTCTCACATGATGTGGCAGCAAGGAGCTTTTTTATATTGTTCTGATATGAAATCCCACATGTAAATCATTATGTTGTTGCTCTATGACTTACATCTTGATGATGTAAGGTAGCATCAAGAATCATTGCTGCTTTGGTTACTATTGGGAGAGTATGGGGTGATTTCTTGCCATACATTGCATTAAATTGATGGAGGATGGCAATAGGAGGCCTTACTGTGTTGGATTCTATTGGGGGATTAGGTTAATTGTACTTGGTATGATGATGATGTGATGGGGTAACAAGAGGAATTTTTGCGGTGGCTTCCCTTGAGAAAATATGGCCATTAAATTTGGTATAATGATGATGTGGTGTGGCAGAAAGAGGCATTGCTATGGTGGATTCTTTTGAGAGATTATGGCTCTCATACTTATATATATGTTGATTTCACATGGTAGCAAGAGGCATTGTTGTAGTGCCTTCTATTGGGAGAGTATGGCTCTCTTACTTGGTGTAATGATGATTTGGCATGGAAGAAAAAGGCTTTGCTATGGTGGTTGTTATTGAGAGAGTATGGTTTGACATTGCACATGTTCATCCATATATCTCTACTTATTATCTTACACATTTTTGAGATGATGCTTGGATCCAACAAGGCCAACACAGCCAAGGATGGAAGCACGGAGAGATGTAATCTAGATGGAAATATAGTTTATGATCGAGGACTTTCAACTTTGGGAAGATACCACTTCACTTTTTTAATATCATGCATAAAGGAGCACCTTGGACAACATATGATTGCCACTTGGAGATTTACTGATGATGAGATGCATCTAATATTTCAGTTTGAGGCCATTCTAGACATTCTAGAGAGACAACTTTGGAGCTGGGAAGCATTACACATTGTAGAATATGGGGAGGCCTTCCACATGAGGACACCATTTGGAGGGACATGGATTTCTATAGCATCAAATTTTGCAGTTACTTGAGAAAAAGAAACACTTTGGCAGGGAGAACTCTAATATTCCCAATTTTACATCACTTAATTGGAATATTAGAGTTCTTACTTTTCTCAATTAATTAAGTAAATAAGAGGATGGAGGGACCCATAAAACCTATATATGAATAAAATCCACTTTTCATGTGTGTATGAGGATAATTTAGAGTTAGATATGCATTATGGAGTTGTGGAGAAACTTCTTAAATGAAGGAAGGGTGGAGAGCATGCCACATTAATTATAGATCATGGAGTTCATGAAGGAAGTCAAATGAGATTATGGTGCATTAAAAGTAAGATCATAGAGCACTAATAATGAGATAGTGGAGGAAGTTGTGCATGTAATATCTTGAGCTTATAGCTTAAGGATCTAAAGGAGGGATCAACCCTCTATGCATTGAGTTGGTTTTTCTTTATTTTAGCCAAAATATCTTCATCTCATGCAGTAGATCTGCATACTCGACAATCATATAGTTACAGGGCCTAAGATGGTGATTTTCCAAGATTTTCATATCTCGAAATCCTTTCTGGTTTATCTTGGGTATTCATAATAGAGCCGGAATCTGAAATCCCGACATCACATGAGCTCTGGAACTACCATATCTAAAATTTTATATTTTGTCGAAATGGTTACGGTCCGACAGTTTTGTAGCATGGAAAATGCAATATTCCTTCTAGCAGTCCAACAGTTACGCAGTCCCTCTTGTGGGAGCATTTCAGGGTTATTCTACACCACTTCTTTGGCTTGAGTGTCTCATATTTTGAGCACTTTTATACTTGTATTTGACCTCCTATATAATAAAATGGCCTAGTTATTATGTGCATTTGTATGGTGTATTTGGATTATTTGTTTACATTGCTGCAGTTCATATATTTTGTTTTGTTGGCAATATGATGCTGAGTGTTGTCCTTGATGGCAACCCACTTGATGAAGATGATGGCAACCTACTTAATGAAGTTGTTCATAATGAGCTTGTGAATGATATACATCTGATGTATCTCCAATCAGTATAGAAGGTGCAGAAGAAAGAATTTCCAGAATGGGCCAGAACAGTGATGAAAAGTGTATGTCACAAGGCATACGCGAGTTTGTCTAGGAGAAGCCGCATATGCACACGGGAAATAATGTTCCAAGTCGCGTATGCTCAATTGGGCTCTAAACATGTAAAACCAGGGGTTACTACTATGGTATTGACCCATTGTATTGAGCACTGGATTGTCTAGTTGATCCCGTCAAGGAATGCCATCGGAAGTGATGTGGTTTTGACTCATGGTATTGATGAAGGCCAAATCTATATAAGGAGAAGAAAATCATTGTGCATGGGTGTGCAAGTGTCAGGGCTTTAATGAATACTTCATTCTGAAGTATATCCGCATAGTTGAACCTACGCTCTTAATTGATAGATACGAATCTATGATGCATCTATGAACATGGTGAAGGTAAAAGATCTCTAGATCTAGAAATGGTGAATCTCTTGGATGATGCCGAAAAAAGAGAGTGATGAAGGCACGGCACAAATCTGCTGAAGAACTTGAAGAAATCTAGGTAAGTTCATAGATTTGATCTCGTTGTGCAAAGTTTATCTTTTATATATCTATACGCGAGTTCGGTTCGTGAAAAACGCGTGTATACGCTGACTGTTTCAACGAAAGTCGCGTATGGACGGTTAGGGTTATTTTGGTAAATGCACGGATGTATACACGGGTTAACTTCATCAAAAGCGCGTATATACATGGGTCGATTAAATAAAATCACGTATGATATCTGATCTTATGGTTGCTCAAGGGTTGAAAGTGTTTCGCATATTTATTACCGAGTACGGGTTATCTACGATATTTTTGGTTACGGTGGGTTTCCCACGTTCGTTTGATGCATTGGGCAAAGGTTGTTTACTAACAAGTAAAGGGTTGTGTTGGAGCCGTTTGATCCGAGTTTTGCAAATTGATCGAACGTGGTCTACGAGTGGATCCGAGGTTTGAAACCTTCGGTGCGAAAGTAGAAGCACGCGCGGTGAGGTTGGTGCCAATATCGGGGGTAGTAGCTCCCTTCCAGGGTGGGCCGGTAAACGAGAGCGAGGGGTTGTTGCTCCTTTCCGGAGAGGCTAGTAAACGAGAGAAGGTTGTAGCCTTGCGCGGTGGGTGCCTACGTCTTGGTATGAGTACGCACCCCAGTACATGTTGTAGGAAGTTTTCATAATAATAAAAAATTGAAGACTGAGATGACGGCAGCGGTGGTTTTCTCCCAAATTGGGTTTCCACCTAAAAATCCTGGTGTTCATGTGTGGTTGCTTATGTGTGATGATTATTCTATTCTTCCTACACTTGTTTACTATTTTCTAAATATCTGATGAATGAGTAATGCAATGATCTAAGTCAAGAACTAAATGCATAATTAGATCACTGTATATACGCGAGTTCTGTAAAGGATATCTGCGTATATACGCGGGTTTGCTTTTGGAAAGTAGCGTATGTTTGTTAAGAAAGAAATATCAAAGTTTTATTGTCTACACTAAATACTGATTCACCCCCCCCTCTCAGTATTTTTCCCAACAATTGGCATCAGAGCCAGGTTCTTCTGAAAAGGCTTAACCTCTAGAAGGAAGATCAAGCAAGATGAGAAATCAAGATGGAACGACATCTATCAAGCCTCCACTCTTTAATGGAAGCAATTTAATCTTCTAGAAAATAAGGATGAGATCCTATCTTCAGTTTATGGGAGCAGATGTATGGGCCATTGTTGAACAAGGATATCAATATCCAATTGCAATACCAACGGATCCGGTGAAAAGAAGAAAGTATGAAATAAATGCAAAAGGCTGAGTCAATGCTCTAACGGGAAGTCTAACCGAGATCGAGAATTTGTCAAATTTATGCGAGTTGAATATAACAAAGGAGATACGGGACAAAATCATTCTAAGTTATGAAGGTGATGCAAAGGTAAAAAGTGCAAAACTTCAAACTCTCGAGAATTGAATATGAAAATTTAAAAAATGCATAGTGATGAGAATATTGCCGGTTTCTTTTTACGTCTTGATGATGTTGTAAATCATATAGGAGAAATGCGGGAGAAAAAATCACGGAATCTACCTTGGTTGAGAAAATCTTAAGATCGCTAATGGCAAAATTTGAATCAAAAGTCTCTGCTCTTGAAGAAAAACAGGCTCTCCAAACTCTTATTGTGGTGCAACTTCATGGCATATTGACTGCATATGAAATGAGGAGAGGAGGATCATCTAAAGTCAAAGAAGTTGTTTTTAAAGCATCTACAAAAGGAAAAGAATGCAAAAACCAGAAGGATCAAGATATATCTCAGAAGAATATGAGGCAAACTTTGTGAGAAGACTCCAACTAGGAACCAAAAGATTCGAAGGTAAGCTTCCTTTCAAATGTTTTGATTGTGGAAGAGTTGGTCATTATGCTGCAAAGTGTCCTTATAAAGAAACATCTGCTAAAGGGAAAGAAATAGAAAGAAGGAATAAGAACCGATCTAGCACTAAGAAAAAGTTACTATACAAATGAAGACGAGTGATGGGTTATACGATGAGTGAGGAAGAATGTGAACAAGATCTTAGACTTCTCATGGCATTTGAAAATAATTCTAGAGACGACAAGGATGCTTTTATGGATGATCTAGATGAAAATGATTTTCTTGATCAAAACAATCAACTCAAAATATGCTTGGAAGAAAGTAAAATAATCATAGAGACTACGAAAAAGGCGAGAATGAGAGAAGCAAAGAAACACTGATGAAAAATTAGAATGTGAAGTAGTAAGTCTAAGAAAAGAACTTGAGAAAGTAAAGACTGCGGAATCTTAGATTTGCTAAAGGATACGAAACCTTAGATGAGGATTATCAAGGTTCAACGTTCTCCTCTTATTAAGGCAGGGTCTTGGATATACTGGAGAATCTTCTCGGGCTTGACACACAAATTATCTAAAGTAGCTACAAGCTCGGTTTACTACATGCGACCACTCGGCAAGGGAATAAAGAATCGTTACAGGTAAAGCATGATCATCACAATTCAAGGAACATTAACAGGGATATCTCTCAAAGAAGCCACAACCAACAGGTAAATTCAACTAGAAGATTTCATGATCGCAGAAATTTCTACTTCAATGGACAATGTGTCTCATGTCACAATTTTGGTCATAAAGCTGTTCAATGTGTTGCATATAAAACCATCATGACAAGAGAAGCAAGAAACAAAAGGATGGATATTGAACCAAAGAAGAACACCTATAACAACTTTTCTCCTCTTCAAAATGAAGTTGAATGTGCTTATTGCAATAACTTTGGCCATGAAGAATCCGAATGCGAGGGAGCAAGGTCTAGCCAAAACGACATTTTCCTTCAAGTTCCAAAGTATGAAAAAAGAAGGAATTATAGGTTGAAAATTGTGGGATAGCGTTATTTGCAGAAGGTGAAGAAAATCAATGGTACATTGATAGTGGATGCCAAGACACATGACGGGTGACAAAAGCAAACTTCTTGCATATAATGCTCTAGAAAAAGAAAAAGAAAGTTACATTTGGAAATGATACTCGTGTAGTAATTAAAGGAAAAGGGTCTCGTGTTTCTAAAGAAAAGGTGAAGGCTAATGATGTCATGTATGTGGATGGATTAAGACATAACTTTGTTAAGTGTAAGTCAAATGTGTGATCAAGGAGCCGAGATTTGTCTTTAGTTCAAAAGAAATGTGTGGTTCGTGATCTTGATACGGGTAAAACTATTATAAAAGGGAAAAGAACTCCAAGCAACTTTGTATGTATTGAAGAGCTGCAAAGATCAATGTTACTTGAGAAAATCTTAAGAAAATTGGCTATGGCATAGAAAGGCTGGGACATACGAGCTTCTCTCAAATCAACAAAGCAAGCAGGACTTCAAGTTGTTCGTGGTCTTCCCAATATTACTCTACCAGAGAGTATCATATGCAAATCTTGCCAATTCGGTAAGCAGACCAGAGTACAGTTTAATACAAAAGAAGGATCATCAAGTAAGCCTCTTGAACTCATTCATACTAACATATTTGGACCTATGAGGAAAAAGTCACCACGTGGGGAAGAATACTATATCTTATTTATTGATGATTTCTCTAGAATGTGTTGGATCAGGTTGATTAAACACAAAGATGAAGCATTTGAAAAATTTCAGATCTTCAAAGCATTGGTGGAAAATGAATTAGATCTAAAATTCAAGTGTTTTAGATCTGATCGAGGAGAAGAATATACATCAAATGAATTCTTTGAATTTTGTGAACAACATGGCATAAAAAGACAGTTCTCTGTAGCTGGCACTCCACAAAAAAATGGCGTAGTAGAAAGAATGAATAGAACAATTCAACAAATGGCTAGAGTTATGCTTGATGATTCTAGAACTCCGACATGTTCGGGGAGAAGCGACATATCAGAAACAAACATTCTCAACAAGGCACATGTTCGGGTAAATAGTGACAAAACTCCATATGAACTACGGTATGGTAATTCTCTCCTCCGTGAAGCATTTTAGAGTTTTTGGAAGTAAATGCTTTATCAAAAATAATGATGAAAAGATTGGAAAGTTTGAACCTAGATCAAATGAAGGGATACTATCTTGGTTACTCATCTATAGAGCGAGCATACAAATGTTACAATAAAAGGCTTCAAAAGGTGTTGAATGTATTGATTTTGTTATTGATGAGTCTCCTGTAACTCTAAATAAGAAAAAACGAACAACTGAAGAAGATGATGGTGAATTTTTGTCCTTCTACATCAAATAGAAATGATATACACGAGTGGATCCAATGAAGAACCCGAAGATGATTTATACGAAAAGGCTCCATCCAGGATATGTTCAAAAAGAATCATCCTGAATCTCAAATTTTGGGAGACAAGGAATCGGGTGTACAAACAAGGAGGACTCTTCTGGGATCTTCTAGCTATCTGGCATTTTTATCCATAATTGAACCACACAATGTCAATCAAGCTAGAAAAGATCAATGTTGGATTCAAGCCATGAATGAAGAGCTTGATCAAATTGAAAAGAATCAAACATGGGAATTGGTACCAAGACCACATGATAAAAATATCATTGGAACTAAATGGATATTCAAGAACAAGTTAAATGAGAATGGGGATGTTATAAGAAACAAAGCTAGGCTCGGTTTGCAAGGGGTATACTCAACAAGAAGGTATAGACTTTGAAGAAACTTTTGCTCCTGTAGCTAGACTTGAAGCCATAAGAATGTTTCTTGCTTTTTTCAAGTTTTCAACAAATCAAAGTTTATCAAATGGATGTTAAATACGCTTTTCTCAATGGTGATCTAGAAGAAGAAGTGTAGTATAGAACAACGGAAGGATTAATTTTTGGGAAATGATGAAAATCTTGTTTGTAAACTTAAAAAGGCTCTATATGGTCTCAAACAAGCTCCAAGGGCATGGTATTATCGTCTTGACAAATATCTTCATCAACAAGGTTTTTCAAAGTCTGTCGATAGCAACTTATACACAAAAGATGAAAATGATAAACTATTGATTGTGGTTGTATATGTTGATGATATCATTTTTGGGAGTAATGAAGAATCTATGATTCGGAGTTTATTGTCATGCTGCAAGAATTTGAAATGTCCTTACTTGGAGAACTAACATTCTTTCTTGGCTTCCAAGTGCATCAAACTACAAATGGTATATTCTTATCACAAGCAAAATATCTTAAGCAAATTCGAAGAAGTATGGCATGGAAGAATGCAAACACTAGTAAGTACACCAATGATAGCAGGATGTAATCTCGAGTTCTCATGATGATTCTCCCATGGTGAATCAACCCGACTCTGATCAATGATAGGAAGCTTACTTTATCTCACTTGGGACTAGGCCGGACATTATGCATGCGAGTTGGGATTGTTGGACGATTCAAGCTAATCCAAAAGAGTCTCACCTTCGAGTTTGTCAAAAGAATATTCAAGTATACTGCAAGGAACTCAAGACTTTGGACTATGGTATCCAAAGAATGCTGATCTTACTCTTCATGCTTACACCGATGCGAGATTGGAGCTGGAAATGTTGATTATCGGAAAAGCACTAGTGGTGGTGCATTCTATATGGGACCCCGGTTAGTATCTTGGTTTAGCAAGAAGCAAAATTCTATTGCCTTATCTGACGAAAGCGAGAATATGTAGGGCTGTCGCATCTTGTTGCACTCAACTCCTTTGGATGATGCAAACCTTACAAGATTTTCAAATCAAATGTACATCTCCTATCTCCATTATGTGTGATAACACAAGTGCCATCAGTATCTCAAAGAATCCGGTTATCCATTTGAAGACCAAGCACATTCCCATCAAGTATCACTTCTTACGTGAACAAGTGCTTGAACAAAAGGTGAAGTTTGAGTATGTTCCCTCCAAAGAACAAGTTGCTAATATCTTTACCAAACCTACGCCCGAGGAGGCATTCGAATATCTAAGACGAGAAGGTCAGGAGTAGTCTGCGCGATCGAAGAAAAAAATCTGCCTAAATTCAGAAGATTAAATTCGATACGCAGGTTTCCTGAACGGAAGTCGCATATATACGCGAGTTCATACACCGAAAACCACGTATGGTTGGTTGCTGACAAATTTTTGGGGTCAGCATTTCTCAGCACATCTGCAGTACTATTTGGTATCTCTTATGATGCTTCAGCTCTTATATTTTTGTTTCTTTATTTGATATTGGGTGAATATGCCTTGATGATTTGATGTTGAAAGTGTTCAAGATGCACAAGCTAAGGGGAAGTTTTGGTCACTTGGAAAGGATGCATTAGTTGTACAGTTTTAGGGGGAGCATTAGCCTTGCTGAGTATAATGCATTGTTGACATTATGATGATTCTGAAATATGATCTCTCTTGAGGTCCTTCTGGTATTGGTCATGAAAAGTCATATTTGTAATTTGATGAAAATGTCATTTTGAGACCTATGATGTAAAATTGTAATATTCAGTCATGTAAGGACTTGTTCAAATTTTTAAACCCACTTGGTTGGGTACTTGAGTCTCATATGTAAATCCACTTGGTTAGATCTTTGGTGTAAGTATGAGTCCTTGGTGATAGGAAAGTCATAGAGTCATGTACTTCATTGAAAAATATGTTTGAAGATTCGGCAGATGAACTCGGGGGGGGAGCATGGTAACTTCAGTGCACATCAGATCTACAGCACTCTTCTATCTACATGAGGAGAAAAACCTTGTGTTGGTTTTGATCCGCCCTTTCCCCTTGATGTCAAAGGGGGAGAGTGACATGGTGTTTGAATAAAGGGAAAGAATGTCGTGGTTGTTGTATAATGATTATAATCAATGTATCTATATGTTTTGGTGCTCAAACTCCATCGTGGTTGCCATCAAGTCCAAAGGGGGAGATTGTTGGAAATATGATGCTGAGTGTTGTCCTTGATGGAAACCCACTTGATGAAGATGATGGAAACCTACTTAATGAAGTTGTTCTTGATGAGCTTGTGAATGATATACATCTGATGTATCTCCAATCAGTATAGAAGGTGCAGAAGAAATAATTTCCAGAATGGGCCAGAATAGTGATGAAAAGTGTATGTCACAACGCATACGCAAGTTTGTCTAGGGGAAGTCGCGTATGCATGCGGGAAATAACGTTCCAAGTCGTGTATGCTCAATTGGGCTCTAAACATGTAAAACCAGGGGTTACTACTATGGTATTGACCCATTGTATTGAGCGCTGGATTGTCTAGTTGATCCCGTCCAGGAATACCATCAGAAGTGATGTGGTTTTGACTCATGGTATTGATGAAGGCCAAATCTATATAAGGAGAAGAAAATCATTGTGCATGGGTGTGCAAGTGTCGGGGCTTTAATGAATACTTCATTCTAAAGTATATCTGCATAGTTGAACTCCGCTATTAATTGATAGATCTGAATCTATGATGCATCTATGAACATGGTGAAGGTAAAAGATCTCTAGATCTAGAAATGGTGAATATCTTAGATGATCTGAAAAGAAGCGATGAAGGCCTGGCACAAATCTACTGAAGAACTTGAAGAAATCTGGGTAAGTTCAGAGATCTGATCTGTTGTGCAAAGTTTATCTTTTATAGATCTATACGCAGGTTCAGTTCGTGAAAAACGCGTGTATACGCGGATCTATTTCAACAAAGTCACGTATGGACAGTTAGGGTTATTTTGGTAAATGCACAGATGTATATGCGGGTTAACTTCATCAAAAGCGCGTATATACGTGAGTCTGATTAAATAAAAGCGCGTATGATATCTGATCTTATGGTTGCTCAAGGTTGAAAGTGTTTCTGCATATTTATTTTGAAGTCTGGGTTATCTCTGATATTTTGGTTACGGTGGTTTCAACATTTGCTTTGTTTGATGCATTGGGCAAAGGTTGTTTATTGATAAGTAAAGTGTTGTGTTGGAGCTGTTTTGATCCGAGTTTGAAAATTGATGAAACGTGGTATGCGGTGGATGCGAGGGTTGAAACCTTCGATGCGAAAGTAGAAGCTTTCGCGGTAGAGTGTGGTGCTAATATTAGGGGGTGGTAGCTCCCTTCCGGGTGAGAAGTGGTAAACAAGAGCGAGGGGGTTGTTGCTCCCTTCCGGAGAGAAAGTGGTAAACGAGAGAAGGTTGTAGCCTTCTACGGTGGGTGCACCGCATGCGGTATGAGTACGCACCGAGTACATGTTGTAAGAAGTTTTCTTAATAATACAAATTGAAGGCGAGACGATGGGAGCGGTGGTTTTCTCTCGAATTGGGTTTCCACCTAAAAATCTCGGTGTTCATGTGTGGTTGCTTGTGTGTGATGATTGTCGTGTTCTTCCTGCACTTGTCTACTGTTTTCTAAATATCGATGAATGAGTAATGCAATGATCTAAGTCAAGAAATAAATGCATAATTAGATCACTGTATATACGCGAGTTCTGTAAAGGATATCCGCGTATATACGCGAGTTTGCTTCTGGAAAGTAGTGTATGGTTGTTAAGAAAGAAATATCAAAGTTTTATTATCTGCACTAAATACGATTCATCCCCACCTCCTCGGTATTTTTTCCCAACATGTTTTTGTATTGCTTCATCCTCCCTTTTGGGATATTACGGATACGGAACTTGCTGAGATGAAAGAACAATTTTTTGTACTAATGGAGATGTTGCGGGATGGTGAGGAAGAAAAAAATATGTGGCTAGATTTTGTAGAAGAAAGTGAATTTAGCTATGTTAGGAGTGAAGTTGGAGCATCTATAGAATTCTCATTTGAAGGATGAATATTTCAAAGAAGTAGAGATGAATGTTCACTTTTGTGAACCAAAACGAGGATCTATCCTTAGTGAAGATGGGGGTGAAGGAGTTTATGCTATCCAAGAATATCATTATTTTAAAACGAATGATTTTTTTGAATGAGAGTCATGCATGTGTAGAGCGGGGGTAGTTTCCTTTTGAAGGAAATAAAGAGGAAATTCCAATTAATGGAATTTTTTGATGAAATTCTTATACTAGAGAAAGAGACATTGTTGTAGTGGAGAATTAAGAGAATGAGAGACTTATTGCAAGTATCATGAACTAGCGTGGAATTACAAATCGACATGAGAATGTCATGTGTCAAGCATCGAAAAAGAGGCCAAGGAGCCTTATGATTTTAAATCTATTAAATTATGTATGGTTGCAAATTTTGGTGAATATGGCCAACCGATTACGGTTGTCATAGAAATAGAGGAAAAGAAAAAAATGAATTTTGTTAAAAATTGAGAAGAGGAAAGTGTGTCTTTATAAAGCATGAAAGAAAGACATTATCAACAACTCTACGATGAAGGAAGATGAGTTAGTACGAGTATCGTAAAATGAATAGGACATATTTGGCTCAAGAAGATAGCCAAAAAGGAGGAAAATTATGAATAACATTATATGGCTTGGAATGCTCGTAAGGGATCGGGGAAGGTCTTATGCTACGGGGAAAGAGATATAGGATTTGAGGAAGAAGCGAATATATTAGAGGAATGGTTGGAAGAGGAAACAAATGTTGATTATGACATGAAGGAAAAAATAAAAAAATAGGACAAAAACATGTTGGGATGAGTGGATAATGTGAAAATTTCATCTATTGCAACAACTAGAAAATATTCTTCTAGCTATAAATTTGATTATGCATTTTATTTAATACACCAAACAATGAATAAAATCACAACTGAAATTTTCACAATAAAGTTACACTGTAGAAAATAAAATATTGTAAGCTTAGGAATTCTAGCACACACAAAGAACATAAAAAAACTATTATTTTTGGAAAAATTTCCCCATAAAAAACCCAACATGGGAAATCCAGATGAAAAAAAATGAGGCTTTTCTTATTAATATTCAACAACAAATATGAGTACAACCATTTTATATGCCATATTAACAATATAAACATATGAAAGCTAGCTGAGAGAAATTTTGTGAGGAATTTCTCACACTCCACATTGACTTTTTCCCACGAGAGGGACCCTCTCCTTCATACTACGAGACTTTACATTACTCTATGCACATATCTCTAGTGGATTTCTCTCTTGCTCACATTGCCTATTGCGGAATTTAGAAAAAAATCCTTTTGGAATTATTTTGCTACCCTCTCTCTCACCCGCTACTCAAACTCGTGGCCCTTTCTCATTTGAGGAAATCGAACTACCCGGGAAACTAAGTAAGCATGTACTTGGTGCATTCTCCATCTACCCATCGAATTCTTTCTTATAATATTTTGTTAAAGCACCAAAGACCAAGATTAAAACATAATTGATGGCCACATGATTAATTCCTTGTCAATACATGTGATTTTCTAGATGAATCTAACCTTATCTCAATTAATATTGATTAATTAACAATATTCCCTAAGTTTATACTTAGGAAATATTTAAAAATCGGTTAATAATCTAATTGAGACACCTCTAGGCATAATTTCTAGAAACGATTTACCGGGTTTTGGAGAACTCATTATTCTAGCCTCTTCACAAAATTTTGTGGCTAGAACACATCCGATGCTATAAAGATAACACTCGCTCTTAGGAAGGAATGTCTTATAGTTCCGCATATGCTACGAAAACACCCCTGTCACTACAAGAAAAAAGGACATTGGTGAGGGGCAAAAATGGTCACCATAAGATCATTTGGTGAGGGGCAAAAATGGTCACCATAAGATCATTGGTGAGGGTCAAAAGAGCCTTCATCACCAAAAATTGAACGTCGCCAAAAGTATAGGTGTTGTGGTGACATTCAAGGTCCGTCATGATTTATAGTGACGGGATAGTGGCCAGTCACCATTTCATATGAGCAATAGTGATGGACAATTGCCTGCTGTCGCCAAAAAAATGAACGTCACCAAGATTGGCGTCGCCTAAAGTATGTGTTGTGGTGACATTCAAGGTCCAGGTCATGAATATTGATTATAATGACGGATAGTGATCGTCACCATTTCATATGAACAACAATGATTTTTTGTGATGGACCTTTCATGGCCGTTACTATTGGTGCATATATATGGTGACATTCATTTACCGTCACCATAAACTCATTGGTGACATCAAGGTCCGTCACAGAATAATGACTATAATGACAAACGGTGACCCTCACCATTTCATATCAACAACAAATATTTATGGTGACGAGACCTTTAATGATCGTCACTATTGATGCGTATATATGGTGGCGTTTGTTGACCGTCACCATTTCATATTTTGGCGAGGGTCGAAAAATGTCACCATAAGCTCATTGGTGATGGTCAAAAGAGCATCACGTCACCAAAAATTGATTGCCGTCATTCCCTATGAATATCGGGGCATGATGGAATCGAACTACCAACCTCATAGCTTCTAAAGCGGTGCTCTTCCATCGAGCTAGCACCCTTTAAAGAATTAGACTTTAACTATCAATTTCCCCTAAAGGTGCGAAAGATACACCAAAGGAATAGAAAATCTAGGAAGATCAAAAGTTGCTAGAAATAATATGTTCAATATACATAATAAAAAAGACAATAAGAATAACTTTTGATATAATTCTAACAAAACATGTACTACGTAGGAGAATAACTGGAAAGCACAACTAGAAATTTGAATCACAACATAACAATATAAAAGAACATGCAACAGGAAAGGAAAAACTCCACGGTTTGAGAAATATGAACAATCCATGGGCCTGTTCTTATATATTGATATAGATAACGAAATAGAAATCTAGATTTATGAAATTCAAGTATCACACAAGAATGTCTTAAACAAATATCAATATGTAAAATAGTATTTTTTGCATTTGGATTTACCTTGCAGAACCTCAGGAAAAAGTTTCCACGGAAACAGCCAATAAACATAACAACATGGACCTCAGGAGCACTAGAGAAGTATTCAAAGAAAATGATGAAAAGCGTATCTAGAAAGAACTGAGAACCCTCTGAAGTAAACCACACATTTATCACCGTGACTAGTACACTTGCAAAAAAAGATCAGAATAAATTATGAACTATTCCACCAAAAAACAGTGAATTTTTCCACTAAAATACAGTTTCAAATTAATCACTAGCATGACACTAACTTCTCTGCAAAAATAGGGAAGTTTCAAGACAATGTATAATAGCTTGCATGGAAATCGTGTTGATAAAACCTTCCAAGGAATAAGACCACAGTAGTCAACAAGAGTGCCATCATACTTAATACTATCAAAGAGTGGTCAATAGCAAAAGTGAATTGACAGACCTTCATAACTTGCATTGGTTCCTTATCCTTCATCCAACCCTAAAATTTTAGACCAAGGTTAACATTTTGAAGGAAAATTAAGAAAAGTCACATGATCTTGTGAAATAAGATTTTTATCACTACCATTAACTATAATGCAACAGTTTTGCACAAACAAAGCATCCTTGTCTAAAGTGAAGTAGTCAATGATGATTAAGACTAATTGTGGGCTTAGAATTGTTTTTCCATTTTTTTTGAATTGTTAGAATTACCGTACTTAGTAGCAGAGGCATTCCCACCATGGATTGGGAAGTCCACAACAACCACTTATGTAACTGGGATTGTTGACTATAATCATTTTAACCTTCTCCTTCCTTTTTCTCAGCCACTGAAATATGTGTTGAGAACTCTTTGCTTAAGACATTCCTCATTAGAATGGGCAGACCATTAGTGATAATAACAATATTCTCGTAACATTTCCACTATCATTACAATTGATTTTGGGCTAAAATTTAGACTTATGGGTATATTTGTCATGCCTTGTAAACAAATGAAGATGACAAGGGGAAGGAGCAGAAGAAGAGGGATTAGAAAACATCCACTGAGAGGAGCTTGAATTGTTGTCAATGATGCTCCATCTTTAGGGATCGCTTATGTAACTTGCTTTCAATATTCAAGGCAAGCCAAAAAGCCTTTCTCCAATGAACTGAGTGCATGCAAAGTCCATCTTGTGTTGAATATGAAACAAGAGACACTTGATAAAATTGAAACGTTAATCCCCGACGATGAATTTTTCAATATACTAATGAACAATCAATACCAGCAATTGTCAGAGAGGAAGCCACCACTAAGTATCTCCTTCCTAAGAGGTTCGAAACATTGTCTAATAACTAGTTTGTAGAAGCCATCGAAATCACCCAACAGGCACCACATTGCACACAGCATGTTGAGTTGTAGGAGAAAGAATCTTAAATCAGAATGCACCCTTTTGCGAGAGTAATGGCATTTTGGAAAAACAAAAATGTCTATGATAAGTGATATACCTACTGGAGGTATAGAAACGCTGCCAGCAGATCAGGAAATTGGTCCAAACCCCAAGAGATATCTAGGGAACAACCCCAAACCCAAGTATCTCTAAGGTTATGGCCGAAACATTGAGAAGGAATGTGAAGGTAAAAGTCTTGCAATCAAACTAAACTCATAGGATAACTACGAACCAAGAGTGACAAAGTTTTGGACAGTTCCTTAGTCTAAAGAGGCTAGAAGCTCATGCAACACTAGAAGGTTATATTATTGGGCAAAGAGAATGCTATGTGCATCTTGCAAATGCAAACTGCTCTCGCACATGATGGGAAAAAGGGCTTGCAAAAAGATGCCCTGTGTGCAGCATCAGTGCACACAACATTCTCTTTTGCCCAATGTACTAACCTTCTAGTTGTGGCAAAATAGCACTTGGGTCATAGTAGGCACTTACCAAATCTTCCACAATTTGCGCTATTGTACCAGAACTAGATCTTGGACCTATGCTAAGATGTGAGGTGTTTCCACTGCAAGACATCAAGTAGCGTGTTTAGCATTCAGAGCTAACAAACTTGAGAAATACCTTGACCAGGGAGAAACAGTCAGAAAGAAACGAACTCTAATAATAATAATAACTCTAGAAGATTTTAAATAGGAAACCCTGCTATCACTGCACCAGAGGTGCAGACCTTCACTTTTTTATTTTTCATTATAATTTGCACAAAATCCCTCCAATCCTAGCCTGTCACATTTTTGCATTTAGCAACAGTTAAAGCCTTTTTCATTTGGTCACGTATGAATCCCAATGGACAGCTGGTATTATATATGCCATACATAACAATTAGGAAGCCAAAACAAGTAAATTCAATGTTTCAACTGTAACTTCTTATCAGGAAATGTTAGTTACAGTAACAGCAATGGTATGCCAATTGCATAAGCCATATGTATCTCCTGTGGAAAGGCTGATTGCAATCCCCGTGTGAGCCAAAATCTCAATAAATAGCAACATAAAGAACTAATATGCAGCACAATTGTTGTAGAAACTATTTTATAAATGGGAAAGGTAGTGAATAATGGAATAAAATATCATGCGTACTACCTATTTAGTTGCTTACCCTGCAATATCTACTATCATTTTCAGTTTCTTTACTATTTGGGTACACTACTCATTTTATCTAGAATTACAGTGAGATAGTTGTCTGATAGTTGGTCATATTACAGTAGGAACGTCATCAATATAGGAAATCTAGTTTTTTACTGAAAATGAGAGCAGGGCATAAGGAAAATCATTGCCACAAGGTAAAACTATGATTGACAACTTCTTATTGGAATGTATATTATTTGGAGTTAAATACAAACTATGATTATTTGTGGTAATGCTATGGGTGTTGGAGAATAGACATTCAAGAAAGTATTGTCACTGTAACACGTCTACAATGTAGTTGTAGATCCTTTTTCACCTTGGTTTCTATTTTCTGCAATGGCTTGTAGTGGTAGCATGATGCGTGCATTAGATATTTGCTTCCAATGTTCTAGTGAACCTGGTATTTTCAAGAGGGTCATAACCTGTTAGGAAAGAACTTATTTTTTCATAAGAGGCATTCCTAGAAAAAATTGGTCAAGAGGCCAATCTGCAAGACAAAATTATAATATATATTGTGACTTCTCCAAAGCTTTAAACTTATTCACTGGTTGATACTTCACTAGTCAGTCAATAATGCAGCAGCCTTCAGAAACCAAAACACAGTGGTGACTTGCAGGTCATGTTTGCATTATGCTAGTACAAGCTTAGTCTATTCAGAGGCCTACCATATGCAACAAAAGAGATTTACAGAGAAGCTTGCCATGTGCACTATTGGAATTGTAGGACAAATGAAATAGTTAGTTTATATATCTTCAGCGATTTTGAATTAGGAAAGAAGCCCTTAAAATGTACATCCATCATAAGACTAGGCCGAGTTCAATCTAGTCAAGTGTGTTGCTGCTTGCACACACTTGTTATTTATTTTTCCCGTCTTAGGCCTTAGCAAACTGACATAGTAAATGTATAAGAGTTCCCAAAATAAGTGTCTAAGTGAGATGGAAGACACGTGAGAAAATTCAAGCTGGCCTATCCATGTTCACCCATTATTGGGCTTCTTTAGGATTAATAGTTGAGGAAAGTTTTTCAGCACTGTGGGACTAAGAAAGTATGCCAACTTGTAAGATTAAATAACATTGCAACACCATGAGATTCATCTAGAATTGCTGAACTGATGCTGACCAGTTTAGCATATTAGTAGGAGACAACTTAGCAACTTCTTAGTATCATGTTGCATGAAGAATTGACTCGAACCTAAGTTTTTTAGGCAACTGATATACTGCCCAAATCATGTCCTTTACGAGACAAAGTTTGCACATTGAGTGTGTGAGAGAGCGAATGGGTATCATGTTCACATGGATTGATACATTAGTCCAATTTATATTTTCTTATATTTTCCTAAAGGCTAATATCAGTAAATGCGAACATGAGAGTGGGTGCCGTCACATTTGAAGAGACAAATTTAGAGGGATTGTGTTAAAGACCATTTAAGTTAATCATTCTACCCTCATGCTTAATGGAAATAAACATTTCATATGATTCATGTCGTATGTGCCCAAGGTTTGAAAACACTAGAGTTTAAACTCCCAACATGTCCTTTATGAGAGTGGGTGCCCTCACATTTGAAGAGACAAATCTAGAGAGATTGTGTTAAAGACCATTTAAGTTAATCATTATACCCTCATGCTTAATGGAAATAAAAATTTCATATGATTCATGTCATATGTTCCCAAGGTTTGAAAACACTAAAATTTAAACACCTAGGATCTCATCATTCCCTCTAGTTGAAGGAAGAAGAAATTTGAAAAGAAACATTGATCTCCTATAGTGACTCGTACCTTTCTTATTTCACCTTTGCACTTGAGAATTTGATGGCTTAGGATTTGAACCTCAAATTAAGTGGTAGGTTCAACATATGATTGAGTTTGTTTGACCTTTTGGGAAACTATGCAACGATGAGTGCTTTCTATGTCCAAGATTATAACTAGCATTTGCACCGAGAGGTGCAAATTAAATGCCGGAAGTGGGGAATGTGGAAACTAGTAATAAAGTGAAATATATGGAAATTTTAGTTTCTATATATATTTTAATGAATGTAATAGGAGATTAAATTGAAAAGGAAAGCTACACTAACATAATTGCCATAGAATTTATTTGAAAAAACATTTATTACAAAATCAAATTCTTCAAACCTTGTAATTTATCAAAAATATATTCACAATTTTGTAGGTAATAAGGTTTAAACCCCAACTCAAAATTCAAATTAAACAAAAGATCAAATTCCCATAACCACACTGGAGGTAACACCGAAGTAAGAACCAGTGGTTAGTGGTTTGGGGCTAGAGACTACCTGTTGCAGACCTGCGAGGAACGAAAGCCCTCCTACTGGAAGAAACACAACGGAGTTGCAGAGCTGCATCGCCAAGGGAGCTGAAGAAAATGAGGAGCTTGCATGACAACTCGGGTAGGGGTTAGTTACCCTAACCCCCGACAGACTAATCTCCATCGTTGGATCAAGACACCAAAGATCGACGGACAGGAAATAACCACTTGTGAATCGAGTGACCAGCACCTGCCTGAGACCCAACCTTCGATATGTTTCCAAAGCTGACTATGGTGATCGGTTAAGGCCAGATCCCTGTGGCATAGGTACAGGCAAGGTTACATCATTTGAGATAATTGTATCAGATGATTTCTGCAGAGAGTTATCATTTCTAACCAACAACAAATCACAACCATTTTCTGCTCTTTCTTTATCCTTTTCAGGAGGCTGTGAAACTTCCTGCTTGGAATCTTTGAATGCCTTCTCTCTTGCTTGTTCAGATGAGGAATGTCCATTCTGAGACAAATCAAAATTTTCAGTACAAGCATGTCTCTGGTCATGTGCTTCCAATATTAGATTGGCATCAGATTGACAACATTGTTCTTTGCTCATAATTCCTGATACAAGCATATTCTCCACATTCCCATCCATTTCGGTAGATAGAGGGTTATCGTGAAAAGATGAAACAGACTCCAGTGAAAGACAACTGGGATCTCTTCCTTTTAAATTCTCTAAGCCTCCACTTTAATTTACACATGTTCTATCTTCAGCTACAGGTGTAGCATGGTCTGAAGCACCAAATTGCATGACATTTGTACTTTCAAAAACATCTACAAAGGAATAAATGCCAACTTCTGTAGGAGAATCCTCATTATGAACTGGAGATTGGATTGTGTCACTCTATGCTTTTTTAGTTGGAGTAAAAATACCACTTGGAACTTTGAAAATAGAATTAATTACAGAGTTGTCTATATCCAGTCTCCCACTGCTTCACTGATGCAATACCCTAGCCTCTGTCTGTTTTGTTAAGCTTGCATCAGCAGAGTGAGAAGTCAAGGCATTCTCTTCACACCTTAAGCTCTTCAAATCATTTAAAGATTGTCTAAGTTGAAAACCAGCCTCTGGTAATTTAGTGGCATTGACAACCTTTGCATGCACAATTGGGCACTTGTAATTGTTTGCCCTGTTTAAAAGATTCACTGACGATGTGGACTCATGTGAGGGTACACTTGTAATATACCTAGTATCATCTCTACTCTTGAAATTCATAGAACTCTCATTCCCTTTTAATTTAGACATATTGTCCTGCTGGTTAACCTCTCCTGACTTGTGTGTACATCAGTTTGTTTTCCGATCCCCACAACAGGTTCTGCAAGGTTGTTGTCCTGCATGCACCTTGATTCACAGTCTACTAATCATTGTATTGGAACTGAACTGCTTTGAATAGGTTGCTTTTCAGTAGACTTTAGTTGATCCAGTGGAACTGAACCAGTTTGAGTATCTTGGTTTTCAGTAGATTTAAACATAAACAAGTTTTTACTTGAGCTACAGTTGAGTTTCTACTTATTTTCGGTTTCTAAGTCACTTTGCAGGGAAGCCTGAAGATATTCCTAGATGCCATCACTATTTGTGTTGGGACTGGGATTGTTTACCGGAAAATCCTCATGAATATCCACAAAAGAGCTATCTGCTGAGTAATCATTGCCAATTATAGCAGCTTCTTTTCTTCGAAAATCTGAATCAATGACCCTGACTTCAACCATGCCAGGCAAAGGATCATTAAGCTGGGTATAGCTAACATCAGAATTTTGACAGTAGTCAGAACTACTGTCATCCATAACAGCAGCTATATTTTTTCCACTTATATCTACAAGCATTACATTCTCAATGCCATTGCATTCAGGATCTTCCTGTTGATTCCTGCCACAGCCTAAAGAATTAGCTTGAGCATCTTCAACTTTTACCTCCACCTTATCAATGGAAAAAAACTCCTCTTGAATGTGCGGAAACAAGCTTTTGTCACACTCCTTCCCTACATCATCTTGATCATGATCACTGCCTTCAGTATCAGGTGCAACACTTGCAGCACCCTGCTTAGAGCTTGCATCACTGCTTGTCGTCACTGAAGAATTGATGGAGTATGTCCTACGTTGTGGGGTATTTTCTTTGCTGGCATAAAAATATGTGACCAGTGCACTCGACAGTAGGGGCCTGAACATGCCTTGAGAATGTCGAAGATCCTGCACATAGGTACAAATCAAGAAAATTAACTTCAATTGGAGCATAAATGCATAGGAAAAACGTCTAAAAAATATAAAAAAATTACTCAAGTAAACAACATTGCATTCTTGTGCATCAAATGCCTATTTTAACTTGCCACGATGCAAACAAAAACATAAATAAAGCACAAAGATGAATAAAGCATATCTCTCCCCTAGAAAGGGTTTGAGAAACAAGTTGAATTTCACCGTTAACAATGTTACTCAGAAAGAGCTCCACCAAAATCCTCTGTCAGTCTAAAGAAGTTAGGCATGCTGGTTTTATTTCTATTATAAGCAGAGAACATAGTTTACAGTGTACACCAAAGCCTTAGGCCAAAGGAAAAATACTCAGAATACCACCAAAACAAAACAACACATTGATCCCTGACCTCTGGATATGACACAAAAAGATTGAAATAGTAAAATGGCTTAAGAAACAAATCAATGAACATGTGTGAGATGATAGACCATAGATGGGGAAACATAACAATCAGATAATATACACAAAATTAGAATAGAGGGGAGCCGGGAAAGTATACACCATTACTCTGATACACACCTTACTCCACTAGCACATATAAAAGGACTCACCAATGGCACCAAGGATGGCCATTGACTAATAGACACTTGTTAAGCCTGGCTCACAGTTTTGATGTCAACTTCATTTTAGTGCATATGTTTGAACTTGAAGCCTCAAAACAAGATCAACACATTGGAAAAGCAAACTCCAAACAACCCAAAATCAGGCAATGCCTTGCTTCCATGTGAGGACTGATGTCAATGATATCCCAATCTTATCGGTTGGGAATAACACCCTCAAGCTTTCACTTTACAGGAATCAAGTAGAATGAAAATACATGAAAGGACCAGAGTTAAGAGGTAACAAAATATTGCTGTGTCAAACAGCGAAAAATGGAAACCCATTCAATTAGAGCTAACAGCATCACTGCAGGCTTAAAAAACCAATACTCCAAGATAGGAGGCATACCATTTGGCACAATGCAGAGTCAAAGGATCTCTTTGGCACAGAGCTTGGTGAAATATTAATTGTTGATGTTGATCTTGTGGGTTTTTTGGAGAATGACTGAATTCTGCTATTTGGATATTTTTCATGTTTCCTTGTTCCTTGCCAATGTACCATGCTCACAGTGCTTGTTCTTTTTTTTCCTGAAAATGCAGACTGAATGGAATCCATCTCATCCTCACAAGATGAAACTGCAGATCCCTAACTTTGGGAGCTGAAATGATCACGATCATGGCTCTTCAAAGAGTTCACACTTCTAGAAACTGTTGGGGAAACAGACTGTTGTCTTGATCTATTTCCAGCCTCACTTCCAGGCCTTGATGCAGGAGACAACCCACGCCTTGATGTAGGTGATGAACCTCTTGTCCGTGATATGGGGCGATCACTTATTGATGTAAGAAGATTTGGAGGTGGCTATGTTGTGAAATCATCGCCCGAATGCTGCAAGAAACCATCTTTTTCCTTTGTCTGCATATCCTGGAACAGAGCAAGGTCATCATCCTTATCCCTATCCGTAGCATGTGGGGTGATCTGCAGACTCTGTCCCCTTTTTTTTCGTTCCACTTGGTGTTCCCTTGCAGGTGAACACCTTAGAGCCGGGGAAGGAGGTATTTTCTCCACACTGTTTCACAAGTCAGAATTTAACTGGTGAAAGAATTCCACAAGGCATTTCATGACCAGGAGTTTAAACTCTGCATCGTCTTTGCTTGCAGGCTCTGCAGAAGTTAATTGCGCCCATTTTTCCTGTCTGTTGAACACAACAACCAAAAATTGTCGATCAGCTGGGTATGAACATGAAGCCCAAAGCAGGACAGTTCATTAGTATTATTGTAGGACGAACGGTTACACTTGTCAATTTTTTACTTGACACAAGGGCGATGAGGAAATTTTTTGATTGGGTGGGGTGAAAAGTGTTTGCTCACCCCACTCCAGCAAAAATAACGCCTCCGGCGTAATGATCCATTTTAGATGAATCTCTTAGCTTTCACTGTCTTAAGATTTTTGAATATTGATCTTATTAGAAATTGTAAGTTAAAGGTAATTGTTATTGCAAAATCTAGCACCCCTATGGCATCATAGGTATGGGCACCTCAACTTGACCTATCTCTCTCAGTTGGCATGAGAGAAACTAGTAGATGGACTTCCGAACATTCTGTAGAAGATCCACAGAGTTTGCAGAGATTGTCAGGCAGGGAAGCTACATTGAATACCATTTTATGAAGGACAAGCTTGGAGAGCGTAGAGGGTCCTTCAGTTGGTACTTTCAGACATATGTGGACCAATGAACATGACATCAACCACTGGTGCTAGGTACTTCCTTCCGTTTGTTGATTATTTCAGTAAAAAAATGTGGGTATATTTTCTATAATTAAAATATGATGTGTTTAATGAATTTCAAAAGTTCAAAGCATTAATAGAGAAACAGTTAGGTTGTCATATTTCCTCTCTTAGATATGATATTGGTGGGGAATTCTACTTAAAATATTTCAATAAATTTTGTGCTAAACATGGGATCCAAAGACAATATGGGATGAAAACACCTTTCAAGACCTTGTGACGACCATACAATAAGAAGAAGCTCCCACCCCTCTATAACAATATCACTAAAAGGGACCCTCCAAATTCACAAGATTAGTTCATGATGGACAGGCTACTTTGTGACCAACATAGCCCCACAGCAAACCCCATCCTCATCAAAGAATTGGTATGTGTTGATGTATGTGTCCTAGATTCTATGAAAGATTTGCATGATAAAAGGAGCATGATAATAATTTTCACCATTGTGAGGAGACTAGTCATGATGTCCAACATGACAAAGCAATAAACATAGGAAATGAAATTTGTTTGAATAGTTTCACCAATGATACAAGATGTATGCAGTTCTAGTCGGGTAGAAACCATGTTTCTAGTATCTACCCAAAAGGATCAACCATTTGAAAAGTATGATGAAGATCATGCTTCCCTTGCTGATAATTTAAATCCTAAAAACACTTTTGAGGTCACAGAATTATACTTCAATCACACTAATCCTATTTTTTCAAACAATGAAAGTAAGGGAGCTGCGGACTTTCATGGTAATATACTTGGCACCTTGACATTCCATTGTGAGTTTGAGTAGAGCAGTAATGTACCCCCACGTTGCACTTTGATTTTAATCATGATCGTGTAAGAAATAAACGGAAGTAATCATGGTTTCCTAGAGTTTGAGGTCAATAAACTCAAAGGGTTTTTCAAAACCATGAAAGTAATAATGTGACCCTCGTGATTATCATAGGGTCCCTGTTGTGTAACCATTCATTGACGAAAGTTACTTCGCCGATGGGATAGAAGTGAAAACTTATAGTTGTAAAGGTAGGAATAATGGTGTCGGAGATTTCCATAAAGAAGAGAACCAAAAATAGGCTTATGAACACCATCAATATATACTGGAGATGTTGCGGTGAAAGAAATAATGAATACAAAATTTGTGGTCAATAGGATAGGGATCATCAAGATGTTGAACCATCCAATGGAAAGAAGGTTTTCAGTGCTAGTGATCTAGTCACATAAAAGACCCCATAAATGTGCGCTTTGGGATACTCCCAAGATTCAATAAGTAATCCAAAGTGAGAGGATTCATTGTTAAGGTGACAATGGAAATAACCCTGAGTTGACCCAAAGTGACACCTTGTCAGCCTTGCATAACTAGGGTTCCAGTTTGAGCATCATCAGGAAGCACAATTGCACAAGTGGCAACATTTCACATTTATGGCACTTGACCGCAAATCTTTATGCATGCTTTTCCATTGAGGGTACCTTTAACATTTCCCAAGGCACAAATCATATAATTGGAGGAATTTTGGATAACTTGTCACATTCCACTAGCTTCATGCATGAAGAGGAGCTCCCATCCTTTAAGAATATTTTGGAGGATTTCATGGCATAGTCAAGGGTCACATGTTTGAAAAGAAGAGAGTCATAGTCAAGAATATGAAAATTGGCATTTGTATGATGTGGTGTAAAGGAGAAGGACATTGGTGAAGAGTACTCCATTTAGAAGCATCTAAAAGTTTTTTTATGTCCTCTTTCCAAAGAAGAGAATATATCTTGTGACAAAATGCCCAAATTTCCAACATAAAAAGACTAGGGTAAGGGTTTACTTTTTCTTCCACATGTTGAGAGGCATTCATGTATTTAAGGTGTGTTTTGTTGTTGAGTTCACATATTTGGAAGCACAATTGCACAAGTGGAAACATCTCATATTTGGGGCACTTGGCTACAAATTTTTACACATGTTTTCTATTGAGGGTATCTTTCACATTCCCCAAGGCACAAATCAAATATTTTGAGGTATCTAGGATGACTTGTCACATTTCACTAGCTTCACACATGAAGAGGATCTCCCATCATTTAAGAATGTTTTGGAGGGTTTTCATGACATAGTCAAGGGTCACATTTACAAAAGAAGAATGCCCAAATCAAGAAGATGACAATTGGAATTCATATCACATGTGGCATAAAGGAGAGGAACATAGGTGAAGAGTGCTCCATTTTGAAATATCTAGAACATATTGTTTATGTCCTCTTTGATGCGTTGTCTGCTAATGGTTTCACTAGCTCCGACAAGACTGATGCTATGTTCTATGTTCAATTTCAAGGGCTAGGAACAAAATTTTAAACTTCAACTTCTTTATTTGTCTGAGGGTTTCATCGACTTGTCAAACAATAGGCTAAGCGGTATAATTCCTTCACAGTTTGGGTTTCTCAAAGGCCTCGAGAATTCAAATATCTCCATCAATAAGTTGAGAGGACACAGACACATCAAATATGGGGTCTAGACCAAAAAAATACTAAGATAGGTTAGAGACTACTGCAAACGCAACATGCAACTCAGATTCAAGACATCAAAATCAAACAAGCTCAATAAATTCACTTCCAAGGCATTAAAATATGGGGTTTTGACGAGCTAAGAGCAATCAGGAAATAGAAAATATTCAACTTGGTTATTTCTGGAGGTTCATTTTATAAATACCCGGTGGGCAGCCTGTCAAGGAAGGTGAGCAGCATCTTGAGCTTACTTCCCCCTCAAAGGCCAATCTGACGTGCATCTCCATAGCTATGGCGTCTGGCGTGCATCTCCACAGCTATGGCGTCAACCAGCTACATCAAACGATATAGAGGAGTAGAGAATCCCTCTTCGAAATTCGGCAGAATTCCCACCACACTATTCCACTTGCTCTGGCTCCTGAAGGGTGGATTTTTTGCAGGAGGGAATAAAAAATTATCAAAAAAATAAAAATAGAATCGTTCGCTTCAACTGCAGTTTAAACTTCTGTGTCGGCTATTTTTGGCTCATGAACATCATGCAATTGTTGCTTTCTTTAAACCTCTTGTTTTTCTCGGCGTGCCATACATGCACAAGATCCATTAAAATGTAACAAAAACGTAAATTTTCGACTCCTGCAGTTTGAAGACAAATATCTGTCCATTCTGGATTCTAATGGCGATTTGTATTAAGAGGACAAATTAAACCACATAGACACAAGGGATCACTAGGTAAAATTAATGCATAAAAATGAAAAAATAATAGTTTGTGACAGGAAGTGTAAGTGAGTTCCAGGTGTGCTAAGGAGGGAGTGACAAGGTATGCTAGAGGTCAAGGAAACATGCCAATATGTGCCAAGTTCTAAGGTGTGCTAATGCATGTCAAGGAGTGTTATGGAGTGCCAAGGAAAGTCAAGGGAGCACGAGTTTCAAATGCATGGAAATGAATAAGAGTGTCTGACAGGGAGTGTCAGTGAGTTCTAGGTGTGCTAAGGAGGGAGTGACAAGGTATGATAGGTAGTTCCAAGGAATGATAGAGTGCCAGCGCGACAGACAAGATGTGTTAGGTGTCAAGGTGTGCCAATGTGTGCCAAGGAGTGTTAGGGAGTTCCACAGAAACACAAGGGATAACTAGTTCAAAATGCATGGAAATGAATGGATAAGAGTGTGTGATAGGGAGTGTCAATGAGTTCCAAGTCTTCTAAGGAGGGAGTGACAAGGTTATACGTTAGGCAGTGCCAAGGCATGCTAGAGTGTTAGGGAATGTCAGGGAGTGCCAGGGTGTGCTAGGGAGTGAAAAACATGCCAATAAACGTAGGGGATGCTAACACATGCCACATAGTGCTAAGGGAGTGTTAGACATGCTAGGTGTCAACTATGTTGCTTAGTTGTTTTATGGCCACAGTTGGATGTGAGCCTTGACTTGGTAACTTGTTAAGTGGGATGAGTTGAGATTGGAAATGAGTATCCTAAGATGAGTTATAGGAAGTTCTTAGGTGAACGAGGCATAGTATAACTGTATTAATTGTAACTTGGTCAAGCTATTATAGTCAAGGAAGGACTTGGTTGGATTCCCAAGTCTAAAAAAAGGTAAGGGTAGTTGTGATGGCATGATAGCTAAGGAGTGCCAAGGCATGCCAAGGAATGAAAATATGTGCTAACACATGGCAGACAATGTCAATGAATGTTGAGGAGTGTTATGGAGTTCCAGGGGAACACAATGGAGAATTTGGTCAAAATTCTTGGTAATGAACGAATAACAGTGTGTGCCAAGGAGTGTCAGTGAATTCTAGGTGTCCCAAGGATGAAGTGTTTTAGGAGAAGCTTAGAATAAGACTTGCAAGAGGGAAGCCTATGGTTATGATAAGGTGTGGAAAAAGTAATTTCAGAGAAAGGGAGACTTTGGGTTGGGCACAAAATTGTTTTTCTAATGACTTGGTTGGGTTCCCAAGTTGCAAAAAAAGTAAGGCTATCTATGAGGGTATGACAGCTAGGGAGTGCCAAGGTGTTCCAGGGAATGTAAGGTTCCCAAGTAAGGCTAGTTGTGAGGGCATGAATGCCAAGGTGTGCTTTGGAATGCTAATATGTGACATATAGTGCGAAGGCATGTCAAACATGGTTGTTGAAGCTCTTTGAGCACGTGTTGGTGTAGTAGAGAGTTTGTTACCATCATCATCAAACTATTGTACATCCACATGAACAATATCATCTCAAAGCTGGGCATCACTACACTCTGGAAGGAGAAGCATTGCTAGGTGGTACACCTCAAGATGAAGTACCAACAATCATGACCTCATCTGGTAAGGGAAGGATGGAATAAACATCCAAAGGATAGAATGTACTAGATGATAAAGTAATCCATTTAGTCCTGACTCCCCATAGACTATTCAATAACTACAAAGGATGAACTCAGAGGAGTTTGAAATTTGTATAGGTGGACCAACACAAGATGGAGATGTGGAAAGGTTCACTACAACTAGCTGCAAGTCATCAACAAGCAACTCAACAATAGAAGAAGAGGTATGTTCCATGGATACATGCTGAGAGTCATCACCGGAAAGGAGCTATAGAAGAGATCCTAGTAGTCACCATGAAAAGGCTCATCAAAGATAGCACCATGATGCTTAGTCACTTGGTGAGAGGGAGGGTAATAAAGATTATAGTAGCAAACCAAAGTCCTATGAGGAGTCTAACGAACAGGTTATATATCATGTCTTTCATGATACAAGTGGGTCCATGCACTTGATCTAAAGAACCTAAAATGTGAGATAGAGGACTTCCACCCATGCAACCGATAAGTTTCTGACCTTAATTTTGCATCAAGGAATAATTTGGGCTGGTCATGGAGACAGTATTATCTACAAAATATTTAACGTTGTAGATCATCACACCATTTTATTACCATGGAGAGAGCACTGCTATTTCCAATGTAGAGAGCCTTGAATGTAGTGAGTTACGAATTTACCAGTTAGAGATTTGATGTCTCAAACAATTATAGGAACCGGTGATTTTACTTTTTGGTTTAATATGGCTGTTGGTAATCCAAATATTTTAATGGGATATTGAACTTAGGTGTTGGTCAAAAATCCTATTTCACTGATCTCAAATACTAGGCTGTCAATTGGATCTACTGTGGAGGATGTCAAGGAATATCTCAGTGCTATCCCAAGGATAAGATCACACTCTGAAATTTGGATGGACAGTTACAGTCAACAGTTTGATTATCATTTCAGGAAGAGGCTCAGATAAGGATACATAGGATCTCAGTGTAATTGTAGAGATTACAATTCATACTGGAGCAGAGAACTTAGGAAATTTTTTGGTGATTCCATAGTGACATTCCCTCACTGTCTTGGTACTATATCACAGTAAGGATCTCAGTGTAATTCAATGCCACCACAGTTCATTGATATCACAGTTTGGTGACTATCTAAGTCATGATGATTCTACAGTCTTGGTACCATGATGCTCATAGATCTCGGTTCTATCCAAGTCATGGTGTTTCTGCAATCTCAGTGCTATCGCAAGGATAAGATCTCAATGCTATATCAGTGTTATCCCAAGGATAAGATATCTGTGCTATCTCAGTGCTATCCCAAGGATGAGTAGCTTAGTCATATTTTACCCTTTTCTATCTTTTCCAGTCACAATGTTGAGCTCAGACTATGTTTGTTTGCGGTCCCATTACTGCTGCCAATAATCTCAGCATGTGTGCAAGTGCTAAGTCATCTTTCCTTTGGGACTATGGACAAGTTTCAAAACATAGACGGAATTTGAGAGCACATCATCCACATAACATGACACATATGGATTCATGTATCCAGGAAAATGTTACTATTATGATTTATCCATAAAACCATGAGTGGAAAGAAAATATGCATCAAAACAAACTATCTACATCAAAATGAAAGTTCCATGCATCACCAAGATCAACCCAAAACAAGAAGAATGAGATCACCAAGAAACAAACCATCAATGAAAATATGGAAATGGTGTAGTAGAGGGTTTGTTACCATCATCATCAAATTGTTGTACATCCACATGAATAGTATCATCTCAAAGTTGGGCATCACTAATGTTTAGGTTGTACACCTCAAGATGAAGTACCAACAATGATGACCTCATCTAGAAGGGGAAGATGGAAGAAACATCCAAAGGATAGGATGTACTAGATGATGAAGTAATCCCTTTAGTCCCGAATCCCCATATACTATTCAATAACTACAAAGAATGAACTCAGAGGAGTTTGTAAAGGTGGACCAACACAAGATGGAGATGTGGAAAGGTTCACTACAACCAGCTGCGAGTCATCAACAAGCAACCCAACAAGAGAAGAAGAGGTATGTTCCATGGATACATGCTGAGAGTCATCACCGGAAAGGAGCTATAGAAGAGATCCTAGCAGTCACCATGAAAAGGCTCATCAAAGATAGCATCCTGATGCTTAGTCACTTGGTGAGAGGGAGGATCATAGAGATGATACCCCTGAAAAGTTTCATAGTAGCAAACCAAATTCCTATGAGTATCACAAACAGGTTATATATCATGCCTTTCATGATACAAGTGGGTCCATGCACTTGATCTAAAGAACCTAAAATGTGAGATAGAGGACTTCCACCCATGCAACCAATAAGTTTCTGACCTTAATTTTGCATCAAGGAAGCATTTGGGCTGGTCTAAGATTTAACATTGTAGATCATCCCCACCATTTTAATTACCATGGGGAGAGCACTGTTATTTCCGATGTAGTGAGCCTTGAATGTAGTGAGCTACGAATTTACCAGTTAGAGATTTGATGTCTCAAACAATTATAAGAATCGGTGATTTTACTTTTTGGTTTAATATGCCTGTTGGTAATCCAAATATTTTAATGGGATATTGAACCTAGGTGTTGGTCAAAAATCTTATTTCACTGATCTCAAATACTAGGCTGTCAATTCGGTCTACTGTGGAGGAGGTCAAGGAATATCTCAGTGCTATGATGCTATCCCAAGGATAAGATCACACTCTAAAATTCGGATGGACAGTTACAGTCAACAGTTCGGATATCATTTCGGGAAGAGGCTCGGATAGGGTACACAGAATCTCGGTGTAATTGTAGAGATTACAATGCATACTGGAGCAGAGGACTTAGGAAAAGTTTTGGTGATGCCACAATGACATTCCCTCTGTCTTGGTACTATATCGCAATAAGGATCTCAGTGTAAATCGGTGCCACCACAGTTCATTGATATCACAGTTTGGTGACTATCTAAGTCATGATGATTCTACAATGTCTTGGTACCATGATGCTCATAGATCTCGGTTCTATCCAAGTCATGGTGTTTCTGCAATCTCAGTGCTATCCCAAGGATGAGTAGCTTGGTCATATTTTAGCCTTTTCTATCTTTTCCAATCACAATGATGAGCTCAGAGCTTCCAGACTATATCTATTTGTGGTCCCATTAAAGTTGCCAATAATCTCAGCATGTGTACAAGTGCTAAGTCATCTTTCCTTTGAGACTATGGACAAGTTTCAAAACATAGACAAACTTTGAGAGCACATCCTCCTCATAACATGACAGATACTGACTCATGTATCCAAGAACATGTTACTATTATCCATAAAATCATGTTATCCAAATGAGACAACTATCCAAGGCAATGACAACAAAATGTTATAGCATTAATGCTTTTTTCTAAATCACCAAACTGCCAGTAATAAATAATTGAATTTTTAGAGTTCTAGGATTCTGGAATCTATGGTTAATACAACTTATTGGTTACTATGGTAGATGGAAAAGAAACCAAATACTCATGTGTTCATAAAGACTCATATGAGCTGGTAAGTGGACCTTTTATGTGCATTCAAGTATCATTATTGTGAAGGTCTCTGCAAATTTTCCAAAAATTTGAACTTGTGCTACTTATTGCCTATTTCTAGTGCAACTTAGATAAAAATCTGATGTTAAGAGGTGGTTCACTCCATTAGTACGTTGAAACATCCAAATATTGAGCATCTATGATCAAAAGAGAACTCTTGACCAAGAGTTGATGGTGTACCTCATCCTTCCAAATAGAACAAAAAGAAGACAGAACTAACCTCACAATCAAAAACCACATTGCACCTATGTTTCCAAAGAACAAATAGAGTTGGAATCTAGAAACAAGACCAAATTCCTATAAATGCAGGATAAACCTGACAATGACAATCACCAAACACTATAAAGCACCAGGAAATCACTGCAAAACATTGTTTATGAAGTTAATTCTAACACTTCCCGGAAAATTAACACTGCCAAAAAAAGGGATGCTTCATTGTCTCCAACCTACGACAAACTAGACAATAATCATCAAAGTCCATGCTTGATCTATCAAAAGACCTTGATAAATAACCAATGAAAAATCGTAGCTTATCAAAAAGCCACATTAACCATGCACCATGAGTCATTGAATCCACCAGTCCTCGAAGTCCATAAAGCACCAACGAATGTTACAAACAACGGATTACAAATGCCTCTGAGGAAGCATAAAATACAACGAATGGGGATCATACTGCTAAAAAGGATGACAAAAGCACCAACCCCAATCCTTCCAAGGTGTGGTGTACAAGTCAAGAAACAAGTGTTCTCAATATTGACATGAAAGCAAATGTTTGTTATGTCAAGTACAATCCTGGATCAAGCTATTATGTTGCGGTTGGTTCAGCAGATCATCACATTCATTATTATCATTTATGACTTGAGGAATCCTAGTGTTTCATTATAGGAATTTAATGGTCATCAGAAAACAGTTTCCTATGTTAAATTCATTTCAACAAATGAACTAGCTTGTACATCTACAGACATTACACTATGCTTGTGGGATGTGAAGGATAATTTCCTTGTACGCACATTTAAGGGGCTCACTAATGAGAAGAACTTTGTGGGGCTTACAGTCAACTCTGAATACATAGCTTGTAGCAGTGAAACAAATGGGGTGTTCGTGTATCACAAGGCTATTTCAAAGCCTGCTGCGTGGCATCAATTCGACAGTCCAGCCTTGGCTAACAGTGACGATGATGCATCACTTTCATAAGCGCTGTTTGTTGGAAGAGTGAGAGCCCTACAATGTTAGCTGCTAATATCCAAGGAAAAATTAAAGTTTTTGTACTTGCACCGTGAATTTCAAATTTCTCATATAACTCTTCATGGCCCTTCCTAGATAACAGAGTTGGAGAGAATTTTGAAATTTGTTAAATTAAGATTCTTTCTAGAAATTAGCTCTATGGATTTCTTGACTGAGAATGATGAGAAATGAGGTTGATGTGTATTATATGCAGCGATTTTCAATTTACCCATATTTCTACAGTGTCAAATGTTTTTGCAAATTTATTGGTTGGCATTACATCTAATAGAAAAGCCAGAGTATCTTCCAGTAATGTAGTATGTTAGTGCATGTTCTATATGCCCTCTTAACACTAATTTGAAGGAATATCAGCCTCAATTCTGGCAACTTCTTTGGTCTGGGGCGAGCCCACTGGTGAAGTCTCAATTTATGAAGGCTAAATTTTTTTACAGATGTCTGAAGGCTAAATTTTTTTACAGATGTCAAAACTCACCTGTAGCGGCAGAAATTGATGAGAGCGCTGAAGAACTTGATGATACGCTGGTGACTGGGCCTGAAAATGTCCTTCAAAAAGAAATCGTGGGCTCCCACAACCTACATTATCTTCTGAAATTTTTAAATAGAATTAACATTTCCCGCATACTCTCTATTTGGCTCCTCGTTTTCCAGCACCTACAGATCACATAAGACTGGTAATTTCATCTTGTTCCTGCATGTAGATAAAAAAACAAATAAACCCCCCTAAACCACGCTCTCATTCTCGTGAATTCAAGTCCAAACAGGTAGATACATACATACATAGAAGCCCTGTGCATGGATCATGTATTGAGTAAAGCAACTGTAAATATGGAAGATGCTATCAGGGTTTGATTTCAGAAGCTGGTTGCGGGTAACGGCCCGAACCAAAACTCTGTTAAAATATTGACAACGTCTTTTACAGTCGATATAGGAAATGAGCAAGAAGCCATCTTGCACGCCACTCAATGAATAGACTGCAACCTCTTTGTATTTCTTCTTCGTCCTCACTGAATCAATGGTCTGATACAGGTTTCAAACTTGAAACCACTTTGTTTCCCACCAAGGGAATTCGTGGTCGGTTTTCAAATATTTTCCCACCCTTTGACATTGTGCGTGGAGGTAACTAGATTCTTTGTAATTATGTGTTACTTTGTTTTGTAGTGATCAAGCCATAACTCATTTTGTTTTCCATTTTCAAAAATTTTTGCAGAAAGATAAATTATTTGTATAGCCTTAGTTATATATGATTATCACAATTACATTTTGATCTATATTGATTACATGTCTTGTTGTCATGTTCATGTCTTGTATTTTAAAGATGGGTAATTGCATAATGATTAATCTATGAGAAATAAACCTATCCACATATAATCAACTCATTATAGAAGCAATAAACACTAAACCTAAACTTTGTACTTAACATTAAACATTTATTTAATACAAAATCTGAAACACAAGGAAAACAAATTGTTGTGTCAATATATATTTATCGTCGTTCATCATTAATTTGCATCATGATAGCAAAAAGGTAATAACTTTTGCTCCATCTCAATTAAATTGATACATGCACCATAACTTTGAACAACAAGGTTATAAAGAGGTAATGTAATATATCTTTTGGATATCAAAATTGTTAGATTCCTTCTCTTTGTTGCAATGAAAACGTGTCTTTCAATCATTGTTATCATGAGCATATTTTGTTTTCATGTCCTTCACTCAACCAAACCCTACAATCATATTCCTATAATCTCCCTACAAAGTATGATCATGGCGAATGGCCAAGATTGGTATCAGTAGCTCCATGCCTTGTGGAATATTAAGACTCCCAAACTTAGTTATTTCTCCGTCTGACAAGAGCTACTAAAGGTTGATATAGTCTTAGAGGCTCCTTCACAATCATGTCCACCTGCAAGAATAATTGAAAATCACATCGATTATAAGGCTATCTCCCAATTAAAAAAGATATTGATCTTACAATCGTGAGTTTGCTCAAGGTATTTCTATCTAGATCATCGTTCTCGCACACATCTAGGACTTGCTTTCGAGCCATTTGTTGCGATAGCCCACAGATCCAATGCAAAAATTCTTTCAAAGATTTGAAATTGCGATGGATTCAAAATTGTTAGGTTTCCAATGGATGGGTTGATCTAATCGAATTGCAATGGATTCAAAATTGTTATGATTACAATGGATGATTTTATCTAAATTGCGAAAGAATGGAAGTGGCGGAAGATAATAGAGCGGTCTGATAGGTTTAACAGGTGGCCAAACAAATAATAATTAAATTTAATTATTTATTATTTGATGTGAAATTGAAAAATGATTGAAAGACTTTTGATGTCATCTGTTAGATGGTGTATTAGACGAAGAATATTCCCTTAACATACAATCTTGTCCTTCATTTATTAAAAATTCAAAATTCTCCAAACCTAATTCCAATAAAGACCACGCATATCGACGTAATAATTTATCTCATTTTAAAATGTGTTTGGTGTAACTAGTAATATGCTTGGATAAATTTAAGGATTTAATTAAAATCGAATTAGAATAATAGTATATTTATGTTGAGGATAATTATTTGTTTATATTTGTACATAAAGGGTGTGTATTACATAACATCTTAGAGTTTTCACAATTAAGTGATTTAGTTGTGTTTATGCCATGCCTACATTATTGCATACATCCCTTCTCTCAACAAGAAGCCATCGAGTTCTCATACAAATAAGACCTCTAACATTGCATCTTAATGCCAAATACTCCCACAAGCATTGATTGTCCTTCATGTGATCAAAATACGACTCTCCAATGATAAGGACCTTTGCTTCTTCTCCACAAGTTCCTATGTTTCTCCTTTAACAATAGTCTGCCAAAAAAGCAAGGAAAGCCTTGTGTGACATAAATGCTTGTGTCAATGGGGTGAAAGCACAAGGAGAGCACCCACCGTATGTGTGGCCTTCTTTTACATACATATATGCATGAGAAACTTCCATATAATTCACCACCTTTTATGGATGGTAACTTAAGTAGACTATCAATGCCCAAGTTCCAAGCATCTTTCCTCTAGAGGACCAAGAGAATTGAACCTGTGACCTCAAAAAAATGGGGAGAGAGATCTCACATATTACTCGTGACTACTTAAAATAACCCCAAAGGCTACGAGACACCTAGCCCATATTTGGAGAATAATCAATGGAATAGTAAATTAGTGATATTGTGTTGGATCCACACTCACATCTAATGTGGATTATGTCTAACCCTCTACATTAGAACCACCCAAGGGTGTTAATAATTTTCCCTCCCCCACGACACTTAGCATGGGACCTGCATCCATGCATTTGATGAGCTTTGTAAACATAATCATTTTCAATGTAGGGGAAGTTCCTCACTCCAAGGTGTTCTTCTCAATTCCTATGTGGTTCATTTGTTGTTCAACCCCACTCCAGTCCTCACTCCTTTACTTTGTGTCATATCCCTCTCAACAAAATTTTATTACATAAACATTGAAGATAAATGCAACATCTGCCTACTTGCATTCCATTTGGAATTTAAACCCTCCATGCATTCGACATGGCTCTCCAACCCAAACTTATTTTATATCATCAATGTTATGTTTTTACCCTTGTTCTATTAGATTGATGTTGGTGGCAATTGAAACAAATGGAATTCAAGGATGTTTTGTTGAACCAGAGAATGTGGCTTATCACCCAAGATATTACCCAAAGGCCATCCTTTATCACTATTTTATTTGAAGAATATGGAATTCATTTGAGGCTAGTTGATTTCTACTCCAGATACTTCCTTCATCACACCACTCATTTAGTGTTCAAAGGAAACAATTAGCAATAGTTGTAGTTGTCATTTTGAGATTTTGGGTTTCATTATCATGGGTTACCATTCATTATGCCTTATTTTCCTTTCTTCTCCTTTTTCTTATATCTGGGACTTAGGGAATGGGGCTTTCATTAGTTTGGAACAACTCATAGATATAACATTTACATGAACTATTTGCACTTCAACCTTAGAGTTTAGACTTAGATACATCATTTTAGTGTATCCTTAATGATTTTGGATTTCAAAATTTTCTTTTATTTCATCAAAAATGAAAAAATAGCAAATAATTTTCCACAAATCTATGAATGCTTAATCATAAAGGTGTCACCTGATGAAAATGAATGAATATCATATGGATTGAAATGGGATAAAATTTGAATAAGGGAAATAAGGGATAAAATAAGATTTATGTGTATCACCTACAAAATCACCAATTATATTCCCAAACCATCAAGATGGCATGCTTCTTTGAGTAAATTTATGAACACCATGGAACAATTTAGCTTAGAACTTATAGACAAAGCATCAATAGTTAGAATATAGTGCTTAAGTGAAACAATACACTTTGAATATATCATATACACATGGGTCATACATATCAAGCTAAATGTGGTATCTAAAGCAACATCTTCCTACACCTCGAGTCCTACATGGGCAAGGAAAAGTGTCATAAAACCAATAAGGAGTACTAGGGCATGTCAAGAAGTGGTAGGGAGTGTTAGGGAGTGCCATGGAAACACAAGGGAGAACTATTTCAAAATGCATGGAAATGAACTGATAAGAGTGTGATAGGGAGCATTAACGAGTTCCAAGTGTGTTAAGGAGGGAATAACAAGGTTATATGCTAGTCAGTGCCAAGGCATGATAGAGTGTCAGGGCATGTTAGGGAGTGCTAGGGTGTGTTAAGGAGTTCCAAAGCATGAAAATGAATGCAAGGGATGCTAACATGCACCACATACTTTCAAGGGATTGTTATATGTGACAAGTGCTATGACACGTCAAGATGTAAACTATGTTTCTTAGTTGTTTTATGGCCACGGTTGGACGCGAGCCTTGACTTGGTAACTTGTTAAGTGGGATGAGTTGATATTGGAAATGGGTATCCTAAGATTAGTTATAGGCATTTCTTAGGTGAACAAGGAATATTCTAGTTGGATTAAGTGTAACTTGGTCAAGCTGTTGTAATAGAGGAAGGACTTAGTTGGGTTCCCATGTCTTAAAAAAAGTAAGGGAAATTGTGAGGGCATGATAGCTAAGGAGTGCTAGGGCATGCCAAGAAATGAAAAGGTGTGATAATACATGTTGGACAATTCCAATGCATGTTGAGGAGTGTTAGGGAGCGTCAGGGGAACACAAAGAATAACTAGGTCAAAATGCTTGGAAATGCATGAATAAGAGTGTGTACCAAGGATTGTCAGCAAATTCCAAGTGTCCCAAGGATGAAGTATTTTAGGATAAGTTCATAATAGGACTTTTAAAAGGCAAGCCTATGGTTTTGATAAGGTGTTGACAAAGCAGTTTCAAAGAAATGGATATTTTGGGTTGGGCACAACATTATTTTGCCAATGACTAGAGTGTTAGGGCATGTCAGCGAGTGGTAGTGTGTGTTAGGGAGTGCCTGTAGAAATTATATAACTAATGCATTATATATCATGTATTCTCCTGATCTCACACTATTTAACTTTATCCAACTACAAAATCATTCCACCATTAATCATTTGGGGAAATTCAAAACTCAATTGCAATGCATACACATGAAGCAATAAAAATTAGCACACATAACACAGTGTTTAACAGGAAAGCCTGAAGCTGAAAACCCCAACTATATATATATTGTATGTCATAGAGATCATGTAACAATCCTCATACAAATATTATCATATCAAGCTCTCAGTACATTACAATCGCTACACATTATCACTGAAGAAATATGCATAATCTATGCACCGATCTCTTGCCTCCTAATAGCCTGCCTCTACTGCGCAATCCCTGCTGAAGAAGACCCCTGAATGAACATGAATATGCCTTGCCTTTACTACACAATACTCAATGGAATCTCCAATGGATGTGTGATGCATTGAATGCATCACTATAGTCACAATTGATAGTCTATCTTTCCCTTTCACCTATCTCTCCACTAAGTCTCCACTTAACTATCATGCACTGTAGTTAACTACTGTCTTTGTCCAGTTGATTTATGAGTTATTATTTAGTGAATTAATTTAACTAATTAATTCACTCAACTCTCACTAATGTATCAATTAGTTATAATTATATAAAATTAGTTCAACTGAGTTTAACTCAAATAGTGTAGTTAAATTGAAACAAACTCCATGAACTACTTCATCAACTCCATCATAACTCTGCCACTTGAGTTCTGACTTGATTCCTCCATGCATGAACACCACTAGACCCTAGGAATTGCGTAATTCTCTCAGCCAACTAATTTTCCACATCTGTTAACTAAAATTAAGTTCTCCAACAGAATAAGTTGATATTTAATGTCTGATTAATATTAAGAGCTAATAATAATTGAAACTTCTATTTTTAGATCGACGATCTATAAATAGACTTCGCGCAAGATGTCTAAAAATAGAAATCCATATATTTTTCCAACTTGACCAACCATCCAAAAATAACATCCTGAAACTTCTGAAATATAATCACCATGTCTAAAAATAGACATAGTCTAAAAATAGACTTGCGCCAAAAATAGCCTACGGGCCCACTTAGTGAAGGTGACTCTTTTCACTAAGCTCATCATCTTGTTGAATCTCAACAGTGCCAAAGCATTCTAAGGAATGCAGGGGATGGTAACACGTGCCAGATAATGCCAAGGCATTCTAAGATGTGCCAGGTGATATGGAATGTTAAGATGTAAACTGTGTTGTTTACTTGTTTTACTACCACGGTTGGATGTGAGCCTTGTCTTGGTAACTTGTTAAGTGGGATGAGTTGAGATTGGTCATGAGTAGCATAATATGAGTTATAGGTAGCTCTTAGGTGAACAAGGCATATGTTCAATTTCCACGACACATGAGAATCTGGGTTTTGTCTTAGAATGTTTGATGCAAACACAAACAAGTGCCACAAGACCTCTACTTTAATGCACAGCGAAATATACTCAAATCAAGGAATAAACTAGTGCACATGGCAATTTTACCTTTTTCAAACACTTCTTCATTATATTACAGACTACAATAAAACAGGCTAGAGCTCCTACACCATGGATCGTGACCCTTTACAAACACTGATACAATGAATACAACTAGGGCTTGGTGTTAGTCCTTTGACAACCAATCTATCCCGAACAAGACAACACTTGACCTACTTGATGATGGTGGCCACACAAAACCATTCTAGTCCAAAGGTTTAATGAGAGCACAATAGGTTTAATGTTTGGAAAACAAGGGGCTACCCACTTGCTTAGCACTTTTGATGGGTCCCATGCATCATTATGGCACTCATGGACCCCAGTATGCCTACTACAAGGCCTCAAGACATCAGTTGACCTCTTATGAGGCTTATCATTCCCTGTATGAGCTAGTTTGGTGGGATTGTCACCAAATGTTAGGGTTACACATTATTTTATGTTTAGGGGCTAATGTAGGCCCATTATAAGCTAATTCGATCAACTCCTAATCAGTGTATAAATAGGAACAAGACAACACTTTAACCACTTTTTGATGGTGGCCACACATAGCCCTTTTAGTCCACATACATTTGGCAGGTCCTCTTGCCTCCCATTATATTGCAACTCCTCAATTTGCCTCTATCAATGATCAACTCCTAATCAGTGTATAAATAGGATTTAGTTGGATTCGTTTGAATCATCACTTGACCTAGGGTCTCTCTATCTTTAGAGAACTTCACGTTTTTCCTTTGAGGACTATTTTGGATGATGGATGCATTTTGATGTATGGATTTGGGCTATTTTTATGTTGGAGATTTGTTTTTGCAAATGTGAAGCTGGTTGGATATACTCTCTCACATTGTGAGTGAAAATTTAACTCTATTCTTCTTGTTCTTGCATACTATTGAATTTCACTATAACTAGGGCTAATTGTTGCATAATGGAAATGTGGAATTATGTGTCTATTTAGCTTATTTAATGTATCGGCCATTGTTAGATGAATGAAATGTCTTAGAGATCATTTTATCTCAATAATTTTGCGCCATTTGTATGAAGTATAAATGCTTGAAGGTCATTTTTCGTATGCCTCTAACATTGGATGAAGTTGACTTTCTGGGCCTCCTTGATCAAATAACCAAATTCTTGCTCATTATCATCCCTGACTCCATATCCCTAAGTGAATTAGGCACTATTACCTCAAAAAGGGTGATGATTTCCCCCCCTTTTTTCACAATTTTCTATTTTTCCCTAGGTCTAGCCCCATTATGTCATCTAGGGCATCAATTTCCCAGAAATATAGCCAGAGGAAAACTTCGATCTCCTAGAGGCAACTGCGTTGGTGGGTCCCCTCACTCTCCTCAGAATTTGGGCCGATTGTGATGGTGGAATCTCCAGATACCTCAAACCCTATCTCTTAGATCAAGTTTTGCCTAGGTGTTCCCAAGGTTAGAACCTAGTAGGATCAATTTGACCCATCGAAGTAAAAAATCTTGCTTGGTCCTTTCCCCTCACATTGTCCAGGATAGAAACATCATTGGTTGCTAAATTCCATCCCCGAACCTTGGCTGGGTCCACTTCGCCCCGTGTGGTCCCATTTGGTGTCAAAGGCCTTTCATCAAGGACCATTTGGGAATCCAAGTTCCCAAAGCATTTTATGGATTGAGAACTTCCTTCATAAGTCTTATTATTCTCCCTCAACCCTTCAATCCCCTTCCTCTCTCCCTATAAGATCAATTCCCTTGCTTAAAAGGCAAGGAAGTCCCACTCTTTATTATATCTTAGGGAAAGGGTTTCTAGGGCTAGTGAACTAGGGCTAGGGGTAGTTGGCTGGCCCACTTGACTAATACTTTAGTCCTTCAAAGTCTGCACATCCTTAGGCCCTATACACCTGCCCTTCTACCAACCTTGTTGTCCTTCACAAGTACAAGAGTTAGGGCTCTTCTTTGACAGTAACCTAATAACCCTCCAACTGTACTTGGACTACCATCAATATACCCAACCACAGTCAATTCTTTTTACTGATCTAGGGCCCACAATATTTTCTTTATCTATGGATCTTCAAATATTCCACCTAACAATGGTTTGAGTCCTCTCAAAATCATTGTTCTTGTGTATCGAAAATTTGATCTTTGTTGTCCAATCTATGAACAAATCTAAAATACTCCTCTTATTATCTTTCTAACAATATGTAGATGAATAAACTAGGGTCACGAATCAGCCACTAACATTCCATTGACAAATTTTGTATAGGTTTCTTTAGATCTATGTCTAAAACTCTCTCGATCCACCAAAATCAACTCCTTTGCATGTCAATCCATTCTTCATATGGCACATTTATTTTGCATGCTCAATCTTATGCTTACGTTCCACCCTCATTTGGATCTTCTATCTCCACACATCCTAAATCTGCAAACCATCTTCCATATCTGCAGTCTACATTGCAAAAATAAACCTCGCTCTAAGGGTCACAACCATTCTTCTTCTATGCAAATTTGTCATAGTCTTAAGGGCATACCTTATGAACTAAACATGCTAGGAAATTGGCCTAACTAAGGCACTATACTTATGTACTTATAATTGTTGTAGAACAAACCCTATCCACCCATAGAAAAAAACCACGACTCTTGCCTCCATAAGAGACTCGACCTAGCTCATATGGATCCATAGATTCTAGGAATTTCTTTCACTGAATCTTGACATGAACTTTAGATATCAATGTCGACCCTCAAACTAGGGCTACCTCAGTCAATATTACACGTGTCTACATCTATTCTGGCTCTAAATTACAATGCAAGCCTTCCTCCATTTAATTTGGTCTTTATCATAGACCTTGCGGCCTACTAAACACCACAAGACAAGATCGTATCAACCCTCTCTTTTATTTCATGTAGAAAATCCAACCAATAGGACTCAATATGATCTTGTAATGTACTAAAACAAGATATTGAATCCTTCCTACAATTTGCGGAAACAAAACACGATCGCACAATCACATATAAGTAAGAGAAAGAAATTATCAATCGCACAACGCAAGATGTATCTGGGGAAAGCAACTACTCAATACCCCTCTATCTCTATTGTGTATTAAGTAAAGGAATCATGAAACAATACAATTCTTAATCTCTCAATTTGATTCTCTAGCACTCTGCCAATTGTCTCCTACTGATCTAGGTAAAATCAGTCTAGTACATAGCCAATTCTCAACCTTCCTTTAGCCTGCTTTGCTCACGCAATTCCTAGGGAATTAGCTCACTATTAATTAGGAAAATCAACCTTCCTTGATTGCGTAATCTATCATGTAATCCCAATAACTTTATAATTGCACATGGGCAATTTTGTATGAATACAACTGATATTTATGTTCCCTTTAACCTCTGTCTCAACTGGGTCTTCCTCAGAACTGACATGTATGCAATTATTAATAGTGAATTATCAGTTATATGATTGATCGATTACTCATTGTGAATTAAATCTAATTTAATTAAGTGGACCACTCACTAGCTCATCACTCAGTTAGAACTAGTTAAACTAATTTTAACTCAATTAATTGAGTTAACTAATTCACACCTACAACCCACTAATGCGTCAACTGCAACTGGACCCCCAAAATATTAGAATCCCTCTACATGCCTCATCTTAGACCCTCATGATCTGGACATATGTAGGAACACAACAAAATACATAAATAAACATAAACATAGAGATGAAATAGGAATAACACTTCATTTCATTAATATCAAATACTGAAAAATGCTTACAGACAATGGAAAACAAACTAGCTCGGGCAATGGTAGCTTATCTCTAAGAAGAGATGTGGTGGCTACATGCCTTTGAACTGTGTTACAATCAGGCTCAAGGGCCTTTTTATTATTGAAAAATAAGAGAAAACCCTAACACGAGGAGATGTAACACCAAGAGTTTATGGGCCCCATTGGGGGTAGTGGGCAGCCAAATTCCCAAGGTCCTAACTTGGTCATATGATCTCTGTTTGACACACATGATACCTAGTTAGAAAGATCTCTCCAACGACTACAAATGATAACATGATTTTTGAATGTGAGTTATATGAAATCACCAAAACTTTCATGCCCAAAAAACGTCATTTGGGGCCTCAAAACGGCTCTGGAAGTTTAGGACCTGAAAAACTGACAAAAATAGCAAATTGTGCTATAATTAAGGAAACTGAAAAACTGAAAGAGACAATGGAAAGAGCCCAAGTGGAATAGGCGGGTGGCCACCAATATCCACCTCAATCTCCTTAACTCGAATTTCTTGAGCTAACTCAGTCATCATGACTTAGTTAACTAACCCAAGTTGTTATGAGATGAAATTACAATTTATTGTCCAATTTATTTAAGGGGAAAATAAATTAGACGCCTACATTCCTCACTCCTGGTACATCAAAATTCCTCACCAGTGAGGGTGAATTTTATTTTTTTCCTTTCTGGTTGCCAATTTCACTGTTTCATATTGCAAATTTCAACACTCCCTCTCAAAAAGAAATGAATTCAATCTATCCCGATCCAGTACCTTTGGAATTCTTCATGCAACAATTCGCTAGTGTTGTTTGCACCTGCAAATCCTAAAACTGAATAGCCTCCGAACAACTGAATCAATATAATGCATTTGGCACCAGAGTCTTCTGACTACTGCTAGCTACTACACTTGTCTATTGGACACTCTGCATTGCTGCTAACATCTGCATCCGTTCCCTTTGCACTGTTGCCAACTCTGATCTGCGCTCCGGTATCTGACATCTGTCACTCTGATTTATGTCTTCCTCACATCTGACTGCATCAATCTAATTGATCCTTCCTGCTACTGTTGTACTGTGGACTCCTTGTAGCTAGGTTTGATCCATGAGACACACCATCTCAATGGACCCTACCCAAATTTCTTATCTTGGGATTATGTCTAGACAACACCCCACCTTTCACCTGAAGGTATGGTTGCATGTGCTCCCTCTGCCCATCTGGCTCGAAATTTCTCCCTCATGGAGGTCTCTGCTTGAGTGGACGCTTCCACTTGGTCTCCTCTCTGCTTCTCCAATTGTGGCTACTCCACAACCTTCTGAGACTACTTCTAAGGTTGCATGTTGAGAGGTAATTTGTACTCCCTCTCAACAGCCAAGTCTCTAACCTTTGCTTTGCTACTCAAAGCTTTGCATGCATCTGGTACCTCAAGTGCATATAGGTTCTTGACTTGCGCACATTTTAACTGTCCCACTGTTACAAAAGTTTCTAAAAAAGAGTGTATTTTAAATTGACGATATCTCCCTTGTCCGAGCTCTGAATTGATTTTCCATTTGGGTAGTTTTTCACAAGGAGTCCAAATATGCATTTTTTTTTTTTGAAAATTTTACACCAAAATCTTCAGATATTCTTTGCAAACTCGTCACCCAAAAAATTCTTGCTCTAATACCATGTAGAAAATCTAACCAACGAGATCGAATCTGATCTTGTAATGTACTAAAACAAGATACTGAATCCTTCCTACAGTTTTCGGAAACAAAACATGACGATCGCACAATCGCATATAAGTAAGAGAAATAAATTATCAATTACACAACGCAAGATGTATCTAGGGAAAGAAACTGCTCAAAACTGCTCTATCTCTATTGTGTATTATGTCAAGGAATCATGAAACAATACAATGCTTAATCTCTCATGAGATTCTCTAGCACTTTGCCAATTGTCTCCCGTTGATCTAGGCAAAATTGGTCTAGTACTTAACCAATTCTCAACCTTCCTTTAGCCTCCATTGCTCATGCATTTCCTAGGGAATTAGCTCCCTATTAATTAGGAAAATCAGTCTTCCTTGACTGCGCAATCCATCCTGGTATCCCAATGATTTTATAATTGCACATGGGAAATTTTGTATAAATACAACTGATAGTTATGTTCCCTTTAACCTTTGCCTCAACTGGGTCTTCCTCAATACTGGCATGCATGCAGCTACTGATATTGAATTATTATTTATCTGATTGATCACTCAATGTGAATTAAATCTAATTTATTATCACTGGTTGACCTCTCACTAGCTCATCACTTAGTTAGAACTATTTAAACCGATTTTAACTCATTAAATTGAGTTAACTAATTCACACCTGCACCCCACTAATGCATCAACTACAACTGGACCCCAAAAATATTAGATTAATCCCTCTACATGCCTCATCTTAGACCCTCAACTCAAATTTCTTGAGCTAACTCAATCATCATGAATTAGTTAACTGACACAAGTTGTTATGAGATGAAATTACAATTTATTGTCCAATTTATTTAAGGGAAAAATAAATTAGATGCCCCACATTCCTCACTCCTGGTGCATCAAAATTCCTCACTAGTGTGGGTGCATATTTTTTTTTGTCCTTTCTGGTTTCCAATTTCAATGTTTCTTGTTGCAAATTTTAACATTTCATAATTTGATGTGGCCTTCACACAAAGACACCATTGAAATCACATGCCCAAATTCTCATGAGCAACCTCTCTTAAGCTCGATATGCCATAAGAGAACCAATAATATGCCATCCTACTTCCTAAATCAAACCGACCATTAAGGTATGCAACATTCTTGTGAACCCTCACATGATGATCTTGCTTTTGGAGGATGATCATGACCTCCCTTTAGCAACCCTTACGCGACCCTCTTACTCGAACTACTTTAGGACTACATCTCTATTCGCCGCCTTGATCAAATGAGCTCCTTCTCACTTGATGTTCTTTCCTTCATCCTAAGGCCATCTCCTTAAATAGTTTTTCCTAGACCTCTTAGGAACCCTCTAGAAATTACGGGTTTTATCCACTTAGACCTTAGGAAATATTAATTTCCCTTTTCAATTTTATTTTAGATTTTAAACCCCATCTTGGGTCCAAAATCTCTTTGCTTGGCTTCTTTGCCCACAAATCATTTTGTGACCAAACTCACACAAACCCATCTCACTAGGCTTGTGGAGTACCTCCCAAGCTAAACAATTCAACAACATAGTCTAGTTGTAGTAATTGTAACTTGGTAAAGCTCTTGTAGTCAAGCTCGGGCTTGGTTAGGTTCCCAAGTTGCAAATTAAGTAAGGGTAGTTGTGAGGGCATGATATCTTATAGGGAGGGTCAGGGAATTCACATTAGGAATGAGAAGGCATGCTAACACATGTCGGGCAATATCAATGCATGTTAAAGAGTGTTAGGGAGTTTCGGGGCATATCAAGGGATAACTAGGTCAAATGTATGGAAAGGAATAAATAAGAGTGTGTGCCAGGGAGTGTCAACAAATTCAAGTGTGCTAAGGATGAAGTGTGTTAGGATAAGTTTAGAATCAGATTTATAGGAGGCAAGCCTACGTTTTTTATATGGGGCTCAACATAGCAGTTTTAGACAAAGGGAGATCACTTTGTGCTAGGCACAACATTTTTTGACTTTAGATATTTTTTTATATGAGATGTGGCACACTTTGGCTACATGTTCATGTTTTAAAATTTTCTAGATAATTTCATATTGTACATTGTTGTGTATAAGTTTTGGGGCACTCGACTTGTGTCGGCTTATATCTTGTGTGTCTTGTGCATCTTGTGGTTCTTACAAATTCTCAGTTGATGTTCTACTGTTTATATGAACTGAACATACATGTGAAATATTTCCTATGTAAGCTATGTTGCTTAGTTGTTTTATGGCCATGGCTAGATCATGTGATCCTTGTCTTGGTAACTAGTTAAGTGGGACAAGTTGAGCTTGGACATGAGTGGCATAAGATGAGTTATAGGCAGTTCTTAGGTGAACAAGGCACAATCTACTTGTAGTAGGTGAAATTGGTCAAGTTGTTGCGGTTGAAGCAAGCCAATACTGTCACATGAACTGTAGTATCCAAGGAATTGATTAGGTTCCCAAGTCGTGAAAAAATGTAAATGTTATTTGTGAGTACATGGGTTCCAAGGCATGTTAGGGAATGCTAAGATGTGTAAGATAGTGTGAAGGCATGTCAAACATGCTAATATGTGCCAAGTGATAAGGCATGCCAAGATGTGCAAGGGTGTGTCAATGCGTGTGAGGGACTATCAAGGAAACAAAAGGGAGAAAGAAGTTAAACTACAAGTAAATGAATGCATAAGAGGGTTAATAAGTCATCAATTTAACTTTTCCAAGAGGGGCATGCTAGGCACACCAACACTAGGCAAAAATAGGTGCCAAGTGCAAAGTCTTAGTGCATTCTAAGTGCCAAGTCTTCCTTTGTTGCTTCTCATATACTTTCCAACAGTTGATCTCAAATAAATTTAATATTAAACCATGCCAAATCATACCAAGGAATGTCAACATATTCCATACATGCATGCTATGAAGTGGAAGGGCATGTTGAAGAGTGCTAAGGTGTGCAAGAGAGTGCTAATGCATATTGAGGAGTGTTAAGGAGTACTAGGACAAAACAATAAGGGAGCACTAGGTCAAAATTCATGGAAGTTAATTAATATGAGGAACGTGTGCCAGGGACTAGTGTTAATGAGTGCTAGTTGCCATGCCAAGGATGGAGTGACAAGGTATGCTAAGGATTGGTAAGGCATGTTAGGGAATATCAAGCCAACTTAAGAAGCCTCAAAGTGTGCTTGGGAGTTCCACGGTGTGCTAATTATATGTTCCAAATAGTGCCAAGATATGCCAATACATGCCATGTGCTAAGGATGTACAAGGGGCCAGGGTATGTCAATATGTGTCAAGAAGTTTCAAGGAAACAAAAGGAAGAAACAATAAGGGGGTTAATAAGTCGAGACTTTATCTTTTTCAAAAGGGGCATGCTAGCCACACTAATAATAGGTCCCAATACATGCCAAGTGGAATTGTGTGCCAAGTGCTAATGTATGTCGATGCATTCAACCAAGGTGTTCCAGGGCATGCTAGGGACTACGTGCATGCCAACACATGCTAGGAGAGTTCTATGTTGTGCTAGAGCATGCCACCATGTACTTGGGCGTCAGTGTCATGACAAGATGTTCTAGGTACAAAGATATTCCAAGAAATGCGAGGTGCTAAGAAATGTTAGTGTCTGCCAAAGAATTGATTTAAGGTGTGCCCAGACTGTTGATGAGTGTTAGGTATTTCTCATTAATAGAATTGACAGAGCTTGATTATGTATTAAATAATATATTTCCTACACACACTAGTGGGAATTTATCTAAAGGGAAATTTTTAGATCATAAACTTAATATATATGAATCATGTGTTGACTCATAGGAAAATGCTATTCAACTAGTCATTACTCGAGGGAAATGATACACACTAATTAATTCTTAAAAAATTGACTAATTCTAACTACTATGGCCTCAGAAAGATTATAAAAAAGACTCCGCAATAATTGTATTAATCCGTTATCTTTTGACAAAAAATATATTAACACGCACATAACATCATCAAAAACTCATTGGAATGACCAATGATGATGAAATTTTTTTGACCATCACCAAAAGTAATAGAAAGATCATCTGTGAGGGCCATTAAAAGTTCGTCACTGGAAGTGTCACCAAAGAGAGAATTAGTGATGGGCCTTTAACGACCCTCACAAAAAGTGTCATTGAAAATGGCTTTGGTGACGGACCTTAAAGGACATTCACTATATACACTTACCGTGATGCTTTTTTAAGGACCGTCACCATATGTGACATTGGTGACAGACCTTAAAGGTTCGTCACAAGCATGACCCTCACCGATGTCATTTTTTCTTGTAGTGTTGAAGGTATATGCTCTTTTGGCTGATGTTTTCTCCTGCATTCTGATTCTTCATGACCAAAGTTATTGCAATAAGCACATTCAATTTCATTTTGTAGAGGAGAAAATTTGTTATATGTATTCTTCTTTATTCCAGTCTCAATTATTTTTTTTCTTTCTTCTCTGGTCATGATGGTTTTGTATGCAACACATTGAACAAATTTATGACTAAAATTATGACATGAGAAACATTGTCCATTAAAAAAGAAATTTCTGTGATCATGGAATATTCTTGTGTTTACCTGTTGATTGGTATTTCTTTGAAGGATATTTCTGTTATTATTCTTTGTATTGAAGTGTTCATGCTTTACCTGTAAAGTTTATTTGTTTCCTTGCTGTGTGACAGAATGTTGTAGGCTGGTTGTAGCTGCTTTTAGATAGTTTGGTGCAGAAGATTGAGAAGATTCTTTGATATATCCAAGGCCTATCTTTAAAAGAGGAGAAAGTTGTACCTTGATAATTTCATCTAAGGTTTCAGAACCTTTAGCAAACCTAAGATTTAAGATTTTACTTTCTCAATTTCTTTTCTTAGGCTTACTATTTCACATTCTAATTTCTTATTGTGTTTCTCCTTTTCTACAGGCTGATTCTTTAGAGTTTCTATGGATATTTTGTTTTCTTCCAAGCATATTTTGAGGTGATTGATTTCTTCAAGAATATCATTATATTCTAGAGCATCCATAAATGTATCCTTATTCTCTCTAGACTCTTTTTCAAATGCCATGAGAATTCTAAGATCTTGATCAGACTCTTCCTCATTGTCTAATAACCCATCACTATCTTCATGAGTATAGTAACTTTTTCTATTGCTAAAATGATTATTATTTCTTCTTGCTACTTCCTTTCCTTTTTAATGAATTTATTTATGAGGACACTTAGTAGCATAGTCACCAACTCTTCCACAAGAAAAAAATTTGAAAGGAAGCTTACCTCTGAACCTTCCAGTGCCAAGTTGGAGTTTATTTACAAAATTTACCTCATCTTCTTTTGAAACATACCCAAATCCTTCTGTTTCTTGTACTTCTTTTCCTTTTGTAGTAGCTCTAAAGACAGCTTCTTTGACTTCATATGATCCTCCTTTTATCATTTCACATGTAGTTAGAATTCCATGAAGTTGAACAATAGTAATATTTTGAAGATCCTACTTCTCTTTAATAACAGACACTTTTGACTGAAATTTTGAAGTTAGAGATCTTAAAAGATTTTCAACCAAAGTAGTGTCAGTTATGGTTTCACCCAAATTTCTTATACGATTTACAATATCATCTAGACGTAAAAAAAAAACTGGCAATGCTCTCCTCATTATGCATCCTTAGATTTTCATATTGAATTCTGAGAGTTTGGAGTTTAGCACTTTTTACCTTTGTATCACCTTCATAGATTAGAATAATTTTGCCCCATATTTCTTTTGTTGTATTCAACTGCATGACTTTGACAAATTCTAATTCAGTCAGACTCCCCAATAATGCATTGATCACATTTGCATTTGTTTCATAGTTCTTCCTTGTCGTTGCATCTGTTGGAACTGAGGCTGGATATTGATAACCACCTTCAACAATAGCCCATACATCTTCTCCAAGAGATTGTAGATAGTATATTTTCCTTGTCTTCCAGAAGATTAAATTATTTCCGTTGAAGAGTGGAGGCCTGATAGATGTCATCCCATCTTGATTGCTCATCTTGGCTGATCTTCCTTCTAGCGGCTAAGCTTCTTGAGAAGAACCTTGCTCTGATTCCAATTGTTGGAAAAATATTGAGAGGGGGGCTGAATTAGTATTTAGAGCTTACTGATAAGATTTTAAATTTTTATTTTATAGAATTCCATACATGGCTTTGATGAACCCAACTCACATATACACTTGGATCTTTTGAAAGAAACTAGCATATACTGATATAAATTTACAAATTAGAAAACTTTCCAGGAACAGTCTTTAACTCATATTTAACATTCATGCATCAATTTAGATAATCAGTAGATATGTGCAATAACAATCGTATAAGTCATCACATAAGAGCAACACACATGAACACCAATATTTAAGGTGGAAACCAAATTTGGGAGAAAACCACCGTTGCTATCGTCTCTGTCTTCAAAATATATTATTATGAAAGATTGTTTACAATATGTACTGATGCAGACTCATGTCAGTACGCAGGCTTCTACCTGTTGAAGGCTACAACCTTCTCTCATTTTCCAGTTGCTACTGGAAGGGAGCTACAACCCTCTTTCTTCTCGTTTACTAGCCACTCCTCGAAGGGAGCTTCAACCCCCCCTAAATAGAACACCATATTCTACTGGCAGGAAGCTTCTACTTCCATACTGAAGGCTTCAACCCTCAGACCCACTGTAGACCACATTTCATCAATTTTCATACTGGATCAAACATCATTAACACAACCCTTCACTAATATTAATAATCATAAACTTTTCCCAATACTTCAATCAGAGTAGTGAAACCACTTTAACCAGAACATTAGAAATAATCCAGACTTCAGAATAAATATGAAGATACAAACTCAACCCTAAACAGTCATCAATTTAAATGGCATATGCTAAGGTGGAAACCCAATTCAGGAGAAAATCACCGCTACTATCGTCTCTGTCTTCAAAATTTATTATTATGAAACACTATTTACAATATGTACTGATGCAGACTCATTTCAGTACACAGGCTTCTACTTGTTGAAGGCTACAACCTTCTCTCATTTTCTAGTTGCTACTAGAAGGGAGCTACAACCCTCTTTCTTCTCATTTACTAGCCACTCCTAGAAGGGAGCTTCAACCCCCCCTAAACAGAACACCAGCTTCTACTGGAAGGAAGCTTATACTTCCATACTGAAGGCTTCAACCCTTAGACCCACTGTAGACCACGTTTCATCAATTTTCATACTAGATCAAACATCATTAACACAACCCTTCACTAATATCAACAATCATAAACTTTTCCCAATACTTCAATCAGAATAGTGAAACCACTTTAACCAGAACATTAGAAATAACCCAGACTTCAGAATAAATATGTAGATACAAACTCAACCCTGAACAGTCATCAATTTAAATGGCATACGCTACTTTTCTTCATTGAAGCCACGTGTATATGCGCTTTCCTGCACATCAACCTGCGTATGCCTCTGTGCATACTGTTTTCATAACCTGAGATGAATACGCTACTTTACTTTATTGAAGCTACGTGTATACACACTTTTATTTGCATCAACCCACATATACTTGTGTATATTGTATTTTAGAATGTGATCAGACTCAGATTCAGATCTGAGGCTTTCAGTCAGATATTTTCGTAGCAATGCAGAGCCATTTGACAGCCAGTCAGCCTTAAACATGTTTTCTTCAATCATTGATTAGATTTATACATAATCAACTTAGCAGTATATTAAGTATTCAAACAACCCAGATCTTCGAGAAGACTTCATTGATGGAAAACATACAATAAGCAGGAATCACAGTAGGAACATCTATTATAAGCTTTAGAAAACCCTAACTTCCATATGCACTTTTCTTGAAGCGAACCTGCGTATGTACATGCTTTTACTGAGACCAACTAGCGTATAGATCTGTAAAAGTATATTTTGCAGAATAGACCAGATCTATAAGACTTACCCAGATTTCTTCATTTGTCTTCAGCAGACTTGCGCCATGTCATCATCATTTCTTCAGTGGATCATATTAGAGTTTCATCATTTTCAGATCTATATATCCTGAACCACCATTATATCCATGGGTGCATCATAGATTCAGATCTATCAAAAACAGAGTTCTTCCATGCAGATATTCCTCAGAGAAATTTATTTCATTAAAAACCCTTACTCATGCCCACCTTGCACTATCATCTTCTTCTCCTTAAATAGATTTAGCCTTTTATAATACCATGAGTAAAAACCATACCACAGCTGATGGTATTCATAGAAGAAATCAAATAGACAACTCAACGCTCAATATTGTGTGCCAATACCATGGTGATGCCCCTTGGTATCATAATTTTGGAATTTGAAAGGGAATACGCGACTTGGAACGTACTTATCCACATGCATACACGACTTGGCCTTTACAAACCCGTGTATACATTGTTACATATATAAATAATCAATCTGCTACACAAAAACTTCTGATAGACTGTTGAGATTCTTGATATAGATATTTTCTTCATCCTTTTCTAGAGAGTTTCCATCAAGGACAATCAATTCAATATTATAGGATATTTCCAACAATTTGATGATGGATTTCATCCCTCCTGGACTACATCTCCGGGTCTGCTTTTAAGTGGGCGTCCGTTTTTATTAGGATTGATCTTCAAATTTATTTACACTGAAATGGAATAGAATGACTCTACTCATAGGCACTTCTGAACCCTATAAACAAAAAGTACTCTTCCTTTCCTTTCTGATGCCTATCTCCGTGCTCAATTCCGACACCTGATGGCTGAGAAATGCTGCAAACAAAAATGCTTCTATTCCTGCAATTGCACACTGAATTATTTAAGCCTTAAAAAACAAAAGATGAATAGCATGAAGAATTCCCTGACTTATATAATGACTGACTCAAACCACTGATTCTAAATTTAGCAGGTGGTTGAGTAAAATTTGTGATTAAGGTCTCAAATTTCTTCTCCATACATGAACCTTAGGAAACAAAATCCCTTAACCTTAGCGCTGATTTAATTTCCAAAACCCAAAATAAACATTATGATATAATTCTTAGCCTGAAAGTTAGGATAAGCGGGTGCATCTGTGAAACTGTTGCGTGTGATCAGGCGGGTATTGTCTGGTGGTTACGGTGGCTCCGGTGGTCACGGTGGCTCCAGCGGTCACGATCTTAGCTGCAAAGTTCACATGAGCCAGTGGTTTCTGTTTCCAACACGGTTCAAATAATTTATATCCTTTGACTCTGTCGCGGTCTAAAGAGACCTGTCATATGACTTCTCTGACGGTTTAACCTTGGCAGTTAGCACTGTGGCTTGTTATAAAATTTGTTTTAAAACAACCCCTGAACCTTATTATAAAGGTTTATGAAATAGTTTTAATTTATTTGATTTATAGGTTTACAAAGTCTAGGCCGAAGATTTATTTCAAAGAATTAGCGCTTAAGACTTAGGTTTATAGTGCTAGGACTTTACATAAGTTTTAGAACTTAGGATAAGGATTTAGGTTTAACGGTAATTTTTAAATGTTTAGGACTTTAGAATCAGGTCCTTTACATGAAATGTTTACCATAGCCTTTAGGTAAGGTCTTTGACATATGTTTTAGGGTTTGACACCTTAGTTCTAGAAATTTAGGCTTAGGTCTAGGATTTTAGATGTATAGTGCTAGGATTAGACCTTAGGATTTATGATTAGGTCTTAGCACTTAAGTTTTAAATCTAGGTTAGATTTTTAACCTTAAATTTTTACAATTATAAGGTATTTCACCTTTTAAAACCCTTTTTTTTCTTAACACATTACATCACCATGAACCTGACACTGAACCATGACACTGAAGGACCTTTTCAATGGAGAATTGATGAAACTACGTGTATGAATACTGATCTGGATGTTGATTTTACTTTGAACTCTAACGATCTGTACTGATCAAGATCCTCCTGGATCTAGTAGCATCTGTACTTGCTTTAAATGGATGAGATAATGCACAAAAGTGTGCATACTTGGTAAGTCTATCAACTACTACCATGATGACACTATTTCCTTTGAACTTAGGTAAACTTGTGATAAAATCCATTGAAATCTCCTCCCAACATTGACTTGGAATGGATAAAGGTTGTAGAAGACTCGAGGACTTAATTGTGTCAACTTTATCCTGTTGGAAAACCAAACATTCCACCACAAACTTTTGAATATCAGATTTAAGGCCATCCCAAAAAATTCTTTCTTCACCATGTGGTAAGTTTTTAAAAATCCTAAGTGTCCTCCTAAAGGAGAAGTGTGCAATTCCAAAACAATATTTTGTTTTAGTTGGGAATTCTTACAAAGATATAAGTGATATTTGTACCATAAGGAATCATTTTTACAACTAAATGTATCAGATGTACTAGGATCTTGCTGCAACTTTTGAATGAGTTTCCACAATTCTTCATCATTATTCCATTCATTTCTTGCTTCGGTTATCCAATTTGGTTGGATAATAGATATGACACAAAGAAATGCTTCCACCTCTTCATTCTTTCTTGAGAGTGCGTCTGCAACAACATTTAGCTTCCCTTTTTTGTAGATTATTTCAAAGTCATAACCCAACATCTTTGTGACCCATTTTTGTTTCTCTTCTGAAGATAGTCGTTGTTCCAAATAGTGTTTAAGACTATCATGAATAGTTTTTACCTTGAAGTGTCTTCCCATTAGATAATTTCGCCATTTCTTTAGTGCATGCAGTATTGCTAACATTTCCTTCTCATAAATAGGTTTCTGTAAATACTTTCCTTTGACTGGACGACTTTCGAAAGCAATGGGTCTTCCTTCTTGCGTTAAAACAACACCAATTCCATTTCATGAGGCGTCACATTCCACAATAAAGGTTTTTGTGAAGTCTGGCATAGCTAAGATGGGTGCTAGGCACATTGCCTCTTTAAGATATTCAAAGGCCTTAGTTGCTTCAGGAGTCCATGAAAATGCATATTTATTCAATATTGTTGTTAGAGGTGCTAATATTCTCCCATAATTCTTAAAAAACTTAAGATAATACCCTGTTAACCCAAGAAATCCTCGCAACTACTTTATGGTTGCGGGGACTTTCCATTCCTTAATGGATTTAATTTTGTTAGGGTCTACCTTAACACCCTCGTGAGATACAATATGAACCATATATTCACCTCTTGTACTCCAAAGAAACATTTCGATGCTTTTTCATATAATTGTTTCTCCTGCAATAGTTTGAGCACCATGTCAACATGTTGAACATGATCCTTCAAAGACCTCATGTAGATTATTATATCATCAAAAACTACTAGCACAATTTTTTTAAGGAAGGGTTTGGAAATGGAATTCATCAACCCTTGAAATGTAGAAGGTGCATTGGTAAGGTGAAAAGGCATGACCAAAAATTCATAATGACCCTCATGAGTTTGGAATTTTGTTTTCGGAATATATTCAGTCTTCATTCTAATTTGATGATATCCTGAACAAATATCCAACTTGGTAAAATAAATTGCTCCATGTAATTCATCCAATAATTCATCAATCACAGGAATTGGAGATTTATATTCAATGGTGAGCATATTGAGCTCCCTATAAACGGGACACATGCGCCATGATCCATCCTTCTTGTGTACCAATATTGTAGGAGGAGAGAAATAACTTTGACTAGGTTGAATTATACTCGCCTATAACATTTATGTAGCCATACGGTCAATTTCACTCTTTTGGACATAAGGATATCTATAAGGCCTGATGTTTGGAGGAACACTTCCTAGAATCAAATTAATATCATGATCATGATCATGAATAGGTGGGAGTCCTTTGGGAGTTTCAAACACCTTGGAATGACTGTCCAAGACTTTTTGGAAATCTACAGAAATAGATGATTTTGATGTTGGAACTTCTAGTGAGCATAATTGTGCAATTATGCCTTGTTGTTCTTTCTTTAGAATAATTGTCATGACATTAGAGCTTATTATATTTCCTGGTTTCCCTCCAATACCCCGTAATTTGATTTCCTTTCCTTCTGAAAAAAACTTCAAGAAAAGTTCTTGAAAATTAAAAGCTACGGTCCCCAAAGATTGTAACCATTGTACTCCTATAACAACATCAACACCTCCCATAGGAATGGAAAGCATTGGATTCCCCCATGGTTAGCTTTATATTATGGCATTTTTTAGAGCAATTTATATTTCCTCCATTTTCAACCATCACTTGACATTCTAGTGTTGGGTATAGGAAACAATTCAATTCCTTGACTACCTTACAATGAATAAAATAATGGGTGCTACCTAAATCAATCAACACTATTACCTTTTTCTTCTTGATATGTCCTTCTATATTGAGAGTTTGAGCAGTGGTAATTCCTGCCAATGCATTACACAATATGGTAGGACTAATTTCTTCCTCTTCTAGGGTTGGTTCCTGATGTATATCCTCTTCTTTTTTATTTTCTTCTTCCTCTTCACAATCTATGTAAAATTATTTCTTCTCAGCACACTTTATGACCTTTAGTGTATTTTCTATCACAACTGTAGCAAAGCCCTTTTGCTCTTTTTTCTTCCAATTGTTGTGGTGTCAACCTTGTAGGTTGTGGAAACCTAGGAGTAGCAACAATTCCATCTTTATAGAAGTGAGTGGTAGGCTTCCTTGTCGCCATAATTTTACATTCAATTTTTCTGGCCAACCTGAATGCCTTATCCAATGAATCAAGTTCCAAAACGTGAACTTCATGTTGGATGTTATCCTTTAAATTACCTATGAGGAGATCAATCATGTGTTCCTCTGGAATATCAGTTACCTTTATATTCAATTTTTGAAAGTCCTCAATGTGCTCCGACACTGAACACTTTTGTTTGAGATTTATCAATTAGATAAAGAAAGTGTTGCTCTTTGTATCCTCATAATGTGCTATCATTTCCTCCGTAAAAATTGACCAAGTGACAATTTTTTTACGGGAGAAAAGCCATCGATACCATAAAAATGTATTTTTTTCTGAATGTAAACTTGCAATGCATACCTTTTCATTGGAAATACTGAGGGGGGGGGGGGTGAATCAGTATTTCTTTCAATTAGAGCATTAGTTAATCTTCAATTATTATCATTGTTTGTACAATGATAGCAGCAAATAAGAGGAACACAAATGCGCACAGTTTTTAAGGTGGAAACCCACTCCGAGACAAAAACCACCTAATGCTTTTCTAATAATTCTTTAATATTAAACTCCAATTGAAAATAAAGCTCCAACTTCCTAGAATCTAGAAAAGGATTCTTCTCCAGCTCCCACTGGGTGGATGCTCCAATGCCTGAGATTCTTCAGTAGTCAACTGAACGGATACCCCAACACCCAATGAGCTACAACTCACCCTAGCACCACCCTACCACCCTATAGAAGAATAAAAGAGGAATGGACTCCCGTACCAGGGAAAATGGTCCACTTTACAGTGATATAGAATGATGTAGAAGAATAATATATACTAGAACATAACCCCAACTTTGAAACAACCACCTAATGATGATCCTAGACCTCCCAACACTATCTCTTCAACCCTTGGCAGATAGACACTAGTACAATTTTTACAATAATGTATTTAAAATGACTTAGTACAATGATTGTATGCAGTGCTGCCCACTTGAGGACTTCATAGGATGAAATTATTGCTGTTATTATGCACCTTGGTTTCTTCTCTTGTCATCCTACCCTCTGTTGCACCTTTATTTTCTTTGCTGCCGTAGAAATTCTAGTCCTTTGCAACCCTTGACAACACATGATCTATCTTTTTCTTGCCTTCTATGAGCTCGATATTGAATCTGGTGTATCTCTGTTATTTCAGATTCTCAATATATAATTTTCAATCCTGTGGTAGTCCTCTGATTCTTCTTTCCAATTCCACAGGTCTGACCCAATTTGGATTCTTCAAGAGAGAGTTATAATCAATCTCTCACAATTCCCTAATTAAGGACTATTTCAGCAGAGCACACTTGTCCACGTGTCACTGTTTCTTCATTTGTCTCTAAAATTGATAGAGTGAAAAATAAATACTGTGCACTATCCACCACTTTTTATGGAATTCAAATCTGATACTCAGAGAGAGAGTTATGAATAATTTACCAAGGTCACTTCTTTGAGATGAATTTTAGGAGCATGCAAAAACCATGACTTCCACAGATCATATCTCCAAAAATTTTATGCACCTTGATCTGAAATTTTTACTACAAATTCCCCAGGATTTTAGCTTTGCCTCTTAAATTTCAGCTTCTGAACCTTCGTAGAAAAAAAAATTAGGGCGAAAATGCCACGATGACCTGTTTTAGATGGCCGAATCCCTTGCATAAGGAGGAAATGAAGATCACAATTTATATGAATGCTTATGTTGAGAGGGGCTTCAACAAGTGAACGTGGGAGGGATTTTAGGAGGTTAAAAAATATTAATTATGACTTTTCAATGACCCATGCCCCAACCCCATGGGGTTTTAGCCCACTAACTGGGGGTACAAACTTCAAACATGAATATCTCACAAACCGTGAAGAATTACATGGCGTGCAATATATCAACCGAAACATATCGACAAGTAGAAACCATCAAAATAATTATTGACCCAGAATATATTAGTTTGGTAGGTAAAAATTCCCATGCAATATTGGGTTAGCCCCTGGTGTTGCTTGGGTTGACATCAATGACAACCGCTTATCAACACTTTTGTGTGTTTTTCACATTATTGAGATCAAAATATTTCTCCATCTGTAGTATCCATGTTACAGCATCCTTTCCATCAAACTTCCTCGTATCCATTTTTGGAATATGGTGGTTCTTCCATCAGAAATTAGAATTTATGAAATCACGATTAAAATTTATTTTTTTCTCATCATGAGTTTCCTCTACTATATTTTCACCATTAGGAAACATTTCTTGTATCAACTTTTTCAAACCTTCCATGTACGCTTTTAGATCATTCTTCATGTTTTCCATCTTAGCTTCCATGTCATACATCTTATATTCCATGCCAGATTCCATGCCATCCATATTAGCTTCCATGTCATTCTTCAAATCATCCATCTTATATTCCACGCCTTTCTTCAAACCATCCATATAGTTTCCATGCCTTTCTTCAAAACTTCCATGTCATTTTTTGTTGCACTTTGCGAGAGTGAAATTTGTTGCACTTGCTCTTGTAATTTTGATATGTCATGTTGGCATTCTTCATCTTCATGAGTCATAGTAGAGCCTTCTAAAGGCTTAATGGGTGTTGAATTATTTTTAGCGGCCATTTGAGAATCCAATACTAATATATATTCTACAATATTCCCTTGGAATCAATTCAACTTCATTCTTCAAACAAGACTTATGCAATTTGGAAAACAAATACACACCTTTTTCTTGCTTTTGAGGAGCTCGATATTGAAATTGACTTATCTCTACACTTGCAGATCGTCAATATCTAAAATTTCATCCTGTAGTAGTCCTCTGAAGCTTCTTTCAAATGCCACAGGTCTGATTTGATTTTTATTCTTCAAGGCAAAGTTATGTCCAATCTCTCACAATGACCTAATTATGGACTCGTTCAGTAGAGCGAACTTGTACGACTTGCCACGTGTCACTGTTTGCTCCTTTGGCTATGAAATTTATAGAAAAGAAAATACAGTCCATGTACTTCTAGTAACTCCTTACAGAATTCTAATCCAATGCTTAGGGAGAGAGTTATGAAGATTTTCCCACGATCACCTCTTTGAGATGAAATTCAGGAGCCTGAAAAAGACCTAATTTCTGCCAACCATATCTCCGAAAATATTTTGAACCAAGCTTTGAAATTTAACAATGATGTTCCATATGATTTTTGCTTCTTGCTATAAAACTTTCACCTTTTGAACCTTCGTAGAAAAAAAATTATAACGAACATTCTGCGATGACCTTTTTAAGTGAAATTCAGGAGCCTCCCAAAAGCCCCAACTTCCACAGATAATATCTCTGAAACTATTGCGCACCAAGCTCTGAAATTTTGCAACGATGCTCCTCGGGATTTAATCTTCGCACTCTAAAAATTTCTTCTGCACCTTCGTAGAAAAAACGTTATAGCAAAAATTCCACGATGACTTGTTTGGAGTAGCGAAACCCTATAATCCAAAGCTCTGATACCAAATGTTGTGAAACCAACTCCAAAATTAGAAGAAAATAGGGATCAATGTCTTATAAATTAGCCACTTCAAGTGGGAAACTTCCAATACATTACATAAATGAAAATCTTGGATGATACAAATTACAAAACCTCCTTTCTATGTATAGGATTCCATGGGGCTACAATGTAATCCTAGCCGAACTAACAATAATTATTTAAGGGCACGATAATAAAAATATGGGGGTTATAGGGGTACAATAATAGCAATAATGGGGTTACACTAACAACAATAAGGGGCTATACTAGTAATATAGGGACCTAATACAACATCAATCAGAACAACAATCGTATTCAAGGTATGATCCTTGATGTGTTGTTCAACCAAAACTGCTAGGATCCTGGCCTTCTAGATGACAAAGTTGGATGCTCCATCCAACTTGTCCTGATCCCTTAGTCCATGTATGTCCATCTATGATCAATAAAGAAAATTTCAAACTAATTTTTTCTCCCTATTTTGTTTTTTCCCCAGCAAAACATGGATCTAGGTTTGTTTGGTGCTAGAAAACCCTCTAAGGAACAAGTTCCCTCTGAATCTTGATTTTCTTCACAGAAATAATTCTTCCAACTGATTTCAAAACACTCCTCTCTGATCTCTCTTTATTGGAGATTATCACTACATCTAGACTTATTGGCAAGAAGTCTTCTAAGAAACTGATTCCCTCTACTTTGCCACTACCCCATTAGACATTGTTTTGCACCAACAGAACTAATGCCCCACCAGCAAATCTAGAAGAAAATCAAATTGCACTTCCAACCACGGAAACATAAAATATTTAGGCTCAAAAACATTTATGATGACCCAATAACTGTTGCACTGCCTCCTACAACGACAACGTCACCCTAGTTGGCTAACGCAAGCTCTGTGTGAACCTCTCTGGTGACTGCGTCACTCTTCCTCTGCCTATTTTTGGTTCAGCGTTGTCAATTGGGATAGCTGCCTTCCTACAAAAAAAACTTCTTTGTACTTTTGCTGACGGCTTCAAATCTACTTGATCAGCAAAAAATTTGATACCACATGAAAATTTCTGAATCTAAGTTACATAAATCCTTCTGTAGAAATCTGATTTGCATTACCTACTTGTTTCCGTTAAATTAAAAAATTATTTTCTGAATACATCGAGAAAATAATAATGTAAATACACTTCAGCCTACAAAACTATACATATCAAGTGCAAAAAACTAAATGAGGCATTCAGAAAGAGAACCCACTTATTTTCAGACAAATGTCCCCAGAAAAACCCAATGCCTGAAAACCAGTGCAATAGTTCTGAGGGTTTATATTATTAAGCAACAATAATCAGAGTACACTTATGGTGCCATAATATGACTCACCCAACAGATAATATCCTTGGCATAAATAAAAATAGTGATTTTTACCTCACTCTACAAGTCCTAGCTAAATTAGATTAGGAACTGGTGAAACCCCAACTTACTCTACATTACCTCTGCACGGTAGATGCATAGGACTGTGTGGGTCTAGCTGAAGATTGTGTCACCCCTTCTCGGCACTGATATGCCTCTTAGAAAATTGAGTTTCATCCCTGCCAGTTTAGAAACCCCGATCTCTAGAAATTTATGAAATGTCCCTTGGAGCCACTGCGCAGCCACTACGTGGGCTTGCGTCACCTTCTTTGGGGTCTCGGTCACCTCTCCTGGTGGCTGTAGTGGTTCCTATGCTTCTCTGATGCCTCTCTGCTATGTACTCTTGATTATCTGACTAACAACTACTCTTCCCCTCACTACTGCACTGAATCACTCATATTTTATCTTCGTCTGAGCATTTCTCTTTCAGAAGAATTCGATCTCTAGATTCAAACTCTGTGTGTGTTTTCCAACTAACCCACAAGCCTTCCTTTATAATTTTCTTGTTGATGAACTAATGACCGTGATCTAATCTCTAATCACAGACTAATATTAGAAAATAATTGATCTTCATCACTTAGAACATTATCACCCACATTTAAATTAATTCACTTTAATAATTTTATTTCCCTAAGTTTTAACTTGGTGTCCATTTAAAATAATTAATTATTTAAATAACTTAAGCTCAAGGTGGAATTTCTCCAAACGATTTCTGGGTCTTTGATATCTCCTGTGTTCTATCCCGTCGACAATGTTTTGGGGTTAGAGAATATCTGATGCTACCAAAAAATCAACAAATATGTGCTGCTGTTGTTGGCTTATTTGGGCTTGACCCAGGTTCGATCTATGTTGTGCACCAACAAACCCTTGATCACAGGCCCTTTCAGAAATAACCTGCAAGAAGATCGTAGTCTCACTCGAGGTGACTAGGGGTGGTTGCAGAACCAGGTTTCTATATTCTGGAGGGACTCCGCAATGTGGAAAATATATTTTTTTGTTCTTATTTTCTATTAACATACATAAAATAACCACGTCTTATAAAAACCTTTACTCACTCCGCCACATTTAACATAATACATTATAAAACATCATAAAATTTATTTTCATGACACGCAACTATAACAACTACTTCGCAAGAAATGTTAATAAGAAAATAGACAAGAACACTTAAGAACACAGGATATATTCACAAAAATTCTTATTTTCTATTATGATGAATCTTTAAGTACATTCAACTTCTCTGAGTTGCGCACATAGCTATAGGTGATTTGTGCACTAAGCTGGAAACTCTTCCAAGGACTCTGTGTACTCCGCTACAAAGTCTTTCCTTTGCTACAAAATATAGACTCAACTAGCCCTTAACCATAAAACTTACAATCTACTACTTCATGATATAGAACTACATCTCATTATATAGCATTACATAGACAAAATACCATGCTCCAAATACCATGGGCTAATAAAAATACAAGAAAATCTAACCAAAAATTGTTACAAATGGAGGGACTTCGAGCCACCCCAAAGCCCCCAAGACACAACACAATATATTTAGAATTTTGTGTTGCACAATATACTTTGCGATGCACTGCTCAAAATGTGGAGACTTTGTCAAACTCAAGGCCAAGTTAGGATGCACCCAACAGACCCCCAACACTCACATATGACTCATCCTGAGTCACTCAGCTGCTTTTCCCCTTGATCTTTGATGTGATGTTACTGTTGTCCGTATTGAACTTTTGCAACACCTCTGCGACTTTCTTATCCTGACTGCGGACTTCTTCCAAAACTACCTCTATGGTTGGTCCTACAGTCTTCTTCATTGCTACCTCTTCCTATTTTCGAAGCTCTTGGATCTTCCCATCCACCTGTTGTGACAACTAGAGAGCCTCATCTTACCAAGGTTGGGTTATCTCCATAAAAAAAAATTATTTCTTTCGGAGCTCTTAAATCTACTTCTCAAGTACCTTTCCTTCACTGATCCTTTCCATCATGTCTCCATAAATGAAATTTTATGCTCCTCCAATGGTAATTTTCCCTTTCAAAGGTTGTATTTTTATGGCGCACTTCAATGCACCCTAAACTATGGTGAACAACTCTTCTTAAGTCGTGACTCCCAAGAAATATGACATAATCCAGACTGTACCGAGGAAAATCCCCTTTGTCAAAGCCCATTTTTCTGCAGAGTATTTTATAGTCTAGTGTCAACTTTCAACTTCATGTGGAACTAAGAATTTCCTCCTTTTTATTCTTTAGTGCGAAGCTGTAGGGGCAGGGTCATCTCTATGCAACTTCAACCTACTAAAATTTACCCTTCGCTAAATCATTTCTCCATTCAACTTCACCAATTCAATTATGCCTCCATGAGTGATGTGTTTTCTAATGTATTTTCCCCACCAATGCATTTTGAATTTTCCTGGAAATTTTACAAACATATTGTCATAAAGGAGAACAAGATCTCCTTCCTTGAACTTCTTCTATTGATATATATTTCATGCTAAGAATTATCTCTTGCTTTCTTCACCTGCTGATGGAATCCTGCTATAAATTTTTCTTCGTCTAGAGCAATCAAATGTGACATTCTTTCCTCCATTGTTTCAAGGTCTTCGATTTTTGTGAAATATACAATTCTCAATCTAGGAACAATATACTTCATGGGAATCACAATTTTTTGCCCATATACCAACCTGAAGGGTGACTAACATGTCAACTTCTTACATGTGGTGCTATAATCCTATAACATAGCTGGAATTTTCATATCCCCGTCATCTCTATTGACATTGCGTACTTTGGCGAGTGTAATTTCAAAAATGTTATTATATGCCTCCATTGTCCCATTTTCCCAAGGGTGATAGGGATTACTCTTTTGATGATAAAATTGGAAATACTTCGTCATTTCTTCAATAATATTATTCAAAAAATGCGAGCCTTGGTCACTCATCAATATCTTTAGACACCCAAATCTAAATAGTATATACTCAAAAATCAAATTTGTTGCAATGTCTGTATTGTAGTTCCTTACTGGTTGTGCTTCAACCCATGCTTTCAGATAATCAATCACAGTGATAATCTATCTTTCACCAAATTTCTTTCCAGGTGGGTTGGTAGATCCCTCAAAATTGATAGCCCATTTTCCAAAAGCATGTAATGTCACTTGGGGAACTAATGGCATCTCATCTCTTCTAGAGGGCTTCCCTATTATTTGACATATATCACATGCTCTACAATACTCCTTTGCATCCTTGTGTAGTGTGGGCCACCAGAGTCCTCCTCTCAAGATATTCTACTCAGTAGAATTTCCTACATAATGTCCACCAACTGCATCTCCATGAGCTTATACTAGAACCATTGATCTTTCATGTTCAGGGACATATCTGCGTAGTATCTCATCTGGTCCCATCTTATATAAGTGTCCTACTATCAATGAAAAATCAGTGTCCTTTACCACCAATTCCTTCTTCTATTGCGTAGTATATTATGAAGGAGCCATCCCTATAGTCAAAAAGTAAATAAGGTCTACAAAATGGCCATCTACTACTTTGATTGCAAATAATTGCACATCAACAATATTATCTTCTATGCTAGTTGGTTCTTCTCCTATTTGCATTTTTGGAAAATGATCAGGTCTTGCATTCATTGTTCCTAGTTTAACAGCAACTTCAAAGTCATACTCCTAAAATAGTAATAACCATTTGAAAATATTCCCTCCTAGGATAGGCTTATTGACTAAGTATTTCAATGTAGAATGATCTGTAAACATCTTAAAATGTGATCCGAAAAAATAATGTCTAAATTTTTGCAAAGCATACACTATATCTATACCTTCTCTTTTTGTGGTAGCATAGTTCTTCTAATATGTAGAAAATTTCATACTTGCAAAAGATATAGGATGGTTAATTTCTCCTTCATGAGGTTGTGCCAATACCACTCCTAAATATATGCAAGAAGCATCGACATGAACATGCAATTCCTTATTCAAGTAATGGAATACTATAATAGGCGCAATTACCATCATCTCTTTTAGTATATCAATACTCTTTGGAATTCATTATCCCATTGAAAAGTCACATATTTCTTCAGCAGTTTCTCCATTGGCGTAGTGATGTGAGAATATCCTTTAATGATTTTTTTGTAGTATACTATATGTCCCAATGTAGTGTTCAAATATCTTACTATCTTAGGTGAATCCAATTTTACAATAATAACAGTCTTCACATGGTCCACCATAAGTCCTTTCTCGCAAACGACATGTCCCAAAAATATACCAAAAGGTACACAGAATATGCACTTCTTCATATTCAAAGATATCTCATGTTTTCTACAAGTGTCAAGCATAAGCCTTAAGCTCCCAACATGTTTGTTCAATAGAAAAAATATTTCCCAGTCATCAAAGTACACCTCCAAAAATTTGTGAATGTACTCCTTAAAATATGCGACCAACAATCTGGAAAATGTAGTAGGAGCATTCTTAAATACAAAAGGCATCACTGTATACTAATATGAGACCCATTCTGTAGCAAAAGTAGTATTGTGTCGATCTTCTAGTGCAATTTTGATCTAATGATATCCTAAAAATTCATCTATAAATTAATAGAATTCTTGACCTCCTACATTATCTAATACTTCATCTGTGAAATGGGTAGGAAAAGGATCATGTAAGCATGCATAATTCAACTTCCTCAGGTCCACACATATTCTAATCTCTCCTTTTTTCCTATTTCCCTGAACCACCATAGGATTTAATCATTATGACTCTTAGATAGGTTAAATAATCCATGTTGTTATCATCTTATCAAGTTCTAGCATCACTTTCTCCTTGTATTTTTGGTGTAACCTATAAGGTCTCTACTTTATTGTCTTCACATTAGGCTTCAGGGGAATATTCATGACTCCAAAATCTCCTAATATTCCATTCATATATGAAATTTAGTTTGAAACAATTCCTGATATTCATGTAGTAATTCTATGATTTTTATGACTATTTCTTTGTCCCAATAATCTCTTACTGTTGCAAACTTTGGATCTTCATCTGATCAATTTTTCACATTATTTTTCTTCAATGGTTGTGTGATATCTGACATCTCTATCTTTGGTCCATGCACTTCATGGTTCCCTTCTAATTTTACTATGTCAATGTTTCAGGGGTCCTATTACTCTTCAGTAGTAATATTATAGAATTCCAATGCATACTCTAGCTATGCAACCGAATTAGGTTTCTTCCATGTTAGTGTGGTTTCACCTTAAAATATATTCTCTTTTAATATCTATAGGGTTGAATCTATGCCTATAATTTCATTTTAAAAACTAAATGTTAGTATAAACCTATCAACCAAGTCTTCCCAACTCATAGTACCATGTCCCAACTCTATTTCTAGATATTAATTCGTAGGAATTGTCTCCAATATCTAAATAAATCAATTTACCCATTCCTATTATGGAATCTCCTTCCATACTATAGTGTAGAGATGAATATTCCCCCTTGGTTCAGTTTCACCATCATATCTATTTTGTATCTATATTTCCACTGGTAAAAACCTAATCCATATTAATCTTCAACACTACTGCCAATCTCCTATATTATTCTTGTATGTTCCCCACCATCTAGCATGGGTAGATATTAGGATTTTATCCAAAGCTAACAATATTTGAAATTTTAGTACCCTCTCTTCATAATCATTAAGAAAAGTTTCTATATTACCTAAACCATCATAATAAGGCAAGTTACATACCTCTGATGTCATACAATGAACTACTTTTGTGATTCTTGCACAATGCTTTGTGGATATTTCATGCAATTTGTTTTCCCAATTAGCCAATTCTTATTTTGAATCTAATGTACAGGTACTATCATGATCCCAAATCAACTTGCCATATGCAGTAGCGTTAATTTAATATTCTTCCTTGGCTATCAATTGATAGATGTTATTAGTTTTTGTTGTACTGCATTATTCTCTCACTAAATCTATATATATGACTCCTTATGATGGATCTAAAGTAACAATCCCCCTCATATTGCTTCCTTCAAATACAATTTTCCTTTTTTTTATATTGATTATGGCTAGATTGTATATTTCCAAATCAATTCCAAGAAAAGCAGGATAAGTATTAGTGTCATCAACAATTTCTATTACATCAAAATTAGCAATGGTGTGAACTCCTTCAATATCTATTGTGACCCCTAATAATCTTCCCATAGGAATGATGTTTTGTTGATTCGCCAGTATTAACTGAATATTTGATCATTGTAGCTTCATCTTACCCATAACCTCCATTGGTTATTCTGATACTGGGTGATGGTGTGATATGCATGACAAGAGGACTAGTGGTGGGCATTTTTGTTACTTTCTACATGAAGGTTTCCCATGTCATGTTTATAGATGAGAGATGATGAAAAAAAATGAGTTTTACTAGAACATGGAGGAAAATACTTGGATGATGATGTTTTTTTCTTCTCTAAACCTTCTCATTCATTCTATGAAAACTTTTGTACAAGTAATGTGGAAATTCAAGTGGTTTAGTAGAGGTAAAGTGCTTCAATAATATGATATGGTACATGTACAACCTAGAGAATCTTCCTTCACATGTGAAATATTTCATAATTAACCTCATAAAAGGAGCATATATGATAAGGATGTGCCTGAAAAGAAAGATGTACTTACCATTCTCTCTAGCATGAGGTTTGAGGAACAATTTTTAATCCTCAAGGTTTATATCCATGCCTTTAAACCACCTTTTCCCATGACTGGGTATACTTGTTGCTGAAGAAATCACATATGCTGATAAGTTGAACTCTACACCTGTAATGATGGCCTTTCCCATACTGAAACTAGTGGAAAATAAGCTTTTCAATTGTATATGTTAGCCTTCTTTCATGATTTTCTCACAGAATCTCAAGCATCCAGTCTTCTCAAAGCATCTTTTGACAAAAGGCCAGGCATCAAATCTTTGCAAGGTGGAGGGTTAAAATATGATTTGGCACCCTCCTTTGTGGATTTTCTTCTCACTCTCCATAATATATATCAAAAGGATGAAACCCCAGGTGTTTAAGATGTAGTGGTTATGTGTGCTGAATATGTAAAAATAGAGGAGGGTTAGGGTAGGTTTAGGAGGGTGAGATGAAGGGTGGTGAAGCCAAGATAAATTTCCAAAAAACATTTCAGGAGGTAGGTTTGTATGTTAGCTTCAAATTATAAGTGTAATTTTATGAAATGGGTATGATGGAGGTGGCGATGTTTCTATTGGGGGCGGGGGTCCGTTATAATTTTGAATGGTTACCTCAGGAATTCATTTAATAAACTAATAGTTTTGGCCACGCGCCGTGATGAGAGTGGAGGGTAGGATGTGGGAAGTAGAGTGGTAAAATGGGTTGGGTTGGAAGATTTCATGGCGTTTCCAGCCATGTAAGCCATTCATCATTTGGATGCCCTAGTAACATCTGTAACAAATTGTCGCTACGCATATGTCAAGGCTCAATTTCCAGTTTAGTGCAAAAATCACCAAAAATGAAAAAAAGTACTCAAAATTGTCGAAAATTTCTTCTATAAGACCCGTGGAGGGTGGGCTAAACAACCATAGATGCCTCAGCAAGGATGTATAATTTTTATTTCTCATTAACATTCATTTGGGCCTCTCTAAGCTTCTCTTTCACCTGTTTGCGCATGGTTTGTGAAATTTTGTTCCCGGTACAATAACGATTGGCCATATGCCTATGGAGATTATCATTCTTCTTGTATTTCTTCAACAACTTCTCAAGGTTCCCATTGAATCTATCAAGAAGATACCCTATGTTTTGATTGAACTGATCAAGAATCAGCTCATCAAAGGTTTTCCAACCTACTTCAGGACTTGTTGATTCTCTTTCTCTCTAAAGCCCCTTTTTGAGGACCATTTTCCTTGGTATTATTCTCTTTGTTTCAACCTCGACATCCTCCAATACATAATAATCTGCAATATCTTTCCCCTTGCCTTTATCTGCATCAACATGTACCTTAAGTTTGTCTTGGAGGAGCAATTTTACCTTTAGCTGAAAATTACCTTATTGTAGGAGTGTAATCTGATAGTTTTCAATGGAGAAAATCTCCCTCAAATCGGTTATTTCCTCATCCTTCTCCTTTATGATATCTTCAAATGATTTGTCCTCAACTTGTTCTTCCATTTCAACATCTATTGGCACTTTCTAATCATGTTGGTGCAACGGTGACTCCAACTGATGCATGAGGGGTTTCTCCTCTACCTCTCTTTGCTTAGCTATGGTATCTAGTGTAGACACACTTTTGATGGATTTGGGATAAAATATCTACCTCTTTTCCTTCTGATACGTGTGATTGAAATAAGAAACCCTAGGAGCATTTGAAATCTAACTTTGCATGATGGAAAAACCAACCTCCATTGGCTATGATGATACTGATTGTGATGGTGTGCTATGAATGAAAAGAGGAATAGTGGTGGGCATTGCTGCTACTTTCTCCATGAATGTTTCCCGTGTCATGTTGATAGATGGGAGATGATGAAAAAAAATGAGTTTTACTAGACCATGGTGGAAAAAACTTGGGTGATGATATATGTTTCTGCTCTGAACCTTCTCAGTCATTCTAAGAAAAATTCTGTACAAGAAATGTGGCAAGTCAAGTGGTTAGTAGAGGTAAAGTGCATCAATAATATGATATCATACCTGTAAAACCTAGATAATCTCCCTTCACATGTGAAGTATTTCATAATTAACCTCATCAAAGCATATATGTTAAGGATGTGTCTAAAAGGAAAGATGTACTTAGGGTTCTCTCTAGCATGAGGTTTGAGGAACACTTTGTAATCTTCAAGGTTTATATCCATGCCTTTAAACCACTTTTGTCAATGAATAGGTATACTCGTTGCTGAAGAAATCACATATGCTGATAAGTTGAGCTGTACACCTATAATTTTGGCCTTTATCATACTAAAAATAGTGGAAAATAAGCTTTTTAATTGGATATGACAACCTTATTTCATGATTTTCTCACAGAATCTCAAGCATCCAGTCTTCTCAAAGCATCTTTTGGAAAAAGGTGAGTCATTAATTCTTTGTAAGGTGGAGGGTTATGTTGCACTGGAAATTGTCACTTTGACATTTTGCTATATGTATGAGCTTATTATCACTCATACTTTCCTCCTTTGCAAGTCTAAAACATTATTTCCTCATGTCAAGCCTTAAAAAATAAGAGAAATCTCTCAAAAGTCTCTAAAACTTTGGTATCGCACTTTCTCTTTGTCTTACCTGTGGTCCCGCACCTAATGGTCATGTCTCTTGTGAACCTGACCGCACTTTCTCTATGTTAAGGGTGTGGACCCCTATAAAATATTAAAAAGGTGCAAGTAAACTCAAAAATCTCACTTTCAGTAATTTCTAGAAGCCTCTGGAAGGAATCTTGTGGTGGCAGAACCACTCTTTTCAGGTTCATGTATCCCTTGCCTTAAGGAGCTAACCCCTTAATGTGAGGAGCTTATCCCTTTGAAGGAGGACTTTATCCCTTTATAGTTGGAACTGTAACCTCCTTTTTTGCACTATAAAAAAGAGGCCTTGGGCAGCCTCAAGGAGAGTTCAAGCTTTAGTGTTATTTGAGGTAAAGTGTTGTTAGAACTTAGACTCCTTTAGCTGAGATTTTATGAGGAAAGATTACATACCTGTATGTATCTCGATTGAAAGAGTGCAAGACCTATCAGAGTAGAGGAAATTATTGCTTTGGATCCTGAGAGGACGTGTTCAACATCAAGGCTGGAAAGGTTGTAAGGTTCGTCTACTATTTCAAAGTTAATACAAATAAGTTTATTTTTCTCAATAAGCTGTCATCTGATTGTTTATTTTATGGATTCCTTGATCACCATAATGGATATGATTTATGAATATATGCTATGTAGGTGCTATTTGCTGTTTTCTTGTTTGTGAATGTAGGTCTTCGAAGATAACTTTTTCGAGCGACTAAAGGACGACTACTACAAGCAAGTGTTGGATCGAGGTAGGATCTTAACACCTTTGTAGCATTTACTTCTAAATCATTATATATCTAGAGAAAGATAGATTCAATTGTCTGTTTGTTGCTAGACTATCTTCTGATACTAGGTAGATCGATATTTTCTGCAAGATCGACTTATCTGGCCAACAAATTGGCGACTCTGCTGGGGAGAGATTTTGGATTTTTGGTTTTCCTTTGTTTTGACTTGAGAAAATGATTTTTTCTGGTTTTTGATTGATGTATACTTTCCTGGGTATCTTAGGTTTATTTTTATTTAAAAAATTTTGAAGTCTTTTTAGTTTTTCTTGAGTTTTTCTCGAGACCACACTCTGTCTTCATACACAGTGCGGGCATTTCCACATTTTCCTTGAGTAACCAGTGCGGGACCACACCTGTTATTTCTGGGGCCTGCGGACCCTGTTAAAAATTTTGAAAATCTTCAGATTTCTTCTTCCCGTTTAATTTTAGATTGTTTTAGGAATCTTAGTGTCTGCCCAGATCTGTATCTTTCCTATCAAAAACCTCTTGTGAGCAAGTTCCAATAGTATTTTTGTTTTGGGTGATTTTCTAGAAGTTTTGCATACTTGGATTGGTTTTCACTTTGTCTATGTATTGACTCAAAGATCAGAAGCTTGAAATAGCTTAGATCACACTGGTATCTTTTTGTCTTCTTGATGAGTCTGACATGGTCGTGAAATCCATCCTTTTTGAGGAATAGATTTAGTTTTCTCTTTGCGAATCTTTGAACAAACTTTTTTATAAGTTCTGAATTTCATTTTTACAAAAGAAAACATATCTAGATGTTTTTTCATTTATTTGTTATTCTGTGCAAATGAATCCTTAGTTTACTGAACAACTAAGAAAAACATTCTCAAAAAAAATATGAAGCTTTTATTCAAGTAGATTTTCAAAGTTTTTTAGATATCAAAATTAGTTTTCATAGTTTTGATTGCTTTTTTAGAAGTTGTAGATCTCTTTTGAAAGAAAAATTGTTTTTTGTAGTTTTGATTCTTGAAAGTGAAAGGGATTTATTGTGAGCATTGGTTGTTTTTCTCGTTTTGAGTTATTATTGAAAAACAAAATATTTTCTTTAATTTATTCTTCATGTTCAAAGAAAGAATTCTCTTAAGAAATTGCATTTCTCGAACTCATTCTTTAGCTAGACTTCATTGAAAGAAAAATGAATTGCTTATCATTTTAGGTGCATTTTTTTAGTGTGTTTGGAAGTCGAGTCTTCACACAACGCTTAATTAAAATTGAACTAGTAATTTTTTCTATTTCTAGGGCTCTTATCACCAATATAGCTTAGGCTAGTATCTTGGAGTAGGGAGTAATTAACTCTCCAAGATAGTAAAAACAAACAAGTAGATAAATCTTGTGGTAAGAAATAAATCCAATTGTAATTGGTACAATCTGGGAAGCTTCTCTTAAAGGAGTTAATCATGAGATCATGTCCGAACCTTTGAGACAATCAATTCTGTTTCATTGGGAAATATAGAAGATCTGTGCGCATTACAAACGGTAAACATCTGATTAACCATTGTCGAGGAGCCTGGGGTCACTTGTTGGTAAACCTCGGATTGACCATGTCAAGGAGCCTTGAAGGGGATTGAGCTTTGTTACTCTGCCCTTGCGCGTAGAATCGGATCATAGACTATTCTCCCAGTTGTATTTGTTACTGTTGGTAACCTTAGTGTCCATAAACTTAATATTATTTCCTAAGGTGACGGTGAAGGAAAGATCTCACTGTACCTAGAGCAGACGTTGACTAGACTCACTTGGACTCTCTGGGGGGTTCTCTTCACGCGAGATGATTTTGTAAAGAAACTTGTGCCAGTCTGTTTCATTAAGCAGGTTGTCAGGGTAACTGTTCCAACCACCCTTTCTATATTAAACATCTACTAAGTTGGATTTCATCACCAACTAGTGTTTTTAATACGGGAAGTTACTGTTTGTGCATGGTTTGAAATCTTAAGATTTTTAGGCATGTGATTCAACTGTCTATTCCTTTAGAGACTTTAGGTGTTGTTATTGAAATTTTCTTTGTTTGCGTGTGATTAATTGATATTCAATCGTGGTAAAAATTACCGAGATAGTCCCGGAGACTTCAGGGGAAGCCCCCTGAGTATACACCAAGTCAACTTGAAGGGTTGCATGCTCTAGTATCATCTAGTAGAAGTAGAATTATATCAATAGAATTCAGAAGTTCATCTATAGTTGTTCATCCTAATCATCAAATACCAACAACAGAGCATATTCAAGAGCCAATTTTAGTTTCCAAAGTTATTAGTAGTATTTCTCCTTCCAGTGAATTTGCTGAAGAACCTGAAATTTCTGAGCCTGACACTGAACCTACTATTTTAGAACCATCCTCAGTATTTATTACTCCAACTTCTAGTGATCCTTGTTCACCTACGGTAAGAAATAGCGTTACTGAAGATCTTCCTACTGGCCTCATTTCTATTGAATAACTTGTCAGTCCAGATGAAGAAGTAACTCTTCCTGGATCCTCACAGTATTTTAATCTTAGGGAGCATGAATCCATTTTCTACAGTCCTATTAGGAGTGATGCTTGGTATTTATCTTTGAATTTTTTTTTAGAAAACCCGGTTCTTGCTTTTTCACCACCTCGAATTCCTTTTCATCCTACGCCCAGAGGTTATTATCCTTCATCGATCATGTCAGGAGAGTCATCTATGTTTCCCCAAACACCGGAAACATTTTTATACGGTGGTCCTTCTATTGCTTCGGGGTACCAGGCACTCTTTGGTAATTTCTTAGGAGCAACTCCTCGACCGGCTGAACAAATGTTATCGTCTAGTATTAATGGAATTAAAACTGAAACATCGAATGCAGAGAAAATATTTATGATGTCTAGTAATATTCCAAATCCTCAACCTCAAGGTGGTTAGTTACCACCTGGGGGGCAACCTCAGGGTGGTAAATTACCGCCTAGGAGGCAACCTTAAGGCAGTCAGTTACCGCGTGTGGGGCAACCTCAAGGCAGTCAATTACTGCCTGGGAGGAAAATTCAAGGTAATTTTTTCCCAGGACAAACTGTAGGACAATATTATTTTGGAGAACAACCTCAAGGACAGTACATACCTCAAGGTTATCAACCTTCAGGACAGTACATACCCCAAGTCAACCCCAGACTCAGTATATTCCTCAGGATCCTTATCAACCCCAGTTTTAGTACATGCCTCAGGGTTATCAACCTCAAGGTTAGTACCCAAATCAAGGTTTTGAATTTCCTTCTAGTCAATCGTTTGTACAAGGAGTTGGAAATTTACCACTTAATTATGAATGCTACGTTCAACCAGGCTATGGTCCTTCATATGCACAACCTTCTATGAGACAATACCCCAGAATGAACATGGTGTGGGATCCATCCCAAATTCAACAGACTATGAAACCTAATGTGCAGTTACCTAATCAACTTGGAAAACCTTTTGTTTCTGGTCCAACCCAGAAACCTATCCAGCCTAATGTCCAAATCCCTGCACCTGGTTTTGTTCAGCATTCTGGGCCTAGTACACCTCAGACTCCGCCTCAAAATTCTATAACTACTGCAACATCTATTCAACCTATAACACCTATTTTTGGAGTATTTGTAGCTCCAGTTTCTTCTATCCCTGCATCTGTGCAAATTCCTCAAGTCTCTATACCCCAGTCAGGACCTACAATTGAGACTTTGGTCTAGATACCTACAGGACAAGCGGTACAAGTACGATTGTCACAATTCAACCGAAATTCACATATCAACTATACTAGGGACAGTATCAATTCGGTCCTGTTTCATAAAACCCTATTTATCAGTATCAACCTTATCCTGGCAATAATTATCAACAGCCTCAACAACCCCAGTTAGGTCTAGTTAATCCTAGTTTCCTGGGAGGTTATACCATTCCTAATGCAAATTTGATTACAAGTTATCCTGGATATCCTCCTCCCGGAACTGCTCTTATTACTCATGGTTTTCACAACCCTAACCATCAATTACCATTTATTGCAACTTTAGATTTACCTGATTTTCCGTGCCTTACGAATGATCCGATTTACTATATTCCATATTAGCCGCCAATGCCGTAAGTTGCCAAGGGATATACCGAAATTCGAGGGTAAGTCAGGAGAAGATCTGTCGAATCACGTTATGACTTATCACCTCTGGTGTGTGTCTAATTCGATAATTGATGATTCAATTCGGTTACGCCTTTTTCAACGAACTCTTATTGGTCTTGCCACCAAATGGTACATTGAGTTACCACGAGGCTCTTTTAATAATTTAAATCTGTTAGAAATTGTTTTCTTAACTCATTTTCAATTGCCTGTCAGATACGACAATGGCACAAAACTTTTAACTTCACGAAAACAATCCACTTCCACAAATATTTCTGATCATATTCACGAATGGCGATGTAGAAGGCGTTTAGTGAAAGTTTTCATTCCCGATCAAATTTTGGAAAAATGGTTCATTAAATCATTGCTACCCAAAATCACTAAAGATGTAGCTAAGGGAGCAGTTGTTACTAAGGAGCAAGTCATTGCTCAAGCTTAGTACCTTGACCTTGTTTATATGCAGTCAGGTACTTTACATGAAAAAATCCCTGATCTTCCAAAACATTGTCAAATAATTGTAGCTCCTTCAGGATCTCATGCCGCTGATGGTATGATTGGTTCAGTTAGTACTAAAAGCAAGAATAAATCTTCAAAGAATTATTCTAATATAATAAGTTTACCTGATTCCCTGAAAGGAGATTCTTCCGCTGAAGTTTCTGCTGACATCCATGTCGTAGAGTCAACTACAACCAAATATAAATCTGGCGGTAAAAATAAGGGGAAGAATAAAAACAAACAAAATTCAAAAGATAAAACAGATAAAAATGAATCTACTAACGAAAAACACAAACCTCGCTATCCTTGTTTCATTTGCAACGAGGATCATTTTACCAAAGAATGCCCACATCGAGCAGAGGTTTTGAAATTCATTAAAGGTTCTCAAACGCCTGCTGTCTTGAAGGATCCTTTTCCTACTCAAGATAGTAAGATGATTGGTTCTACCTCAGATACTTCAGAAGAGCCCATTATGATGATGTCTCATGTTAGGATTGTGACGCGATCGCAAGATTATGGTAGTAAAAATCCTGTTGGTGGTAAAGAAGCATAATCTTCTAATTCAAACACACCAACTACACCTCCTCCTATTTCTGATCCGCTACAGATCAAGAAACCAAACTCAGACTTAGTAATAAAACTGCCTGCTAAAGGTGTACTTCGTAAATCAGCTTTCAATCCACATGCGAGAGCTGCTCATAATTACAACATTGTTGAAGACTTAGTTATTTCCCCTTCAGAAATGTTATCTTTGGAAGTGCTGCAATCGTGCCCAACACAGCATAAATTACTATTGTCTGCCATAGGAGCTGTCGATATTCAGGATTTGAACCTAATAATCTTTGATTTACAGAATAGTACACCCTGCCTACCCCATCAAATGGATTTCCAGATTCCAGTATTAGTCAAAAACAGACCGGTCTTTCAGACTGTGATTGATGAAAGGGCTTCTACGTGTATTATGTCAATCCAGTGTTGGAAATGACTTGGTTCTCCCACACTCAATCAATTTCTGACGATTCTAAAAGCTTTTGACGGCCGAGGGTTCCATCCTTTTGGTATTTTATAGAATTTACCTTTAGAGGTAGAAGGAAAAACCATAAATCTAGATGTGGAAGTGGTTCATGCCCCTCTAGATTACAACCTTCTCCTGGGTCACAGTTGGTCTTATGCTATGACTACTATTGTTTCATCTATATTTCGGCTTATCAAGTTTCCACATAAAGGAAAGATCGTTACAAGAGACCAATTAACTTATTTCTCATCTGATCCAGCCTCTACAGATAGTATTCAACACATCGATAAAACAACTATCCCTTACCAAGATTTCGGTGTAGGTTTGATTAAAGATTCTAGTTTACTGGGAAAATTTTCCTTTCCTCCTCCTAACGTATTGCCTCATATTGCCAATATTCATATGATTTCATCAAATACTATTACTTTTGATGATCCTTGGATCATACCTTCCGATTCTGAGGTGGATTCATTTGATGGCGCGATGCCTTTGAGTCCCTTTGAACTTGCATATTAGGCTGTGCAGTCATTTTCTGATCCTTCTTCAACCGAAACTGATCCGATGAATGTGATCCATGAGGAATCACTTTCTATATCTAGCTCAGCTACAACAACATTTCTTGATCTTGTTCATACTGATGAACAGATTCGTGAACTCTTGTCTATTGATGATTTACCATGGGAAGATCTACATCACAGATCTTCATTTTTACCTAAGTTAGATCATTTTGAAAACAATTTCTCTTCTATTTTTTCTACCGATTATGTCAAAGAACCACAGAATCCATTACAACATCCTGATTCTGATTTAAATTTGGAAAATTACTCTAAAACGATTCTTCTTGACATTTCAGTTAAGCCAGGAATTATTGAAAACATTCATATAGGTGCTTCTTGTACAGACAATGAAATCCAAACTTATAAAGCCTTATTTCAAGAATTCTGATATGTGTTTGCCTGGTCATATGAAGAAATGCCAGGAATCAATCCATCAATGGATGTCCATGAAATTAAGACTTACCTGGATGCTAAACCTGTTCGACAACGCTTACGTCAAACACATCCGAGAAAAGCTGCTGCTATCAAAGCCGAAGTTTAGAAACTACTTCATGCAGGTTTCATTTATCCAATTCATTTAACTGTTTGGGTATCAATTATTTTTCCTGTCAACAAAAAACAAGGAACGATAAGAGTATGTATCGACTATAGGGATATTAATCGAGCTTCTCCTAAAGACAATTACCCAACCCCCTATGTCGATCAAATAATCGATGATTGTGCCGGTAGTAAAATGTTCTCCTTTATGGATGGCTTTTCCAGTTACAATCAAATAAACATAATCCCTACTGATCAACCTAAAACAACTTTCATTTGTCCATGGGGAACATTTGCTTATTGCAAACTACCCTTTGGATTGAAGAACGCTAGGGCAAATTTTCAAAGGGCTATGTCTTATGCATTTCATGACATCAAGCACATTTTGCAGCCTTATCTCGATGATTTACCTACCCATTCATCGCGTAGGACCGATCATCTCACTCATTTACGAGCTATCTTTATGAGATGTAGGCATTATCGAATTCGGTTGAATCCACACAAATTTGTTTTCTGTGTAGAATCGGGTCGCTTACTGGGACTTTTCATTTCCAAAGCAGGCATTCGTGTTGATCCATCGAATGTCGAAGCTATTTTCAATCTACTTCCTCCTTCAACTCTACACCAACTCCAAATTTTGCAGGGGAAAGCAAACTTTTTATGTTGTTTCATTCCTAACTACACCGAGTTAACAAAGGGTTTTACCAGGTTGTTAAAACAATACATTCCATTCTTTTGGGATGAGATCACTAATCGATATTTTGATGCACTCAAACATGCATTGACCCATGCACCATTATTGCATCCTCCCAATTACAAACGAGATTTTTTTTGTACCTCGCCCCTTCTCATTCCACCATTAGGATGGTTTTAGTTCGGGAATATGAATTCAACAATGAACATGTGATTTACTATCTTAGTCAAAATCTACATCCAATTGAGATAAAATATTCACATGTGGAAAAATTTTCCTTGGTAGTTGTCCAAGCTATCCAAAGATTTCGTCACTACATTCTATTACGCAAAACCACAGTGATTTTTGACTGTAACCCCATGATGTATATTTTGATGAAACAACTGCTAGGGGGAAAGTATTCCAAATGGATAGTTATCCTGCAGGAATTTGACTTGGAATTTGAAAAATCCAAGGCAAAGAATTCTTTGGTTTTTGCTGAAGTGATGTGTGATTTCCCCTCTACTGATACTGAAACTATGGCGGAGTAGTCCATTGCGGACGAATCCTTGTTTCTTATCAATACTTTTGATCCTTGGTATTGGGATATTATTGTTTATCTCCAAACCCAATATTTTTAGCCTGAAATCTCACGATCTTAGCAATGAAAAATATGTTTCGAATCCCAAAAATACAATATTATTGGTGATACACTCTATCGTTGTGGAGACGATTCTATTTTCCAACGTTGTCTTACTCATGAATAAGCTAACAAGGTTCTCAATGACTACCATTCTGGAGCATGTGGCGGTCATATGTCTGGGTATGCCACAGCCCAAAAGATATTGCACACTAGTTATTTCTGGCCGTCCTTATTCAAATATTGTATCCATGCAGTCCAGAAATGCCACAATTGTCAGGCCTTTGATCGTAAAATGAGTGCACCACCCGCTCCTCTTCACCCTATAATTGTTGTCAGTCCTTCAAAAAGTGGGGTATTGACTTTATTACATGTAACCCTCACTCGGCCGGGGGGCATGCATATATTATCCTAGTAGTAGATTATTTTACTAAGTGGGCCGAGGCGATGCCTACATTTTCGGTATATGGAAAGACTGCTGCAACTTTCGTATTCAATCATATAATTGCTAGATTCGGTGTTTCTCAAGCTATCATTAAAGATCATGGAAGTCATTTTCAAAATATCATGATGACTGAACTGACAGATCAACTTGGCCTACGCCATGATAGTTCTACTCCATATTACCCACAGGCTAATGGTCTAGTTGAATCTATCAATAAAGTTTTAGTCACTATGATCAAATGAATTATTGGTATTCATAAGTTGAATTGGCATTCCATGTTATTTTCAGCACTTTGGGCATATCGGACCTCAGTAAAAACATCAACTGGTTTCACTCCTTTTCAACTGGTTTACGGTTTGGAAGTTGTGTTACCTATTGAATGCAAAATTCTGTTATTAAAATTAGCCATAGAATTACTCCAAGCTACTTCTGAAGAGGAGAAAAAAATTTTGTACTTAGCTCAGCTAGATGAGGATCAATGCACTGCTGCATTAGCAAATGAGGCTGATGTAAAGTGAATAAAAGCTCAGTATGACAGAAATGTTACTCCTCGCAACTTTTCAGAAGGAGACCTAGTTTTAGTATACGATCAAGCAAACGATAAACTAGGGGATGGAAAATTTGTACCTATGTGGCATGGTCCTTACATTGTTATGTGAAATCTGGCAAAAGGGGCATATGATCTGATAGATTTTGACGGGGTCTCCTTAGATAAACCCAGAAATGGACTTTATCTGAAGAGATATTATGCGTAAAATTCTAAGTGGAGATTTTTATTAGATTAGTTGCTTTACAGTTGGTGTGTCTTCGATTAGAAAAGTGTGCCTAGTTTAGAGTGTGCTCTTATCACTATTCTTGCTTATCTAGGTGTCACTTTTGATATTGCAGATGATGACGTCTCTTCAAACCTACATTGGTTTTACTGATGGTGCATGTCGTAGTACACAGAACATTTCTTCTGCAGCTTGAGTTATCTATTCACCCTCTAATGAGTTAGTATCCATGCATGGGGTAAGCCTTGGTAAAACAACGAATAACATTGCAGAGTATAATGAAATGATTGAGTTATTATTTGAATCCATATCGTCTGGAATTCGGAGTTTGATTGTTAGGTTGGATTCTGAACTCGTTGTATTACAGCTTAACAGGGTTTATGCCATTAGAAATATGGTATTATTACGGTTATTTTTGAGAGTTCGTCCCTTGGAATGTGAATTTGATTACATTGAATATCAGCATATTCCAAGACATTTAAATACATTAGCAGTTTCAGTTTCTTCTAGTATGATAAATAGACACTTGCAATAATCAAAATAGTAAATTACACAACATTCAATAACATGTTAGATAGATAGCCAGTAATAATGATATATCATAGCATAGAATTTTGTTTCAAAATATACATCGTCTTTGATCATAGGTTGAAAAATGCCTTATGATCGGCAAAAATTATAATACAAAAAGTCAAAAATATTATGAGTCTACAAATCGATCATCCTATCACTAATGATGATCACGATAAGAAACCACTACTCGGACCACCCTACACAGGAACCTCCTAAAAAGTTCGGGGACACCAATCACATATCTTTGTAACCTAACTGGAATATCATCTATATCAGTCTCTGGAATATCTAGTGTCAAGCACTCTAGATGATGCTCCAACTCGGTCAGGATCTCTGCTGATTGGACCTGTGAGGCTGTTGCTGCTGCAGTTGGGTGTCTCCTCTCATAAGGCTGGAGAGTGGCTGGTCGTCGTGGGTCCACATTTGCATTTAAACTTTTGATTATTATTTTTGGATGATTAAAATATAAAAATAAATTCAAAATTAGAAAATGCTGAAAATGGTTTTTACCTGAATCATTCCACTGTTCTCCTACTAGAAGAGCCATGTCTTGGTCACCGCGGAAGTCCATCCTGGTGTATTTAAAGTCCTCAATCACAAAAATTTGGTTGTTCAACCAACGAAAATATGAAGGAATGAATCGAACAACCTCTATACCCTCAGCGTGACAGGCCATCAAAGTTACCCATCGAACCATCCGAGGTTCCCGGACTCTACCTGGATCAACTGGAATGAGCTGTGGAGCTAGTAAGGGAATCCTCTCTAGAGAAAATGTAACCACAATGGATCCATAACCAAAGTTTTTTAACTTTCCATTTTTTGCTCTGGTTAGTTGGCCTTTCATATTGGAAAACACTACTTCACACCAGTTGAATATTGTGCCTCGGAAGAAATCTACTACAATCCGCATTTGGGACCCAATAGCCACATGCAAAGTTGCACTCCCACATGGTCTAGTAACAGTGAATGCAATAAATTTGAGCTCAGGTCGGATGATAGTTTTAATATCAATCCATTTATTCTTGGGGTCTGCTGGATCATCGCAAAACTCTAGTCGAATACTAGCGACAGACTGGCCACCTAGCTTAGTCCCAAACAGAGATATTTGTTCGCCCCTTTTGGACAAACCAATTAAAAAATATATGTCCTCTGGCTCAATTTTGAGCCGGTGGCCGCCAATAACAAAACACTAGTCCTGAGTGTCCCATTTTTTTACCAGCCATGTCAGGAGGTCTACTTGGGCCCTCATGCCCTGTATGGTCCAGAACTTGTATAAACCGCATGCTCTCAAAGCCTGCATTATGGGAAAATGATTCATTGTGGCATCATCTACATCATTGTGCTTTCATTCTCTCCAAGTAAGCATTTTGAATGTCCTACAATGCATAAAAAGACATATTAGAATAAACTTGTTTCAAAAATTTTGGGTGGAAATTGAGAAATTTAGGTTTCAAATTTCATTGCGCGGGGTCCACACCCTTTTCTTATACACAGTGCGTAGGTATGCACAGGAGCTATGAAACATGTGCGAACCTAGGACTCTTTTCTATATAGAAAAAAGTCGGGGTCCATAGGGCCCGCATGTTGCACCTGCGGACCCCCGCAAGCGATTTTTTCAACCTATTTTTCCCTAAAAAATGAAATTTAAAGCATAAAAACGAAATGTAAATGGATGAAATGAAAGTTAAGGAGGACATGGATTACCTGGAGCTGACTGTTCTCGATTTCGCCAGATGGATTTTCCAGAATCTTCACAGGAACTTTTTTACCCAAAAGCTCTCACTTTTCACTCTGAACTCGAATGGTAAAAATGAAGTTAGAAAAGCCTTTTTTATAAGTTTTTTCAAATTAATGAATTTTTAATTTGTTTATTTTTCACTTTAAAAAGGTAATTTTTGAAAACATTTTTATTTATCTTAAACAAGTATGTGTAATGTTTCGATTTTTTGTGCAGAAAATTGGATTTTTTGGGAAAATAGATCGTTTTTCAACAAAGAGCATACTTTTATCATTTTTTTGGACTCTTTCAAAAATTTGCGAAAAAAGTGAAAACCTGGAGTCCTCTTTTAAGCTCTTTTCAGACTCTCTTAAATTGAAAATATTTCCGAGCACTTGATTATTCGAACTCGTTAAAATAAATGAATGATCGTCCTTTCAGTATAAGTTTACCCCTTTTACGGATTGAAATGGGCTATTTACGAAAAAGGTATACGTTGACTAATTACGATCAATAGAGTTCTCTCCTACATTATTTTATAATTTTTAGAGCTCGAGAGACTAAATTTACGAAAAATTACACCCACAGATTTTTCTTAAGTTTTTCTTCTGACTCCTTAAAATTGAAAAACACCAAGTTTCTCCTATACTGGACTCGTTAAAATTTAACAGTAAAGGGCCTGTTCAATTTTTAAGTAGGAACGAACCACTCCTTCTTATTGTTCGAATATTCAACTAAGTTGGACTCATCCGAAGGATGAGATTATAAAAAATAAAATGTTATCCTCCTCAAGCTTGTCAAAAATAAAGAGGTACTTGCTAGAAATGGTGGGGGAAAAGAGAGAAAAATGAACCTGTTTGTTACATTTTGACTATTCAGAAAACCATTAACCAATCTTGAACACGACACTTTTGTTCACCTGGGTTGGGAAATCCTTTGCCTAATAGTTAATCAAACCATATTGAAAGTCTTCAGCTGGTTTTTGGGTATTAGCTTTGGGTCAATTGTCACCAAGCCATCTGCAGTGTCGTTATGTGTTCAAGAGGTCAGTTCAAATAAACCATTCATTTGCAAAATATTTGTCTTCCATTTTGACCATCCCTGAGTCAGTCCTTGCCAATATATTTCTTCAAAACTTGGTATATGATTTCATGTTGTGGGCTTGCCTACGACAGATCACTTTCTATCGACGACAGATCATTATCTAGGAAGTTGATCTAAAAATTGTCATTACCTTGAAATATGCATGCCTCAATGGTAGGTTTCTCGCCTTCGACGAGGGGTTGCATTATTGACCTTCGATCGAGTGATTCCATGACATGTTCAACTTCATCTCATTCATTCACATTTCATGGATTGTACTAAGTACTTTGAGGGCCATTGACATTACTGGTGGTTACTCTCACACTTGCTAATATTTCAGATCATTGACTGGTAATCAAGTGGTTTCTACCATGTTCGGCTTCGATACATTAATTCACATGGATAGAATCGTACTAGTTCGAGAAGCAGAAATCAAGACCCTGGATCTAGTTTCTACCATCTAGGCTACGAGGAATTTTTTTGAAAAATCATTCCTATATCAAAAATGTTTAAATCAGTTTTCTACTTAGTTTTGATCTGAGTATGGGAATGCCTACCTCAGTGATGATATGTCTATATATATATATATATATATATATATATATATATATATATATATTGCATTAGAATATTACAAGCTGGTTCCAAGCCCAGGATGTCCAGATCTCCCTGGGATGTCCACGGGATGATCCTTGAAATGACAAAGTACTTCACTCTTCATACATGATAGAATCTATCTTCATCTATTACAGTCTTCGCACTTTAGGGGGGGATTTGTTGCACTAGAAATTCTCACTTTGACATTCTGCTATCTGTATGAGCTTATTATCACTCATAATTTCCTCCTTTTCAAGTCTTAAACATCGGTTCCTCATGTCAAGCCTTAAAAAATAAGAGAAAGCTCTCAAAAGTCTCTAAAACTTTGGTATCACACTTTCTCTTTGTCTTACCTGTGGTCTTGCACCTAATGGTCATGTCTCCTCCGAACCTGACTGCACTTTCTCTGTGTTAAGGGTGCGGACCCCTGTAAAAGATTAAAAAGGTTGAAGTAAACTCAAAAAGATCACTTTCAGTAATTTCTAGAAGCCTCTGGAAGGAATCTTGTGGTGGAAGAACTGCTCTTTTCAAGTTCATGTATCCCTTGCCTTAAGGAGCTAACCCCTTGATGTGAGGAGCTTATCCCTTTGAAGGAGGAATTTATCCCTTCATAGTTGGAATTGTAACCTCCTCTTTTGCACTATAAAAAGAGGCCTTGGGTAGCCTCAAGGGGAGTTCAAGCTTTAGTGTTAATTGAGGTAAAGTGTTGTTGGAACTTAAACTCCTTTAGCTAAGATTTTATGGGGAAAGATTACATACCTATATGTATCTTGGTTGGAAGAGTGCAAGACCTGTCAGAGTAGAGGAAATTCCTGCTTCAAACCCCAGGAGGACCTATTCAACATCAAGGCTGAAAAGGTTGTAAGGTTCTTCTACTATTTCAAATTTAATACAAATAAGTTTGTTTTTCTCAATAAGCTGTCATCTGATTGTTTATTTTATGGATTCCTTGGTCACCATAATGGATATGATTTATGAATATATGCTATGCAGGTGCTATTTGATGTTTGCTTGTTAGTGAATGTAGGTATTCGAAGATAAATCTTTCGGGCGACTAAAGGATGACTACTACAAGCAAGCATTGGATTGAGGTAGGATCTTAACACCTTTGTAGCATTTACTTCTAAATCATTATATATCTAGAGAAAGATAGATTCAATTGTCTGTTTGTTGCTAGACTATCTTCTAATATTAGGGAGATCGATCTTGTCTGCAAGATTGATTTATCCGGCCAACAGGTTCAAATCTGATGTGCCACCTCCTTTGTGGATTTTATTCTCAATCTCTATAATATCTATCAAAGGGATGAAACTCTAAGTGTTTAAGATGTAGTGGGTATGTGCACTGAATCTGGAAAAACAAAGGAGGGTTAGGGTAGGTTTAGGAGGGTGATATGAAGGGTGGTGAAGCCGAGATAAAGTTCCAAAAAACATTTCAAGAGGTAGGTTTGTATGTTAGGTTCAGATTATAAGTCGAATTTTGTGAAGAGGGTATGATGGAGGTGGTGATTTTTTTGTTAGGGTTGGGGGTCCATTATAAGTTTGAATGGTTACACTAGGAAGTCATTTAATAAACTAACAGTTTTGGCCATGCGTTGGGATGAGAGTGAAGGGTAGCACGCGGGAATGAGAGTGGTAAAATGAGTTCGTTTGGAAGATTTCATGGGGGGTCCAACCATGTAAGCCATTCATCATTTGGATGCCCTAGTAACATGTGTAACAACTTGGCACTACGCATCTGTCAAGGTTGAATTTCCATTTTAGTGAAAAAATCACCAAAAATGAAAAAAGTGCTAAAAATGATCCAATATTTCTTCTATAAGACCTCTGGAGCATGGGCTAAACATCCATATATGCCTCAGATAGGAGGTCTAATTTGTATTTCTCATTAAGCTTCATTTGAGCCACTTTAAGCTTCTTTTTTACCTGTTTGAGCATGATTTGTGAAAATTTGTTCACGATAAAATAACGATTGGCTATATGCCTCTGTAGATTATTATTCCTCTTATATTTATTCAACAGCTTCTCAAGGTGCCCATTGAAAATATCAATCCAATAACCTCTATCTTGATTGATCTCATCAAGAATAAGCTCTTGAAAGGTCTACCAAGCTACTTTAGGACTTGCTAGTTCTATTTCTCTCTAAAGCGCCTTTTTGAGGCCCATTGTCCTTGTTTTTCTTCTCTTTTTTCTAGCCTCTACATCCTCGAGCTCATGATCATTTGCAATATCTTTTCCCTTGCCTTTATCTGCATCAACATGTACCTTAGGATTTTCTTTGAGGAACAATCTTACCTTTAGCTGAAAAACATTTCAGGAGGTAGGTTTGTATGTTAGCTTCAGGGTATAAGTGGAATTTTTTGCAGTGGGTGTGATGGAGGTGGTGATGTTTTGTTAGTGGTGGGGGTTTCTTATAAGTTTGAATGGTTACCCCAGGAAATCATTTAATAAACTAACAATTTTGGCCACGTGTTGAGATGAGGGTGGACAGTAGCACGCGGGAAGGAGAGTGGTAAAATGGGTTGGTTTGGCAGATTTCATGGGGGGGGGGGGTGGTCCAGCCATGTAATCCATTCATCATTTGGATGCCCTAGTAACATGTGTAAAAACTTGGAACTACGCATCTGTCAAGGTTGAATTTCCCGTTTAGTCCAAAAAGCACAAAAAATGAAAAAAGTTCTCAAAATTTTCCAAACTTTCTTCTATAATACGTGTGGAGGGTGGGATAAACATCCATATATGCCTCAACAAGGAGGTATAATTTTTATCTCTCATTAAGCTGCATTTGAGAATCTTTAAGCTTATTTTCACCTATTTGAGCATGATTTGTGAAATTTTGTTCTTGGTACAATAACGATTTGCATATGCCTCTAGGGATTATTATTCTTCTTGTCTTTCTTCAACAGCTTCTCAAGATGGTCATTGAATCTATCAGGCCAATACCCTCTGTTTGATTGATCTCATCAAGAATCAGTTCATCAAAGGTCTGCCAACCTACTTGAGGACTTGTTGATTCTCTTTCTCTCTAAAGCGCCTTTTTGAAGCCCGTTTTCCTTGGTTTTCTTCACTTTGTTTCAACCTCTACATCCTCCAGATCATGATCAACTGAAATATGTTTGACCTTGCCTCTATATACATCAACATGTACCTTATTTTTGTCTTGGAGAAACAATTTTACCTTTAGCTGAAATTATCTTTTTGTAGGAATGTAATATGAGAATTTTCAATGGAGAAAATCTCCCTCAACTTTGTTATTTCATCATCCTTCTCCTTTATGATCTCTTCAAATGATTTTTCCTCGACTTGTTCTGCCATTTCAACATCTATGGGTGCTTTTTCATCATGTTGGTGCAATGATGACTCAACCTGATACATGAGGGGTTTCTCCTCTACCTCTCTTTTCTCCGTTATGGTATCTAGTGTAGATACACTTTTGATGGATTTGGGAGAAAATATCTCCCTCTTTTCCTTCTCATAGTTTTGAGTGAATTAAAAAACCCTAGGAGCCTTTTAAATATGACTTTTCATGATGAAAAAACCAACCTCCATTGGTTATGTTGATACTGATGGTGATGGTGTGCTATGTATGACAAAAGGACTAGTGGTGGGCATTACTGCTACTTTCTCCATGAATGTTTCCAAAGTCATGTTGATAGATGAGATATGACGCAAAAAAATGATTTTTACTAGACCATGGTGGATAATACTTGGGTGATGATATTTTTTTATGCTTTGAACCTTCTCAATCATTATAAGAAAACTTTTATGAAGTCAAGTGGTTTAGTAGAGGTAAAGTGCATCAATAATATGACATGGTACTTATACAACCTAGAGAATCTCCATTCACATGTGAAATATTTCATAATTATCCTCATCAAAGGAGCATATATGTTAAGGATGTTCCTCAAAGGAAAGATATAAACCTTGAACATTACAGCCATTCAAGGTTTATATCCATGCCTTTAAACCACTTTTGTCCATGACTAGGTACAATTGTAGCTAAAGAAATCAAATATGTTGATCAGTTGAACTGTACACATATAATGATGGCCTTTACCATACTAAAAATAGTGGAAAATAAGCTTTTCAATTGGAGATGACAACCTTCTTTCATAATTTTCTCACAGAATATGAAGCATCCAATCTTCTCAAAGAATATTTTGGCAAAGGGTGAGACATTAAATCTTTGCAAGGTGGAGGATTCAAATATGATGTGGCACCCTCCTTTGTTGATTTTCTTCTCACTCTCCATAATATCTATCAAAAGGATGAAAACCTAGGTGTTTAAGATGCAGTGGGCATGCTCACTGAATATGGAAAAACAAATGACAGTTAGTGTAGGTTTAGTAGGGTGAGATTAAGGGTCGTGAAGCCAAGACAAAGTTCCAAAAACCATTTCAAGAGGTAGGTTTGTATGTTAGCTTCAGAGTATAAGTGGAATTTTTTGAAGTGGGTATGATGGAGGTGGCGATGCTTCTGTTAGGGGTAGGGGTTCCGTTATAATTTTGAACAGTTACCTTAGGAATTAATTTAATAAACTAACGGTTTTGGCCATGCGTTGGGATGAGAGTGGAGGGCATCACGCGGTAAGAAGAGTGGTAAAATGGGTTGGTTTAGCAGATTTTAGGGTGGTCCGATCATGTAATCAATTCATCATTTGGATGTCCTAGTAACATGTGTAACAACTTGGCACTACGCATCTGTCAAGGCTGAATTTCCGGTTTAGTGTAAAAATCACCAAAAAATAAAAAAGTGCTCAAAATTGTCCAAATTTTCTTCTATAATACCTTTGGAGGGTGGGCTAAACATCCATATATGCCTCAGCAAGGAAATCTAATTTTTATTTCTCATTAAGCTTCATTTGAGCCTCTTTAAGCTTCTTTTTCATATGTTTTAGCATGATTTGTGAAATTTTGTTCCTGGTACAATAACGATTCACCATATGCCTTTGGAGATTATTATTCTTCTTGTCTTTATTCGAAAACTTTTAAAGGTTCCCATTGAATCTATCAAGCCAATACCCTCTGTCTTTATTTATCTCATCAAGAATCAACTCATCAAAGCTTTGCCAACCTACTTTAGGACTTGCTGATTCTCTTTCTCTCTAAAGTGCCTTTTTGGGGCACATTGTCCTTGGTTTTCTTCTCTTAGTTTCAACATCTAAATCCTCCATCTCATGATTATCCAAAATATATTTTCCCTTGCCTTTATCTACAACAACAAGTAGCTTAGGTTTGTCTTGAAGGACCAATTTTATCTTTAGCTGAAAATTATCTTGTTGTAGGAATGTAATCTGAGAATTTTCAATGGAGAAAATCTCCCTCAACTATGTTATTTCCTCTTCCTTCTCCTTTATGATCTCTTCAAATGATTTTTCCTCAAATTTTTCTACCATTTCAACATCTATGGGTTCTTTTTCATCATTTTGGTGCAATGGTGACTCAACTTGATTCATGATACAATTTATGGTATCTAGTGTAGATACACTTTTGATGGATTTGGGAGAACACATCTGCCTCTTTTTCTTCTCATAGGTGTGAGTGAATTAAAAAACCCTAGGAGGCTTTGAAATCTGACTTTTCATGATGGAAAAACCAACCTCCATTGGTTATGGTGATACTGATGGTGTGCTATGCATGACAAGAGGAATAGTGGTGGGCATTGCTTCTACTTTCTCCATGAAGGATTCCCAAGTAATGTTGATAGATGAGAGATGATGAAAAATAATTATTTTTATTAGACCATGGTGGAAAATACTTGGGTGATGATATATTTTTTTTCTCTGAACCTTCTCAGTCATTCTAGGAAAACTTTTGTACAAGTAATGTGGCTATTCAAGTGGTTTAGTAGAGGTAAAGTGCATCAATAATATGATATGGTACTTGTACAACATAGAGAATATCCATTCACATGTGAAATAGTTTATAATTAACCTCATCAAAGGAGCATATATGTTAAGGATGTGCTTGAAAGGAAATATGTACTTAGGGTTCTCTCTAGCATGAGGTTTGAGGAACAATTTTTAATATTCAAGGTTTATATCCATGCCTTTAAACCACTTTTGTCCATGACTAGGTATACCCTTTTTCTGAAGAAATCACATATGCTAATAAGTTTAACTCTACAAATGCAATGATGACCATTTCGATACTGAAACTAGTAGAAAATAAGCTTGTCAATTGGAGATGTCAACCTTCTTTGATGATTTTCTCACAGAATCTCAAGCATCCAGTCTTCTCAAAGAATCTTTTGAAAAAGGTGAGGCATTAAATATTTTCAAGGTGGAGGGTTAAAATCTGATGTGGAACCCTCCTTTGTTTATTTTCTTCTCACTCTCCATAATATGTATCAAAAGGATGAAAACCAAGGTGTTTAAGATGTAGTGTGTATGTGCACTAAATCTGGAAAAAGAGAGGAGGGTTAGGGTAGGTTTAGGAGGGTGAGATGAAGGGTGGTGAAGCCAAGATAAATTTCCAAAAAACATTTAAGGAGGTAGGTTTGTAAGTTATGTTCAGAGTATAAGTGGAATTTTTTGAAGTGGGTATGATGGAGGTGGTGATGTTTTTGTTAGGGGTGGGGGTCAGTTATAAGTTTGAGCAATTACCTTGGGAAGTCATTTAATAAACTAGTAGTTTTGGCTACGCGTCAGGATGAGAGTGAAGGGTAGCATGCGGGAAGGAGAGTGGTAAAATGAGTTGGTTTAGAATATTTCATGGGGGGTCCAACCATGTAATCCATTCATCATTTATATGCCCTAGTAACATGTGCAAAAAATTGGCACTATGCATCTGTCAAGGTCGAATTTCCAGTTTAGTGCAAAAATCACCAAAAATGAAAAAGTGCCCAAAATTGTCCAATATTTCTTCTATAAGACTTGTGGAGCATCGGCTAAACATCCATATATGCCTTAGAAAGGAGGTCTAATTTTTTTTTCTCATTAAGCTTCATCTAAGCCTCTTTAAGCTTCTTTTTCACCTGTTTGAGCATGATTTGTGAAAATTTATTTGCAGTACAATAATGATTGGCCATATGCCTCTGGATATTATTATTCTTATTATCTTTATTCAACATCTTCTCAAGCTTCCCATTGAATATATCAGGCCAATACCCTCTGTCTTGATTGACCTCATCAAGAATCAGCTCTTCAAAGGTCTGCCAAGCTACTTTAGGACTTGTTGATTCTGTTTCTCTCTAAAGCAACTTTTTGAGGCCCATTGTCCTTTGTTTTCTTCTCTTTGACTCAGCCTCTACATCCTCCAGCTCATGATCATCTGCAATATCTTTTCCCTTGATTTTATTTGCATCAACATGTACCTTAGGTTTGTCTTTGAGGAGAAATTTTACCTTTAGCTAAAAATTGTCTTGTTGTAGGAATGTAATCTGAGAATATTCAATGGATAAAATCTCCCTCAACTCTATTATTTCCTCATTCTTCTCCTTTAAGATCTCTTCAAATTATTTGTCCTCAACTTTTGCTGCCATTTCAACATCTATTTGTGATTTTTCATGATGTTGGTGCAATGGTAACTCAACCTGATGCATTAGGGTTTCTCCTCTACCTCTCTTTGCTTAGTTATGGTATCTAGTGTAGATACACTTTTGATGGATTTAGGAGAACATATCTACCTCTTTTCCTTCTCATAGGTGTGAGTGAATTAAACAACCATAGGAGCCTTTGAAATCTGACTTTTCATGATGGAAAAACCAACCTCCATTGGTTATGGTGATACTGATGGTGAGGGTGTGTTATGCATGACAAGAGGACTAGTGGTGGTCATTGCTGCTACTTTCTCCATGAAGGATTCACAAGTCATGTTGATAGATGAGAGATGATGTAAAAAAATGAGTTTTACTAGACCATGGTGGAAAATACTTCGCTGATGATATTTGTTTCTGCTCTGAACCTTCTCAGTCATTTTAAGCAAACTTATGTACAAGTAATGTGGCAAGTCAAGTGGTTTAGTAGAGGCAACGTACATAAATAATATGATATGTTACCTATACAATCTAGAGAATCTCCATCCCATGTAAAAAATTTCATAATTAACCTCATAAAATTAGTATATATGTTAAGGATGTGCCTGAAACAAAATATGTACTTAGGGTTCTCTCTAGCATGACGTTTGAGGAACAATTTGTAATCTTCAAGGTTTATATCCATGCCTTTAAACCACTTTTGTCCATGAATAGGTATAATTGTTGTTAAATAAATCACATATGCCGATAAGTTGAACTCTACACCTGTAATGATGGCCTTTCCCATACTAAAACTAGTGGCAATAAGCTTGTCAATTGGAGATGACAACCTTCTTTCATGATTTTCTCACAGAATCTCAAGAATCCAGTCTTATCAAAGAATCTTTTGGCAAAAGGTAAGACATTAAATCTTTGCAAGGTGGAGGGTTAAAATCTAATGTGGCACCCTCCATTGTGGATTTTCTTCTCACTTTCCATAATATCTATCAAAAGGATGAAACCCTAGGTGTTTAAGATCTAGTTGCTATGTACATTGAATCTGGAAAAACAAAAGAGGGTTAGGGTAGGTTTAGGAGGGTGAGATGAAGGGTGGTGAAGCCAAGATAAATTTCGAAAAAAAAATTCAGGAGGTAGGTTTGTATGTTAGCTTCAAAGTATAAGTGGAATTTTTTGAAGTGGGTATGATGGAGGTGGCGATGTTTCTGTTAGGGGTGGGGGTTCATTATAAGTTTGGACGGTTACTCTGGGAAGTCATTTAATAAACTAACATTTTTTACCACACGTAACTATGAGAGTGGAGGGTAGCACGCAGGAAGGAGAGTCATAAAATGTTGGTTTGGAAAATTTGTGGGGGGGGGGGGGGGGGCGTGTTCCAACCATGTAATTCAATCATCATTTGGAAGCCCTAGTAACATTTGTAACAACTTGGCACTACACATCTATCAAGGCTGAATTTACAGTTTAGTGAAAAAATCACCAAAAATACAAAAAGTGCTCAAAATTGTCTAAACGTTCTTCTATAAGACCTGTGCTGGGTGGGCTAAACATCCATAGATTCCTCAATAAGGAGGTATAATTTTTATTTCTCATTAAGCTTCATTTTAGCCTCTTTAAGCTTCTTTTTCACCTTTTTGAGCATGATTTGTGAAATTTTGTTCGTAGTACAATAATGATTTTCCATATGCCTCTGGAGATTATTATTCTTCTTATCTTTCTTCAACAGCTTCTCAAGGTGCCCATTGAATCTATCAAGCCAATACCCTATGTCTTGATTTATCTCATCAAGAATCAACTAATCAAAGGTCTGCCAAACTACTTTATGACATGTTGATTCTCTTTCCCTCTAAAGCTCCTTTTTGAGGCCCGTTGTCCTTGGTTTTCTTCACTTTGTTTCAACCTCTACATCCTCTAGCTCATTATCATCTACACTATCTTTTCCCTTGCCTTTATCTGCATCAACATGTACCTTAGGTTTGTCTTGGAGGAAAATTTTTACCTTTAGCTGAAAATTATCTTGATGTAGGAGTGTAATATGAGAATTTTGAATGGATAAAATCTCACTCAACTCTATTATCTCCTCATCCTTGTCCTTTATGATCTCTTAAAATTATTTTTCCTCAACTTGTTCTGCCATTTCAACATCTATGGGTGCATTTTCATCATGTTGGTGCAATGGTGACTCAACCTGATGCATGAGGGGTTTCTCCTCTACCTCTCTTTGCTCAGTTATGGTATCTAGTGTATATACACTTTTAATGGATTTGGTAGAAAATATCTACCTCTTTTCCTTCTCATAGGTGTGAGTGAATTAAAAAACACTAGGAGCCTTTAAAATATGACTTTACATCATGGAAAAACAAACCTCCATTGGTTATGCTGATACTGATGGTGATGGTGTGGTATGCATGACAAGAGGACTAGTGGTGGACATGGATGCTGCTTTTTCCATGAAGCTTTCCCAAGTCATGTTGATAGATGAGAGATGATGCAAAACAATGAGTTTTGATAGACCATGGTGGAAAATAATTGGGTGATGATATTTGTTTATGTTTTGAACCTTCTCAGTCATTCTAAGAAAACTTCTATACAAGTAATGTGGCAATTAAAATGGTTTAGTAGAGGCAAAGTGCATCAATAATATGATATGGTACATGTACAACCTAGAGAATCTCCCTTCACATCTGAAATATTTCATAATTAACCTCATCAAAGGATCATATATGTAAAGGATGTGCTTGAAAGGAAATATGTACTTAGGGTTCTCTTTAGCATGAGGTTTGAGGAACAATTTGTAATATTCAAGGTTTACATCCATACCTTTAGACAAATTTTGTCCATGACTAGGTATACTTGTTGCTAAAGAAATCACATATGATGATATGTTGAACTCTAAACCTATAATGATGGCCTTTCCCATAATAAAAATAGTGGCAAATAACCTTGTCAATTGGATATGATAGCCTTCTTTCATTATTTTCTCACAGAATCTCAAGCATCCAGTCTTCTCAAAGCATATTTTGGCAAAAGGCGAGACATTAACGCTTTGCAAGGTGGAGGGTTCAAATCTAATGTGGAATCCTCCTTCATGGATTTTTTTCTCACTTTCCATAATATCTATCAAAAGGATGAAACCCTAGGCGTTTAAGATGTAGTGGGTATGTTCACTGAATCTAGAAAAATAGAGCAGGGTTAGGGTAGGTTTAGGAGGGTGAGATGAAGGGTGGTGAAGCCAAGATAAATTTCCAAAAAACATTTCCGGAGGTAGGTTTGTATGTTAGATTTAGAGTATAAGTAGAATTTTGTGAAGTGGTTATGATGGAAGTGGGAATGTTTCCATTAGGGGTAGGGGTCCATTATAAGTTTGAACAGTTACGCTAGGAATTAATTTAATAAACTAATGCTTTTCGCCATGTGTCAGGATGAAAGTGGAGGGTATCACTTGGGAAGGAGAGTGGTAAAATGGATTGGTTTGTCATATTTCAGGTAGGGGAGGTGGGGCAGGAGTGGTAAGATGTTTCCAATGGGGGGTGTGAAACCATGAGGGGTAGACACATCGATGTGGAACCAACGGGGATAAAACCACTTTTTTTCCCCCCCACCCCACTGGTAAAGTTCAAATGGATAGTGGGTGCGAAAAAGGTTGGGCTTCAAACTTCTACAAGAACTTTCTAATTCTTGGAGAAAAAATAAAAATGATATGTGCAATGAAAGTGAACCTATTCTTCAATGATCATGTAAGGTAATTTTTGAGGAACCTACCATTGATTGGTCTTCCCAGAACTTCCTGTACTTCAATATATTCTAATAAAAATGCCTTATTACCTCTGAATGTAGTAATATTATAAGGACCTTTCCATAGATTATGAAGTTGGTCGTGCTTACCTTTGTCTTCATTTCAGGCGTCCCAACAAAGAAGAACACCTCCTAGCTTAAAATCATCAGCTTTGGTCTTATTATAATAAATCTTCTTGATTTTATCTTGAAGTTTTGAAGTGTTACTGAAATATTCATCTCTTGACTGTTGTAGATGGATCATTTGGTTGATTCTTCGTTGGATATCATTTGGTTCATTGTCAATCTCTCACATAATTTTCATCATTGGTAAAACTAAAGAAGTAGGGAACATTGTTTCAACATTATACATGAGTTGGAAAGGTGACATTTTGAGTGATCTCTTCGTGCTAACTTTGCCCGCCCATAGAGCATTGATTATTTTTTTGTGCCAATTATCTTGTTCTCTTGCAACATCTTATTGCTTATGTTCACTAAATATTTATTTGATGATTCAGAAAGCTCGTTGCCTTGAGGATAATATGATGTAGAATGAACCAGCCTAATGTGATACTTATCACAAAATTGAATCATTTTTTGGACTTAAAGGCAATTGCATTCTAAGTAATGATTTTTTATGGATAGCCAAAATGAGACTGAATATTGTTATCTAAAAACTGAATAATGACAGTATCAATAGCTTTCCTCGCAGGATGAATTCAATCCATTTAGTGAAGTAATAAGTGGTATTAAGTATCCACCTATGTTGGGTTGATGATGGAGGATGGATTTTGCCAATGAAGTCAAGTCCCCATTGCTGGAATGGCGCTTGCAATTGAATTGGTTTCAAGGGTAAAGGAAAAAAATTTCTCTTTCCTTAAAATATTTGACATTCATGACACCTCATGACTATTTTATAGACATCATAGAATATACATGGCCAATAGAAACCCATCCTCAAGATATTATTTTTTGTAGTCTTCCAATAAAAATGACTGCCATAGTCGCCTTTATGAAAGGCACTCATCAGTTTTTCAACTTCTCCTTCAACCAAACAATTCAACAATACTCCACCTGGATCTTTCCAATACAATACATTGTTAAGGATGCAATACTTGACAACTTTCAACTTCAAATATCTAGCTTTATTACTAGGCAAGTGATCCAGGTGGATATTGGTAGTCACCCGCCTATTCCACTTGGGGCTCCACCATTGTCCATTTCAGTTTTTCAGTTTCGGCACAGTTTACTATTTTTAGCAGTTTTTCGGGTCCTAAACTTCCGGAGCCGTTTTGAGGCCCTAAACGACGTTTTTTGGGAAAACGGAGAGCAACATGGGTCCATGGACCGATGTTCCTCATTCCAAATTTGTAGTCCTCTGATAGATCTTTCTAACGAGGTATGGTACGCGTCAAACGGAGATCGTATGCCAAAGTTACGCCCCTGGGAAGTTGAAACACCAATTTACCCAAACGGGGCCCATAGTTTTGGCGCTTCATCTCCTAGGGTTAGGGTTTTGGCTGTTTAGGATTTCCCATTGTTTTTAAATGATAAATAGGCCCTCGAGCCTCATTTTAACTCAGTTCAGAGGCCTGTAGCCGCCACATCTCTTCTCAGAGATAGCTACCAGCGCCCTAGCTAGTTTTATTTCCATTCTGTCTGTAAGCAAATTTCAGTTCTTTGATATTAATGAAATGAAGTGTTATTTCCGCCGCATCTCTGTATTTATGGTTATGTGTTTATTCTGTTGCGTTCCTGCATAAATCCGGATCAGTGGTATCAGAGCGGTCTGCTTTTTCTCGATCCTTCTTTGCATGTCCCCAACGAGGTCGGGGTATAAGGAGCTAGGGCTTGATCTGGTGGAACCTTTGCAAGATCGGCCTCGCAAACCTCGACGGACGCCCATGGGGGACGAAAAGAAAGATGAGGGAGCAGGAGATCCTATCAAAATATTGCTCGAGGAGGCCCTCGAAACACAAAGGAACGTGATGATGGATAACTTTGCTCAGATCCTTCAACGGCTACCCACCGGCGGTGCATCTGCATCCAGCAGCCACTCTGGAGGCGCGACTCCTTTTAAGGTACAAGTAAATTTTGACATTCCCATATTTGAGGGTCAAATAGACGCAGATGTCATAGATAGATGGTTGAATCTGTTAGAAGGATATTTCTCGGTTCATGACTTTTCAGACCGGGAGAAGATTATTTTTGCACTCCTCAAAGCTACCCCCCATGTTAAGGACTGGTGGGAAACCTACTGTGAGAACAAGGACCAGACAGAACCCTCTCTGTTCTCGGCCGTACTAACTTGGAATTCTTTCCGAGACGCCGTCAAGGAACAGTACTATCCCGTGGGGAGCTATGAGGACAAGTACATACAATGGACCACGCTGCGACAACAAAGGGATCAAGATGCGCACGAGCTGACGAATCTGTTCCATACCCTGCGCACAAAGTTGGGTATCAAAGATTCAGAGAAACATTTGGTGCTAAAGTATCGCAGCTGTCTGCACAGATACATTCAGGAGGAAATGGAGTTCCTCGACATCTCCTCGCTTGGCACGACATACCGGTATGCTGCCAAGATTGAGCAGAAATTCAAACAGAAGAAGCGAGACTTTGGATCTGCGAATCAAAAGCAAGGGAAAGGTGCTTCCAAACCGCAGAACAAAGGACAGAGCCAAGGCATGGCGGCTAAAGACAACTCGTCAAAGCCACAAGAAAATAACAAGACCGCAAAGCCAAAGAAGGACACGGGAAAGTGGTGTGAGTTCCATAAGAGCTCCACTCACAACACAAGTGAGTGTCGGGCCAAGCAGTCGCTAGTGGCCGAGATGAGGGCTTCTGAGTCAGATGCATGCTCCGACTCCGAATCAAAACCTGAAAAGGGGAATGAAAAAGGGAAACAGATTATTGATGCAGAGCCCAACGCCAATGTTGCCACTACAAAGGTCCAGAAGGAGGAACCGGAAGATCCAGAGGAGGAGGAACGTCTCTTCCACTCCCAGATGTGGGTAAAGGGCTCCCCTGTACAGGTCATTGTCGACAATGGGAGCCAAAAGAACCTCATTTCAGCAGACGCCGTGAAGCGGTTGGGCTTGCCGACCACAGCTCACCCACATCCATACACCATCGGGTGGCTTCACCAAGGACGAGATCTCCGCGTCAGCCAGCAGTGCCGCCTTCCCTATAGCATCAAGCCCTTCACGGATGAGGTATTATGTGACGTTGTTCCTATTGATGTTTCTGATGTATTATTAGGACAACCATACTTGTGGAAGCGTCATGCTGTATATGAGTCTCGACCTCGTGCTGTTATTATTACTTTGGGAAATAAGTTGTACAGGATACCAGAGGTACCACCTCCTACGACTATCTCTTTGGTTACTGCAAAACAATGCAGTAAGCTCATTTCCCAAACCAGGAAATTCGTTTTCCCGATGATCCGCCCCTAGGGCAAGAAGAAGACTGTGGCCACGACCTCCAGACAGGGCCCCTCTGCACGACAACAACAAATGGATAAGGTTGTGGAGGAGTACGGGGACATATTCACCTCACCCACAGGGGTTCCTCTGCACTGTCAGGTCAAGCACCCGATTGATCTGACCCCCGGTGCGCCGCTACCGAATGGACCGATCTATCGGGCGCCCGTTCTAGAGAGCTGATGGAAATCAAGAGGCAGATTCGTGGAGCCGCATGCAGTTACTTCATCACCAAGTTCATCGCCCGTGGAGCCCGATCGTGTTGGTACTGTAATAGCTGATGGGACGGAGACTCGTATTGACTATCGGGCAGCCGACCAAGATCACTCGTCCGTATAGGTACCAATCATGAGATTGATGACCTTCTGGACCAACTCAAAGGTGCAAATATTTCAGCAAGATCGACCTAAAGTCTGGGTATCACCAGGTACCAATTGAACCCTCCGATGTGTGGAAGACTGCCTTCAAAGCCAAGGAAGGCCTTTTCGAATGGCTGGTCATGCCTTTCGGGTTGAAGAATGCTCACGCCACCTTCATGAGGATGATGGATGACATCTTGCGGCCATTCACCAACTCATTTGTAGTAGTGTACTTGGATGATATTCTGATCTTCAGCCAGACTTTGGAAGAGCACCTTCACCACATCCGACAAGTCCTCCAAACACTGTGGCAACACAAGTTGTGTGCCAATTTGGAGAAGTGCACTTTTTGCATGACCCAGGTTCAATATCTAGGATACATTATTGATGAAAGGGGGGTGCATGTAGATCCAGCCAAGATCCAAGTCATTCGGGATTGGCCAGCCCCAACCACTATAACAGAGCTTCGCAGCTTTCTGGGTCTTGCTAATTTCTATCGGAGGTTCGTGTTGGGATTCTCTCATATCACTTGGCCTTGAGTCAAGTCACCAAGGGAGGAGCGAGAGCAAAATTTTTTTGGTCGGAACCTCAACAGAAGGCGTTCACAGAACTGAAAAACCGCCTCTGTTCTGCCCCAGTGCTCACTTTACCAGACTTGCAACAGCCATTTGAGATCGAGACAGATGCCTCTGACTATGCTATTGGGGCGGTTCTTACTCAACAGGGACATCCAGTGGCATTTCACAGTGAGACATTGTCTGACACAGTTCGCAAGTACCCCACATATGACAAAGAAATGTACTCCATTGTGAAAGCTTGTCGACAATGGAAGCATTACATTTTGGGGAAGGAAACAATCATCCACACAGACCACAGGCCCTTGCAGTTCATACAGACACAAGGGAAGTTGCAGAATGATCGCCATCAGAAGTGGTCCACATATCTGCAACAGTTTCATTTGAACATCAGGTACAAGAAGGGTAGCACCAATCATGTTGCAGACTGCCTCAGCCGACCACCGATCGTGGCGCTCACCACTGTGCTCAACTCTTGTGGGCACGAGACTTCTGATTGGCCACTTTTCTATGAGAGTGACCCAGAATTCGGCCAAACTTACAAGGCACTCTTGGGGGGTACGCAAGTTCCAAATTTTCACCTCCAAGATGCAATTTTATGTCACATGGGACACCTTTGTGTTCCTTCAAGCGAGCGTGCCAAGATGATATGGGAAGCACACTACAGTCGAGTCGCTGGGCATTTCGGGGTCGAGAAAACAGTAGCAATACTACAGAAGTATTTCTATTGGCCGAACCTTCAAAAGGATGTCGAGAAGCACATCAGATCCTGCACTGCTTGTGCCATTGCCAAACCGACCATCAAGAAGCAAGGCCTATATACTCCACTACCTACCCCTAGTCGACCTTGGGAATACATCTCCATGGATTACATGTCGGGCCTGCCTTCTACTAAGAATGGAAATGACTGTGTTTTCGTGGTCGTTGACAGATTCTCGAAGATGGCCATCATGGCGGCCTGTAAGAAGAATATCACAGGAGAAGCCACTGCTAAACTCTTCTTTGAACGAGTGTGGGTGCACTTTGGGATCCCACAGTCTATCATATCAGATCGAGATAGCAGGTTCCTCAGCACATTTTGGTCCAGCCTCTGGTCAATGTTGGACACAAAGCTCACCAAGTCCACAGCTTTCCATCCCCAAACAAATGGCCAGACAGAGGTCGTCAACAGAATGATTGTACACATTCTGCGCATGTACAATTCAAAGCATCCACGCACATGGGACGAGAGCCTCCCCTATGTACAACATAGTTATAATCGGGCTCTCCACAGTTCAATCGGCCATAGCCCCTTTCAGGTGGGCTTGGGATTCCAGCCACTATGTCCCATCGACGTAGCCATGCCATTTGCAGCTGCTCAGGCCAATTCAGCTCATGTCCAGTCTGAAGTTGACAAAGCAAGTAGCTTCATCGAGCGCATTCAACACATCCGCCAACAGGTTCATGATATATTGGACAGAGCCAATGCGAAGTACAAGCAGCGCCATGATCAACACCGGGTGCCACACAACTTCCATGTGGGTGACAAAGTATGGCTACATTTGCAGAAGGAGCGCCTCACTGGACCCCACCGCAAGCTTCGCCCGCTCCGATACGGGTCGTACACCATCACCAAGGCTGTAGGGAGCAATGCATTCGAGCTTAGTATTCCACCATTCCTTGGTCTGCACCCAGTCTTCAATGTGGATCGCCTTCGCCCTTACTTCCCACCTCTACTGGACACCTCAGACATTGCAGAACAACTCACACCAACAGAGTTAAACCCAGACTGCATGGAATAGGCCACCACAGATTGTATCATGGACATGAAAATCAAGAACACTCTCCAACAGAAGATCCAACTATATCAAGTTGTCAAAGCTGGCCAACTCCTGCACCAAGGAAAGTGGTTCACCAGGGACCAAGTTCAGCAGAAATTTCCTCATCTCATGGAGGAACTTAACGCAATGGGGACCATTGCTTCCTAAGGGGGAGGAATGATCCAGGTGGATATTGGTGGTCACCTGCCTATTCCACTTGGGGCTCCACCATTGTCTATTTCAGTTTTTCAGTTTCGGCACAGTTTACTATTTTTAGCAGTTTTTCGGGTCCTAAACTTCCGGAGCCGTTTTGAGGCCCTAAACGACGTTTTTTGGGAAAACAGAGGGCAACATCGATCCATGTTGCCCATTCCAAATTTGTAGTCCTCGGATAGATCTTTCTAACGAGGTATGGTACGCGTCAAACGGAGATCGTATGCCAAAGTTACGCCCCTGGGAAGTTGAAACACCAATTTACCCAAACGGGGCCCATAGTTTTGGCGCCTCATCTCCTAGGGTTAGGGTTTTGGCTGTTTAGGATTTCCCATTGTTTCTAAATAATAAATAGGCCCTCGAGCCTCATTGTAACTCAGTTCAGAGGCCTGTAGCCGCCACATCTCTTCTCATAGATAGCTACCAGTGCCCTAGCTAGTTTTATTTCCATTCTGTCTGTAAGCAAATTTCAGTTCTTTGATATTAATGAAATGAAGTGTTATTTCCGCTGCATCTCTGTATTTATGTTTATATGTTTATTCTGTTGCGTTCCTGCATAAATCCGGATCAGCAAGCCAGGAGGAGGATTGAAGTGTTGCGAAACATGAACAATATCAGCAAACCATTGTGATTAAGAAAAGATTTTATATACCTCATGTAATACTTAGCCTCTTGCTCCTCGGAGAATGCAGCAATAAAATTAATGTAGAAAGCATGTATATTTGAGTCCTCCATAAGCTTGTCTAGGCCTTGTCCCTTCATCATCTTTGTAGGCTTGATTTCCAAGTCATATTCCAGCATAGCAATGATCCATTTGCCACACCGCCCTTCAAGATCATTTTGCATGAGCACATCTTTGAAAGCAGCGTTTGGGACATATGCAATGATATCAGAGTGGAGAATATAGACCCAGAATTCCTTAAATGATTTGAATAACACCAAGGCATGTTTCTTAATGATATTTTTACTTCAAGGTTGCATCTCTTATAGTTCTACTAAAGAACGCGATGGGCTGCTCCGTGTTCTAATTTTTATTTTGCATAAGGACAACAACTAGAGTATGATATGAATCAAATGAAAAAATAATGAAATCAAGTGTGTAATCTAGAATAATAAGAATAGGAGCATGAGATAAATCCAATTTAACTATTGAATTACTTTTTTGTCTCTTCAGACCATTTAACTTCACTATCTTTCTTCAGCATGTTAGTAATTTGCCTCAAATGTTAAGCAATATTGGGAACAAACCTTATTAAAAATTTGATATTTCCATTGAATGATTGGATTTCCTTCTAGCTCCTTGGATATTCCAAGGTCTGAATTTCTTAAATCCTTGAAGAATATATCCGAATACCATATTTTTATATGATATGGCCCAACAATTTACCTTCATCCATAACAAAAAGGCTCGTCTTTGGGTTCATCGACATGCCAAATTTTCTGCACCTCTGAAAAATTATTTTCAAGTGTTGTAGGTGTTTCTCATCGGTCCTGGAAAAAATAGTGATGTCATCAAGATATATGACCAAAAAGACATCCTTTTCATTGGTGAAATAAATATCCATTACTCGTTGAAAATTTTCCCAGTCATTCTTCAATCCGAAAATAATTTTGGCGTACATGAACGTACCCCATGGTGTTCTAAAGGCTATAGTTTCCTGATCATATGAGTGGACTAAAATATGATTATACCCATAGTATTTTATAGCAATGAAAGTCTGGAAGGTCCAAATATCCTATGGAGAATATTGTCCATCTTTGGTAGTGGGTAATTGTCTTTCAATGACACTTTATTCAGATTTCTGAAATCTATACAAAAATAGATCCCTTCTATCTTCTTCCTTAATAGCACCAAATTAGACATCCAATTTGAAAAGTGGAGTGGTAATATAATACCAATAGTAAATAATTTATTTACCTCATTTTTAGTCGAGGGCAGCAAACTTGGGATTCATTCTCCTTAACTTTTGGCAGAAAGGCTTATGATTCGTCTTTAAGGGAATTATATGCTGGATTATACTCTTATCGTACACTTTCAGATCAGAATATTCCCAAGAAAATACATCAAAAAAATGATACATGAGGGCTACGTATTTACCTTTCATTTCTAAGCTCAAGGATTTTGAAGTCTTGACCATATTTGGATTTTCAGGAGTGCCAAGATTGAGGTCTTCCACTCCCACTTATGTTGGTAGCATGTTCAGTTATGCAACATCTTCTTGATCAAAAATATCCTCCGAAGGCACTAGATCTCTTGGAATGGAGTTTTCTTTCAGCCGAAGTAATTTCATTTCTATTGCATGGCTTTCTTGGTCATCTTCATAGCACTCATTATCCATTTGTGAATTCACAAATTCCTCTTCTGCCTGTAATAATTTTCTGATATGTTTATCATATTAAAAGACCTACCAATACTAAAAATTATCCAGAACAACAGGATGATATTTAAAGTTAATCTCATACTTCTTGTTAGGACACAATGGAATTTTAAATATGCTGGCTGAAGTGGTAAGAGAATCAGAAATAACATTTTTGTCCCTTGGTATCAATGAAAAAGTAAACTTGGTGAAGGTCTTGAGGATATCTAACACTGCATTTTGATAAGCTCACATTCTAGGATTCCTTGCCTGGTATTCCACTTTGATTTTTTTTATTACCAGCTTGGAGTTTCCATAAACAAAAAATTTCCTAGCACCTAACTTATTGAGAATTTTCAAGCCAGCTATCAAACCCTCTTACTTCGCTTCATTGTTTGAACAGTCGAATGCCAGCTTGTAAGAGGACATTCAAACATTGGGAGAAATTTCAAGTGAATTATTTATAGGGTTGTGAATCCACACTCCAATGCCAGCCCCTTCCTTTCCCAAGGCTCCATCGAAGTCCATAGTCCACAAACTAATTTCTTCAATGAGAAGTTGCAAATCGGATCACTGAACTTTACTTGTTGCTTGAGAGAGTTCTGCTGTACCAATTTTTTTTGTACCTTTCACTCTTTCATCTCTTTTTTGGGTTGATGCGCTTGGTTCCAAACCACTTGACATCTTTTCTTTATTTTCTGCATTTGAATTTCTAAAACAGAATTTGAAGACTTAGAATTTTATGTTTTCTCTTCAATCAAAACTTCTGAAGATGATGAACATTCATCATTGAATAAGATAAAGTACTCTAAATATGTGTGAAAAACAACATACATAGGGTGATTATTAGGATTTTATCTTCTATTTATCATGTACTTCATTTTACTTTCCCAATATAGTTTTTTTATTTTCCTAAAGAAGAGAATTGTAGCATATGAAAAGTTAAGCTGCAAGATACCTCTATGATTTTCTCCCTGTTATGCGGAAGTATGGATTACGGATAAAACATTATTCTCTATATGTGGCACTCATCTAAAAAAACAGGTTAAATTTTTTGCAACTACTTTTCCTAACATAAAATAGACACACAAAACAGATCAAGAAACTTACTTGGAGTCCAAGCGCTTCCAATTCTCCTTCTGTCGCTCTTGTTGTAGCTTCAAATCGGAGCTAGATCGCAAAACTATTTCCTGCAAGAATGAACACTAAATAGAAAAGAGATAGAAATATAGAGATGCCTATTCAAGTTATTCAGTTAAATCAATGAAACATAAACCATATACATCAGATAAGAATTCATAATATGAAAGACAAAAGCTTATACAAATACATACGTGGGAAAGTAAGCAGAAATCTTTATTAATGGATAGAAGGGGAGGTTACAACCCAGTGATTGATTTGATGTCACCATCTCCAGTAGCATCCTAGCCTCATCACAATGCACATCTCTCTAGCAACATGTCATTGAAATCAACTCCTCAATTGAAATTCCACCAACATTTCTCTACTCAAATTATTCCTTATCAATCACTTGGATTTGTGCTCAATTTATAGAGGAGCTGAAGGTAGTTTTAGAATCAATGACTTTCTAATAATAGGAAAGACATGTTCCTAATCCTAGAGGTATCAAATGGACACATGGATTCGATGTTTGACACATATGCACTCTTCTAGAAGGCACTGGCCAAGTGGAGATTCCGGAACAATGAGAGTTTCGCTCGCAATTGAAGCACCCTCGAGCATTGGGAAGTGCTTTGCAAAGCACATTTGAATGGAGGTACCTACATATGCAACACACTTAACCCCTTGAGAGACTGTCTTGATGAGCACATAGGTGATTTATCATGTACTTCAAATCTTGGAAACCTTGTAGATGGAAGTTATGAATGATTTGTCTTGTTCTTTGTCTTAGGGCATGTAGCAACTGAAATGATAGGGGATGATAGACCCTATTAATTAGTTATGGGGATGATGTACAATTAACATGGTCATTGGGAATGGTTCCCAAATTGACCTATAAAAATCTGCCCCTAAAGCATGAAGTTAGAGTAACATTAATAAAAATATTTTGAATAAGATGCTTTACACTATGATGGGCTGGAGATGAAGCATAGTGGAGACTTGCTTCAATTTTACAATACATTACATCATGATATATTCTCTTGATCACAAATTTCTGAGGGAAGACCTTCCCATGCTCAACACATAAACTATATAATAACATGTGCATAGTTCAAAAAGTTGTCTACATTGGAATGTTGCCCAATATAGACATGCCTATAAATATAGGCCCATGTTCGGATGAAAATCTGTATGTAAGGTCACCATATACATGATGTGTACAAAAATCCTGAAATAGTAGTCCGGATGGTTGAAACTATATCCAAGGTCTTCTTATCTCATTCACTTGGTCATTCGGGTACAAGTCTAGCCATGCGAATATATTATTTGTATTCGAACATGGTAAGACATCGTTTGATTACCAGCCAATAATGTGAGTTTTTAACAAACGCGAGAGAACAACCATTGATGTCAATGGCCTTCAAGGTACTACAGTACATTTCATAAGGTGTGAAATAGATGATTTGATATCGAAAGCCAAAACAAAATATTTCGGTCAAAAGTCCGGAAGCGAGGATCTTGTCGATGTTGTAACAAGCCTCATGGTACTAGAATATGATTTTTCTAAGTGAACTTCCTCGATAATGATTTTTTGTCAATAGGAAGCCACCTTATTTCAAAACAGGAGTTACTGATTTTAGATACAAATGAATGACTTGATATAGCAATGTTCATGGATGAGTGTCATGAGAATTAATGTTTATGAGTATTGCAAAAGGATGAGTATTCACTGGATGACTTCTCTTAAGAATATCAGGGACACTGAGATGAGTTTGCAGCATTGACCCAAACCTGAAGTGAAGGTATGATGAACCATAGGGATTAATGAACTGTAAATAATATTACCCAACCCAAACAGTCATGGTGATGGAGTGAAGTATCATGTTTAAGAGCGACTTGCTACCGTAAAAATTTCTGCTCACTTCCCCAAATTTTCCCTGGTCATTTTTCGACCAGTACCTCTTTATTTTTTAACAAGATTGAGGAGGATAACATATGCTTTATCTATAATTCAACCGTTCGGGCGAACAATGTATCACTATTTAATAATTTAATGATTCTAGTGATGAATGAAACTCGATTCTTTCCATAATCGTCAAGCTCATTGCTATCTTATGTTTTAACGAGCCTAACGACAGTGGCAGCCTGGTCATTTTTCATATTTATATAGTTTGAAAAAGAGGACGAAAAGAAAACTTCATAAGTACTTTTTCATAAGGTTGTCGCTCAGATCCGAAAAAGTGTAAAATAATATCTGAGAGAACCTCTTTAGTCATGTTTGAACAAGGTATTCCTATTTCTTAAATAATCTATCTCAGTCTGTAAAAAGGTTAAACTTATACTGAGTAGATATCAATTCAGTTAATTTTACGTGCTCGAAAAGACAAATACTCGACAATATTTTCACATTATCAGAGTTTGAAAAGAGCTAAAAGCAGACTCCAGGGGTTCCCTTTTCGTTGTTATCGGAGCTTGAAAAAGAGATAAAAGTGCGCTTCAAGTCCTTTTTCATTTTTAACAAAGCTTGAAAAATAAGGATAAAAGTATGCTTTTTGGTCAAATCATTCTTGAAATAAATCAACACGACTAATCTATTCATCAGTTGTAAAACCTATTCACAACAACATCAAATGGATTAAAAATACCTGTTTAATGATAAAAATATAATAAAATCACAGTCACAACAATAATGAAAATAATCAAATGACTAATAAAAAGAGTTTTACTATTCATTTTTACCATTCAATAGTTACCATTTGCATTTTGGATCTCTGAACCTGTTTTTTCCTTGCAACTTCAACTGTTGATTGCATGTAATTAGTAAGAATTTTTTGAATTGCCCCTACAAGAGCACATGTCAAATGTCTCTTGCAAGAGAAGATGCCCCCAAGATTCATTTAATTCACCTAAGTAAACTACTGGTTACTAATATCTGGATGGAATGAAGGTTTATTTACGAGATCAGATGGAAGACTTGTCATAATTAGGAGAGGATTTGTTTCATTTTTTAACGAGATTGACACAGGAAAAGAAATATGTTTATGAAATGTTTCATTTTTTAATGAGGTTGACACAGTAGAACTTTCCTCAAAGGCACTTGTTTCATTTTTTAACAAGGTTGATGCAAGAAAAAATAACTATCCTCATTGTGTAGTTGAACTAGTGAGTGTGCTCTGGAAAAGATGTAGTTTAAAGGGGTTATCATTTAAGGAGTTTTATGAGCACCACAAACGATAAGTTATAACATGTTTTGATGGGTCTTCTCTAGGGTTTTCATTGAATTTTGGAATTTATGATTGTAATTTATGTGAAGTCACCGGCCACCAAGGAGAATAATTGATGGGAAAAGCTTGATATTGCGCTAAAGATGTGAATAAAGGATCAAGCCGTTTAGTACTCATAAGGGAGGAAATAGATAGGATTCCAGATGATGACATGTGTGAATTCGATGGAAAAAACATCAAAGATGAAGAAACAATAGATGTTGTCATAGCTAAAATAAATGGTTAAGTCTGGGATGTTATCTCATCCATTGTCAAATGATCCAGTGTATACCATATAGAATATATGGGAACTGGAAGTAAAATATGATCAACGAAAGCAGAGGAAAGTTATTGAGGAAAATACTCATATAGGTAAAGCTCCTACTGAAAATGAGTTGGAGTTAAAGGTGTCTCGTCTTGTGATATTTCTTCAATCGAAATCAAACCGGGTGGAAGAACTTCACCGTCAGGCCCAAAGTATATTTCAGGAAGTTGACTATGTGATATGGGAGACTCAATGGCTACAGTAGAAGGTGGGATGACCAATTCAAGAACAAATTTTGATAGTTCGACTTCATGATGCAGATGTTCTAGCAAAAAGGATACAATATCTGAATAAACTTTCGATTGAACAACGTCGAGTTCAGGAGGTATGGTCACACTGATTGGATGGATCGTGACCACGAGTAGCTGTGAGGACTCCCTCTCGAAAATAGTAGATGAAACCAGATATGTAGAAATAACTTGTGCCAACTCTGGTATATGGGAAGATGATGCTTCACTAGAGGTACTGATAGAACTAGTTTCAGTATAGTGATGTCGCCTTCGCTGACCAGGAGTAACTTCTAGTGGTAAAGGTGGTTTCAATGCTAATCAATGCGAATGATGGGGAAAAGGATTTTGTTCTTCGAAAATGAATGATTTATTTTAACCAAAAACAAATAAACAAAATAAAAATGTAATGATAGGCAAAGAGGTTTACCAAGAAACTATGAACTGCATAATACCTCCTGGCGAACCAAGAAGTATGGGCAGGCAATCTCCCCGAATGTTGTGTTCGGTGTATCACAATTTACAAAGCGGTTGACTCAGTTCACTATGGATGGATAGCAACCTAAATTTGTCCTCCCAAATATAGCCAAAGGTACGTGGAGGCCCAAGTTCGTATTAGTGTTGTTTAATGTGAAACCGCATAGTGAGAGCACCCCTTTATACTTTTCATACTGTAACACCACTAGATATACCCGAAAGTACATGGATGAGCTATGATATACTTACGTACATGGAGTGAGGTATCACACTCAGAATTTATCGCATACAATTAACGAAAACTGCTATATTTTACGATGTCGGAACACGTCTCTAGCCTAGACCTTCTAAATGTTATCGTTATGGCTCCAATGCTTTGCTAGATAAATTGATGTAAATTTTAAGTTGATATTGTTTATCAATTTCTATTTCAAGGTTCACCACGATGATGTATTAAAAATTCCTAAAATGAAAACTAAAATGATAATAAATATTTTCACTTTTAGTTTTTCAATGAAAATCCTAGCTACTAGAGGGAAAGAGTAATCAATTTTAGAGAAAACAATCAAAGACCACAAACTAAAATGCAACTTTCCTAATTGTTCCTATGCAAAACACACAATCCACTACATGAAAATGAATTTTTTTCTTTTCAATCCCTTTAAGGTGAATGCAGAAAAGGAAACTAAGTGCATCAAATCAATAAAAACAATTTTCTTTTACTTTGAGAAATGAGGAATTTGAACAACAATTTCTCTTTTATAACGAAAAATGAAGAATAGAACTACAATTTCTGCTACAGGAAACGAAGAATTTAACGATAATTTCCTTTTTAAAAGAAAATGGATCTAATTCACCAATGAAAATACTTTGAAATTAATTCATCAATGATAAAGAAAAACACTTTCAATAAACATTGAACAAGCTTTTCTTTCAAAGGAGGAAGAGGTAGATAAAGTTATTGGTCAATATGAGGCATCAGGCTCTTTAAAACACAACAAACAACAAACTGAAAGCAAAAGAAATGACAAATTCATTGGAATTTGGTTGTCTCTAGGGGGAAACGCAGTCTCCAAAGGGAGACAGTGTGTTGCAACGCACCCCTCAGAGGGAGACAATGTTATGCAAAGCACTGTGTCCTATTCAACAGTGCGTTGGGCGCAACAAAGAACAAAAATCTCAACAATTTAACTCACTTATAATGAAAATTTTGATTTCAAAAAGCCTAATATTTCAACGTAAATGATATAGGGTGAATAAACAGAGACAAACATAGGAAAATACACCAAGGATGAAGGGTAAACTCCCTAGTGGAGTCACCAATTTGTTATGCAGAATTATGGATTACGGATAAAACATTCTTACGTAGATGTGGTGCTGATATAGAACAACAGGTTAAAGTCTTTGCAACTAATTTTCCTAACAGTAAATAAACACACAAAACAGATCAAGAAACTTACTTGTATTCCAAGCACTTCCAATTCTCCTTCTATCGCTCTTGCTATAGCTTCAAATTCGAGCTAGATCACCAAAATATTTCTTGAAAGAATTAATACTAAACAACAAAGAGATAGCAATATACAAATGCCTATTAAGGTTATTTAGTTAAATCAATGAAACATGAACCATATACATCAGATAAGAATTCATAATATGAAAGAAAAAAACTTATACAGATACATATGTGTGAAAGTAAGTAGCAATAATTATTAATGGATAGAAGGGGAGGTTACAACCAAGTGATTGATTTGATGTCACCATCTCCAGCAACATCCCAGTATCATCACAATGCATATCTCTCCTACAGCATGTCACTCAAATCAACTCCTCAATTGAAATTCCACAACATTTCTCTACTCAAATTATTCCTTATCAAGCACTAGGATTCGTTCTCAATTTATAGAGGAGCTGAAGGTAGTTTCACAATGAATGACTTTCTAATAATACTCAAGACATGTTCCAATCTCATAGGTATCAAATGGACACATGGATTCAAATTTTGACACATATGTACTCTTTTAAAAGGCACTCGCCAAGTAGAGATTCTGGAAGAATGAGAATTTCGCTCCCAATTGACCGACACACCCTTGAGTGTCAAGAAGTGCTTTGCAAAGCACCTTTGAATGTAGGTACCTGCATATGCAACAACCTTAGCCCCTTGAGATACTACATTGGTGAGCTCATAGGTGATTTATCATGTACTTCAGATTTTGGAAACCTTGTAGATGGAAGTCGTGGATTATTTTTCTTGTTCTTTGTCTTAGGGCACGTAGCAACTGAAATGATAGGGGATGATAGACCCTATTCATCGATTCTGGTGATGATTTCTAGTTAACTAGGTCATTAATAATGGTGCCCAAATTGACCTATAACACTCCCCATGACTGAGAGAGAAACATTACATATCTGGGATGGTATAAGCCACAACAACATCCATAAGGACATTATTGGTTGGGATTTGCTCTAAAGACACCACTAGGTCCTTAATGAGTGCAAGAAATTTCACCCTCCCTGAATCAAATGAATAAAGATCATGGTAAGGTCTTATGATATCCAAGTCCAATTTTCCATAATGGCCTTGGGAATGAGGTTATGAGAGGCTCTCGAATCAAGCATGGTGTTATGGAGGATAAAATCATGAATTTTGAGGCTAAGATAGGGACCTCACTATCTTCTAAATCACCATCAATAACATGACCAAAAAGAATTTATGGGTGATCATCACTCACATTAACCATGTCAAACATTTGATCCACCCTAAGCAACTTAGTTACTTGAAACTTATATTAGTTATTATTTACTATTTCATTTAGATGAATGGAAACTTTCAACTTTGCGATTTCATTTTCAAGACTAAAAAGAGCAGAATTTTTTTCTACCTCTTTCAATGATGCATATTTCTTCTCGTGCTAATATTTTTGTGAAATTTCTTTATTTTTGCCTCCATATTTTGTCTCTTTATCCTTATTTTGACCGCTGGTGGAAGCTTAATTTCATTTAGCATGATTAGGAACATTCATACTCCTCAAACCATACTTCCTTTGTACTTGAGTAATATAATTCTGATATCACCTCTGATAATGTTCTGTCCATACTGGTAGCATGTATTCATTTGAAAAAACATATTTTTGATTGTCTGGTGCATAAATTTTTGCAGAAAACTGATATTCTTCAGTGAGGAAAATAGTTTGTTGATTTTCCTCAAATAAATGATTCTCTCCAAAAATTATTCTTCATCTTCTTAATAGGACCTTCAGTGTAGTTCTGCTGAAATGGAGTGAGAATTTTCTGTTGATTTTGTGGATCTTGACCCCTATGTTCCCTTTTCTTGATCGTGTACTGAGTTTGTTGATTTTTTCCTATGAAATTGGGATTTCTAATGGAGGGTTCAGCTTGTCTATCAATCATGGACATTTTATCTGTCGTATTCTCCATGGTTTTGACCAAGGTGTCTAATTTTCCCTAGGAAGAAGAAGATGTTTCCTCTTTGATGGTGACCATTTTCTCCATCTTGATTTTAGACTTTTTTATGATAAAATTACCTTCCACACTCACTGCATTTATTAAGAGTTTATGGGTTTCTTTCCCTCAGTTGGTAGGCCATGTCAGGATCAAAACCATTAGGATAGTGAAGTAAAGCAAGGACTGGAGGAGGCTTGATATTTTGAGGAATTGAATCATAGATTTTATTGAATCTAGTTGTAAAGTCTTAGACAAACTCATTGGGATTCATTTTCAAGGTGTTATATTCAGCCAATTTGTTTAATGGGTTCTTCTTCTCCTCCCATTTTTTCATGAACAATTTAATCAGCTTCTGTGAAGTAGCTACTAAACCAGCTGCGAGAGAGCAGAACCATTTCTTAAACTGTCCTGAGAAACTTTGTGTTATGATGCGCATCTTGGTATCATCATTGTCAATATATTCAAGATATATGAAATCGACCACTTTGAAAATGTGTTGGTAAGTAGTCACCTCTGATGTTCCATAAAAAAGGGGAAATATTTTACCATAATTCTGGTGTAGTTCAGTGAGTTGTTGGGGTAATATCAGTGGAGTGAATCTAGCCATGATTAATGGAGGGGGTTGTAAAGGTGCTAATGGAGTGAAAAATCACAGAGGTAATGATGTAATGAAAGGAAGCGATGATGATGTAGCTATATTTGAAGGTGTAATGACAGGTGGTGAAGCAAAAGCTTTCTCCTGATATTGGAAATAAGCTTTTTCTAATTTTTCTTGAAATTTTTCCACCAAACCTTAAATTTTGTCGAAATTAGACCAGACTTCACTATCAACCTCAGAAGAAGAAGACTCTCAAAATTAGTAGGATAAAATATAGTTTCTGAAAGAAATGTTCAGAATTGGACCTGAAAAAATATGTTTCAAATTCCAAATTATAGGAAAAATTTTCTAAAGAAAATCTCGTAGGAAAGGAATTTGATTTGAGAAATTGAGCAATAGCTCTTCCAACTTTTCAAGACTTGCTTTTCTACTTTCTTAAAGGACTCTCAGGGTCATTTACAATTTTTGAGGGATTAGGTTCTGGATTTGACCTAATATGTATTTTAGCAGCTAACTTAGATAGGAATTTTGACTTTGTCTTGAATTTAAAAAACTCATCTTGTTTCGAATGCTAAAACTTTTCTTCACACAAGTCTAACCTTTAGAGAACTAAGGAAATATTCCCAGTGAAATTTTTGCAATCGCTCCCCGAAAACGATGCCAAAAATTTTATCACTCCCCCAGCTTCCCAAGGATGAGATTGGTATCGAAGGAAGGTAACCACATAACAAGATTTAGGTGAGGTAGCTAGCCATACCTAGACCAGAGAGGGATCTCTAAATGTCAGTTTTCAGTCAAATAAATAGCTGAATATTTAATTATCGTACGCTAGGTATGTAAGTTCAGTAAATAGGATTTTTTTTGTGTTTTTGTGCTGGATAAGAATCACAGTAAGGAGGCTAGGTCTAGGGTTTTTTGTCAAATTTCAAGGTCAAGTTGCAGAGAATATGGATGAGTTCAAGTAGGTAGCTTGAAAGCATGCTTATTTTGTCATTATGTATAGGATGAAATGATAGAAAATTTGAATGAGCACTCAGGTGAATTCATTGATTTAGAATAACATAAACATATAATGTAAATATTTTTAAGATAAAGCATGAAAAGGCATGATTTCTGCTTATAAACTGACAAGATAAACACATAGAATCATGTATATGAAAGAGGAAAATATATCATTCAACATGATAATATAAACATACATAGAAAGAACAAATGCTCCAAGGCATACAACATGATTCTCAACTCAAATTATGCAACATTGTCTTTGATTTCATTCCAAAAGGCTTCTACATAGCTACACTGCAAAAAAAAACTACCCAACCATGTAATCCATTCATCATTTTGATGCCCTAGTAGAAAGTGTAACAACTTGGCACTACACATCTGTCAAGGCTAAATTTCTAGTTTTAGTGAAAAAATCACCAAAAATTCAAAAAGTATTCAAAATTGTCCAAAATTTCTTCTACAAGACCTGTGGTGGGTGGGATAAACAACATAGATGGCTCAGCAAGGAGTTATAAGTTTTCTTTCTCCTTAATCTTGATTTGATCCTCTTTAAGATTATTTTTCACCTGTTTGAGCCTAATTTGTGAAATTTTGTTCTTGATACAATAATGATTGGCCATATTCCTTTGGAGATTATTATTCTTCTTGGATTTATTCAACATATTCTCAAGGTTCCCATAAAATATATCAAGCCAATACTCTCTTCCTTGACTGATCTCATCGAGAATCAGCTCATCAAAGGTTTGCCAACCCGCTTTAGGAACTGTTGATTATCTTTCTCTCTAAAGCACCATTTTGAGGCCCATTTTCCTTGGTTTTCCTCTCTTTGTTTCAACCTCTACATCCTCCAGCTCATCATCATCTGCAATCTCTTTTCCCTTTACTTTATCTACATAAAAATATACCTTAGGATTGTCTTCGAGGAGTAATTTTACCTTTAGCTAAAATTTCCCTTGTTGTAGGAATTTAATATGAGAATTTGTAGTGGAGAAAATATCCCTCGACTCTACTATTTCCTCATACTTCTCCTTTATGATATCTTCAAATGATTTTTCCTCAACTTGTTCTACCATGTCAACATCTATGGGCATTGTTTCATCATGTAGGTGCAATGGTGACTCAACTTGATGCACGAGTGGTTGATTCTCTATCTCTCTTTTCTCATCTATGGTATCTAGTGTAGATACACTTTTGATGGATTTTGGAGCAAAGATTTGTCTCTTTACCTTCACATAGGTGTGAGTGAACTCAACTACACTAGGAGCCTTTGAAATATTATTTTACATGATCGAAGAGACAGCCTCCATTGGCTGCACTGATACTGATGGTATGTGCTATGCATGACAGGTGGACTAGTGGTGGGCGTTTCTACTACTTTCTCCATGAAGGCTTCCCAAATCATGTTGATAGCTGAGAGAAGATGATAAAAAATGAGTTTGACTAGACCATGGTGGAAAATACTTGGGTGATGATCTTGTTTTCTGCTACGAACCTTATCATTCATTCTAAGAAACCTTTTGTAAAAGTAATGTGGCAAGTCAAGTGGTTTAGTAGAGGTAAAGTTCATCAATAATATGATATGGTACATGTAAAACCTAGAGAATCTCCATTCACATGTGAAATATTTCATAATTGACCTCATCAAAGGAGCATATCGGTTAAGGAGCTTCATGAAAGGAAATATGTACTCAGGGTTCTCTTTAGCATGAGGTTTGCAGATCTATTTGTAATTTTCAATTTTATTATCCATTATTTTAAATGAATTTTTTCCATGAATAGGTATAAGTGCTGATGAAGAAATAAAATTTTCTAATACATTGAACTCTACACTTGCAATGATGGCATTTCCCATACTGAAACTAGTGGAATATAAGCTTGTCAATTGGAGATGACAACCTTCTTTCATGATTTTCTCATAGAATCTCAAGCATCTAGTTTTCTCAAAGAATCTTTTGGAAAAATGTGAGGCATTAACTCTTTGCAAGGTGGATGGTTCAAATCTGATGTGAAACCATCCATTGTGGATTTTCTTCTCACTCTCCATAATATCTATCAAAAGGATGAAACCCTAGGTGTTTAGGATGTATTTGTTATATGCACTGAATTTGGAAAAACATAGGAGGGTTAGGGTAGGTTTAGGAGGGTGAGATGAAGGGTAGTGAAGCCAAGATAAAATCCCCAAAAAAAGTTCAAGAGGTAGGGTTGTATGTTAGCTTTAGAGCATAAGTGGAATTTGGTGAAGTGTGTGTGATGGAGGTGGTGATGTTTCTGTTAGGGGCGTGGGTCCGTTATAATTTTGAATGGTTACCCAGAGAATAATTTAATAGACTAACAGTTTTGGCCATGCATCAAGATGAGAGTGGAGGGGAGTGTGCAGGAAGGAGAGTGGTAAAATGGGTTGGTTTGGTAGATTTCAGTGAGAGGGGGCTAGGAGTGGTAAGAGGTTTTTGAGGGGGGAGGTGCGAAATGATGATGGGCCGACATGTAAATGTGGGGCTAGTGGGGAGGAAACCACCTTTTGGACACCCCCTGCCGCACCCCCCCCCCGCCTCCCCCCCCCCCCCCTCATGGTAAAGGTCATATGGATAGGGGGGTGCGAAAATGGTTATGGGTCATCGATTTGGTGTACTGATTGATCAGGTGGTTATATGGAGAGCGGGACTTAACCACATGCGATAAATGCCTTTTGTCATTTTGTAAAGTTTATTACATATGCGGAAGACTTTGGTTAAAATTCATATGCCTTCTGACTTAGGGTAAAATAATTTTGATCCCGAACTTAGGCTAATAGTGCATATTCTATAATTTTTCTAAAAAATTGGATAAAATGCGCTAATAAGCCTATACTTTAAGATATAGCCTTTGATATAAAATTGATCTCTTTTTCTCCTTTAAAATTTTTTGGAAATAATTTGCAGGATGAAATATTATTCACAATATATCAAATATAATAATCATCAATTATAATCAAGTGACCCTATAAAAATTATAGGACTCTAACACTAACTATGTTAACTCCCTTTAAAAGACTAATATGATGAAAATGAAGCCTAGTTCGCCCTCTTTGGTGACACTTTTGGACTTTTCAGTGGCAAAACAATTAGACCTAGATAAATATTTGGATGGAGATGGAATGACTAACCTGCGAATCTAAATGAAAATGAGTGACATGACCTCTGAGATGATGATGGCCATGGATGGAATGACGAGAGAAACATTTCTGACCTAGACCATATGCAGTGATGAAAAATTATTTGAAAACTTGTTTGAAAAGACAAAATTTTTGAGCTAGGACTACCAGCAGATAAACCGAAAGAGAATGTTTGATCACTGAACACATTGACACTAATAGTATGGAAGGAATTTTTATACCACCATTTAGCTAGAGGTAACCGCTTGACCCATTGTGTTTTTTTATCAGATAAAAAAACAATGAAGATATCCTTCCAAACATTTTTTCACTATCTCATCTTTCCCATCAGATTGAGAATGATAAGATGAGTTATGAGCTAGTTGAGTACCCAAACAAGAAAATAATTACGTCCAAAAATTTCCAGTGAAAATGAGATTTGTGTCCCTTACAATAAAATTTGGGTTTCCGTGTAGCTTTTAATTTTTTCCCATAAATGTAGTAGCAACTGTAATTTCTTTAAATGGATGAGATAATGCACAAAATTGTGCATAATTGGTAAGTCTATCAACTACCACCATGATGACACTCTTTCCTTCAAACTTAGGTAAACCCGTGAGAAAATCCATTGAAACCTCCTCACAATGTTGACCTAGAATGGATAAAGGTTGTAGGAGACCTGGGTTCTTAATTGTCTCAACTTTATTTTTCTAGAAAACCAAAGATTCTGCCACAAAATTTTGAATATCAAATTTAAATCCATCCCAAAAAAAAAAAACTTTCTTCACCCTGTGGTAAGTTTTTAATAATCCTGAGTGTCCACCTATGGGATAGGTGTGCAATTCAAAAATAATATTTTGTTTTAGTTCAGAATTATTCCAAAGTTATAAGCGATCTTTGTACCATAACGAATCATTTTTCTAAATAAATGTATCAGATATACTAGGATCTTGTTGAAAATTTCAAATGAGTGTCCACACTTCTTTGCCATTCTTCCATTCCTCCCTTGATTCGGTTATCCAATCTAGTCGGATAATAGAAATGGCACAAAGCAATGCTTCCACATCCTCATCATTTCTTGAGAGTGCATCTGCAACAACATATAGCTTCTCTATTTTGTAGATGATTTGAAATTCATAACCAAACATCTATTGTGACCCATTTTTGCTGATCTTCTAAAGATAGTATTTGTTACAAAAATTATTTAAGACTATCATGATTAGTTTTTACCTTGAAGTGTATTCCCATTAGGTAAGGTCTCCATTTCCTTATTGCATCTAGTATTTCCAAAATTTCCTTCTCATAAATAGCTTTTTGTAAATACTTTCCTTTGATTGGACAGCTTTCAAAAGAAAAGGGTCTTCATTCTTGAATTAAAACAACACCAATTCCATTTCCTAAGGAATCACATTCAACAATAAAGGTTTTTGTGAAGTCTAGTGTAGCTAAGACCAATGCTAGACAGATTGCCTCTTTAAGATGTTCAAAGGCCTTAGTTGATTCAAGAGTCCATGAAAATGCATCTTTATTCAACAATGGTGTTAGAGGTGCTGATATTCTCCCATAATTATTAACACACTTGCGATAATACCATGTTAACCTAAGAAATCCTGGCAACTAATTCATGGTTGTGAGGACTTTCCATTCCTTAATGGCTTTAATTTTGTTAGGGTCTACCTTAACACCCTTCCGAGATACAATATGACCTAGATATTCCACCTCTTATAATCCAAACAAACATTTGGAGATTTTTTCATCTAATTTTTTCTCCTCTAATAGTTTGAGCACCCTGTGAACATGTTGAACATGATCCTTCCAAGACCTGTTGTAGATTAGTATATCATCCGAAAATACTAACACAAATTTTATAAGGGTTTTAAAGAGGAATTCATCAACCCTTGAAATGTATAAGGTGCATTGGTAAGGCCAAAAGGCATAACCAAAAATTCATAATGACCCTCATGAGTTCGAAATATTTTTTTCGGAATACCTTCAACCATCATTCTAATTTGATGATATCGTGAATAGAGATCCAAATTGGTAAAATAAATTGCTCCATGTAATTCATCCGATAATTCATCAATCACAGGAATGGGAAATTTATCTTTAATAGTGAGCTTATTGAGCTCCCTATAATATAGATGCATGTCCCATGATCCATCCTTCTTGTGCACCAATACTACTGGAGTAGACAAATAAATTTGACTAGGTTGAATTATGCCAACCTCTAACATTTCTGCAATCATACATTCAATTTCGCTCTTTTAGACATAAGGATATATGTAAGGCTTGATGTTTGGAAGAAAACTTCCTAGAATCAAATGAATAGCATGATCATGATCACGAATAGGTGGGATTCCCTTGGGAGTTTCACACAACTTGGAATGATTCTCCAAGATTTTTTAGAGATCTAGAGAAATAGATGATTTTGATGTTGGAGCTTCAAGTGAGCTTAATTTTGAAATTACACCTCGTTGTTATTTCTTTAGAATATTTTTCATGAAATTAAAGATTATTATATTTCCTGACTTCCCAACGATACCCCGTAATTCAACTTCCTTTACTTTCGAAAAATATATGAATAAAATTTCTTGAAAATAAAAAGCTATTGTCCCTAAAGATTGCAACCATTGTACTCCTAGTACAACATCATCACCTCCCATTGGAATGGAAAGCATTGGAATATTCAATAAACATTTCCCCATGGTTAGCCTGATAATATGGAATTTTCTAGAGAAATTTATAGTTCCTCCATTTGCAACCATCACTTGACACTCTGGTTCTTGGTATAGGAAGAAATTCAATTCTTTGGCGGCCTTACAATGAATAAAATGATGGGTACTACCCGAATCAATAAACACTATTACATTCTTCTTGATATGTCCTTCTATCTTGAGAGTTTGAGGAGTGGTAATTCCTACCAATGCATTATAGGATATGGTTAGACTCATTTATTTTTTCTCTAGTGTTGGTTCCTGGTGTATATCCTCTTCTTTTGAAATTTCTTGTTCATTTTCTTCCTCCTCCTTAAAATCTACGTAAAATAATTTATTGTCAGCACACTTATGACCTTTAGTTTATTTTCTATCACAACTATATAAAAGAATTTTTTCTCTCTTTTCTTCCAATTCTTATGGTGTCTCTTAGCACAGTTCTTTGCTTATTCATGAGTCCATTTTTTTTTTCATTTTTTTTTAGGATTAGACTTAGAAAATTAAAAAAAAAAATTGGTCGCTACCGGAAATTCTGGAAGCACCTGTTTTAGTCTTTTCAGACAGTCTGTTATATTCTTATTTCTTTGTTTTTTCCTTTTATTCCGATGCTACCGAAAATTCAGGAAGCATACTCTATTTTTAAAAAATAATAAAAAACGTGCATCCGCTTTTTTCAAGCCACATGTTGTAGTGTAAATACGTTTCAAATATTTCTCTAAAAATTTCATATATCATGATAGGTTTCATATGCGGTCAACTTAGTTGAAGTCAAGTCATGGTATATGTTAATGCCTATGTTTCAACCCGCAGTAATACACTTAACCGTTAATCCTATCCTTCCTATCAACCCCAAGTCAGTTAATTGTATGTCAAGGTACATGTTTTTTTTAATGGACGAAATTGTGGTCATCAAACTTAATGCCATGACCGTTTGGCTAGTCACAGAGTAGTACCGCCAGAATTTCAGACAATAATCAACAAGACAACTGAGGTGAATGCCAAGTACATATCTGCTTGTCTCAATCCATCCAGAGATTTCCATACAAAGATACACAACCAACTGAAGGTACTAACAGCTATCACCTGGCTCACATCATGGTGAGAGATATTTTCCATAATGAAATCCTATTTTCATGGGGTGATGAACCATAGTTTTTGTTTAAAACCACCGAAAAACTAGGAGCATGATCATTTGAGAATTTAGTTGTTGGAGATCGAACTGCTTAGAGTAGTATTTGAGGAGGAGTCTAGATTTCAGACAGGATTTCAAAGGAGAATACAAGCAACACTTGTAAGGTGAAACTCCTCCAACTCTACCACCTATTAGTTTCAAGAGGCAGAGTCATTAATTTTTGAGGATGACTAAAAAATGTGGAAAAATAATTGAACTGAGCCACAAGGCGCAAACCTAGTGGATGCAAATTCGAGGGTAAGAAGCTTGTTTATCCAGGCAGGGTGGTATTCTCTGTGCACTAGGTGAGGGAGATCTCAATCAGAAGTAGCTCAATAGTTTTCAAACTCTTTTAATTGACAATAAGCCATAGTTTATAGCCTTACATTGAAGGTTTGTGAAGATTACATTGCTGAAGCATTTAACCTTCCATAGGAAGGAGAGAGGTGGTTTAAATGTTAGGTTATCATAGGAGCAGACCTCAATGGTTTCCTCAAGGATGCACACATAGATCCAAATTGGGCCAAGGGAATTCCAAGAAGCTATCTTAGGAATGACTGGGCAGAAGTTGTTAAGCTTATCAAGATATACATCACTTTTGAAAGGAGCCCTACTGTTGTGTTCCTCTTTTCACATGAGGTTTCGTTTTCATGTTGCAGGTATGAAGACATTAAATCTGCCATAATTCTAGTTTAATATTCTGAATAAGATGTCAAAAAGGGTCCAAAATCACACTATTGTTTTAGAGTATAGCTTGTATCATCAATCTCTAATCAAGTTTATATTTGAAGAAGAATTAGGGAATAGATATAAAACTTGGGATCACTTATTGTTTTACAGGGTAGGCGAACCTACACCTACAGCTCTAGTTTCACAAAGAAACCCTCAACCTACAAAAAGAAGAACAAAGAGAAAGGCCAAAAATTAAAATATCCATAAGAAGGCCAAGGGAAAGAAAGCAAAGGTTTCTACAGTCAAGGCTGAGAGAAATTTGGAAAAAGGAGAGATTTCCTCAGCGAGTTCCATCATCATAGTTGTGTGACTGGTATAGGATAGGAATATTTCCTAGAATAGGTACCAACTATCCATCTTCTCCATTTGTTACACTCTGCTACCTATACTACCAATTTACCCATACAAATTATACTTTCCACAGATTTCAAAATGCATGAAACTTTTAAAGAGTCTAAAAAGTCATTTCAAAATATTTGAGAAGCCATCCTACCACTCAAACAACCCTTTAAAATTTGAAATGAACTATGATGTGTAAGTATTACTCCTTATAAAGCCAAGGAGTGACTCCCTGCACTAAAATATTTGGCGTCATTTCTAGGGAGGTGAATTTATGTTTATACCTCAGTGAATGACAAAGTTATAATTCTAGTTATTAGGCGTACAATTCCAGCTATCCTTTTAGACTTATTTACACCTAGTGACTCCATTGTTGAATTTTTGGCGCCTAGAAGCACTAGATCCAGGGCTAACCCATATTCCCCTTTGCGAATCCTAGTTTCTGAACCTAAAAAGCTAATCAAGAAAAAGAGTAAACGAAATTTTTTTCCTTTACTATTTTTTTCTCAAAGGCTATCCCTAAAGAAGTCCTACAAACTTTATCCCTTGATTTTGCATAAAATCTTGTACCTCCCTTGTTTTCCAACAAACAAACAATACTTGCATCACAAGTTGGTGCTTCATCATCTACTATTCACAATCCACCAATTTTTGTTCCACAAATCCCAACAACTCACACCATGGCAGGTCCAAACCCACCCCCTAACCGAATGGATGCAATTGTTGTTGCAAGGTATGCCCCTTTTGTTTTACCTTGGCCTATGAATGCATTACTTGCAAGAGATTATCTGAAGTACATGCCTATGTTTAGTGGTGAGGGAGAGGTAAAAACTGAAGAACAACTTGTTGATTATTATGCCTATGCTGATAATCTGAATATTGGGCATTAAGATGTCTAGATGAGAGTTTTTTTTTAGAGTCTTGAGGGTGATGTTAGGAAATGGTTTATATCTTTGAAAATTGGAAGCATCACTAAAATTGAAACCCTATATGATACAATTTTACGGAAATGGGGTGATAGGAAATATTTTTTTTATTATATCACTGAATTTGGTGCAATAAAAATAAAAGAAGGAGAATCGGTTTCTAATTTTTCTAAGAGATTCAGTAATATGTATAGAAAAATACCTACTAAAATCAAGCCTACTGAAGCTTCAGCCAAAATCACTTATGATGGTGCCTTTTATCCTAGTTTTTGTTTATTATTTAGAGAAAGAATATCTACAACACTAAAAAAAATGTGGGACAATGCACTACAGGTATAATATAATGTGTTGGCAACTGATAGGCTCAAAGGAGGGATTGACAGAGAAAAAAGAAAGAAAAAAGATGAAGTTTCAACTTCAGGAACTTCAGACATAGATCCTAAGTTAGATTAACTAACCAAGATGGTCAAGTTATTGACTACTAAGATGTCCAAGCTCAAGATGGAAGCAAGAATAGCTACTACTAGAAATTTTTCATTTGATCAGCCTAATAAACAACAATTTAGAAGACCTATTGCTCCTAAAATTTTGCAGCGAGAAAGGAGAGATATTGATGTTCAAAAAGTGCAGCCTCCTTTGCATAATTCTATATTTGAAGATGCATAGTAAGTTGCAAGGTTGGAGAAAGCTTTTGATATCAATTTATTGAGAGATAAATAAGGGTTGATCCATCTTACATAAGTAGAGTATGGAAATTTCATGTCATATACTGAGAATAATGAAGTGGTTCTTGATCATTCCATGATGGCAGATGATCATCAGAGAATATATAATCTCAGATGAAAGAATATTTATGATAATCCAAAACCTATTGCACAACCCAAGAATAATAAGGATGCAGTCAAAATTCTAGCAGAAAAACAACTTGTTGAACCAATCAGACTGGAAATTCCTCTAGCAGTTAATACTCCCTCACCTGAGATAAAAATTTCTCACAAGCTGCCCATTTTTTTCAATTTTGAGAATGAAATAAAAAAGATAAATATTCTTTTTCCTCTTGTAGAGCTCATTAAAAATTATGATTTCAAAAATACCTTTCTGAAAGCTCTTAAACCTCCACCTACCAAAGTAGCTTTTGATTTTTTTTAACCTTCAAGATGACAAGCCCACTATTGTTTTAGGTCCATTGGTATAAGAAAGATATGAATCCACCCCTCTCTTCTATTTATCTCTGAATATTCATGATAAGATCTTGCATAATTTCATAATGGACTCTGGAGCCTCACATAAATTAATTCCCAAGGTAGTCATGGATGAACTAGGTTTTGAAGTAACTAGATAATACCAAGATCTCTACTACTTTGATTCCTGGAAAGTTCAATGCCTTGGTGTCATCAAATACTTTGCAGTAAGCCTTTTTTAGTTACCCATGAGAGGGATGGTGATGGATATTATTGTAGCTGAAATTCCTCCTACATTTGGCATGTTACTTTCTAGGTCATGGATTAGAAGGTTAGGAGGAACATTGCAAATGGATCTCACTTATGCTATTGTCCCTATTTTTGGAGGACAAAAAAGAAGACTTTATAGATAAGTTCAGCTAGCATATATCATTAGTGAAAAAAAATACCCCACTAATCATCAAATTTATGCTCGAAAAAATGATGTTGGTTCAAGCAGTTTACACATTGATAATGTTGTCCTATCTGCAGAAAATGTTCATATTTTGAAGCCTGCTAAAAAATAGATCAGTCATGAAGGTTCCTAGTTATCGAAAATGTATTTTGATGGCTGATTTTCTAAAGAAGGAGCTAATATTGGAATAATTCTCATTTATCCTTTGAAATAAAGCTCCACTTTTTCTTCTAAACTTGAATTTGAAGAAACTAACAATGTGGCTCAGTATAAAGCTCTGTTGATTGGTTTAAAAATAGCAAAAGATATGAATATTTCAGAAATTTATGTTTTTGGAGATGCTAAACTTATTGTTCAACAAATCAGAAATTTTTATCAAACTAAGCATCCCAGACTCAGAGATTACTGGAAAGTAGTATGTGGCTTTGTAGAATACTCATTCCTCTGTTTTAACATTTCTTTTGTTCCAAGAGAAACTAATATTTTGGCTAACTCACTTTCTATTTCGGAAAGATCATTCAAGATTCCAATACCTATGAAGCTGAAATATGAAGTGGAAGTTAGGTTCAGACCTAGCATTCCTGATAGTGTCAAGCATTGGAATTTTTTTGAATATGATTAAGAGATTGGAAGATTCATTGAAGCTGTTGAAGATTTTATAGTCCTAAACATTGATCAAGATGAAGATTTAATGAAGGATGATGCTGATTTGTGAGACACTAAAAATATGCAAAAACATATTGTTAATCAACCTATCATTCATGTTCCTACCAATCACATTCCCAAGGTGTTAATCCTGCTTGAGAAGATCTTTGATCACAATGATGTCTCAGTCAAACCAAAGATCGCTGAAACATAAGAAAAATTGGAAGTTTTCAATTTCGACATAGAAAAAGAAGCAATGTATGTGAAGTTGTCAAAAAATTTATCAAAAGAAATAAAGGGTGAATACCACAAGATGTTTTATGAATTTGTTGATGTTTTTCCCTAGAAATATGAGGATCTTAAGACATATGATACAAATATCATTGAGCATAGGATACCATTGAGAGATGTTACTAAGCCTTTCTGGCAGAAGTTAAGGTAAATCAATCCATTACTATTACGAGTGATGGAAAAGGAAGTGAAGAAACTTTTGGACGCCAAAATCATCATTACATTGAGATACTCAGATTGGGTTGCTAATCTAGTTCCAGTAAGGAAGAAGAGTGGTGAAGTCAGAATATGTGTAGATTTCTGAAATCTTAACAAATGCTCCAAGAAATATAATTCTCCATTTTGAAATATGAGGCATATTCTTGAAAAGGTAATTGGTTCAGACATAATTTCTATGTTAGATGGGTTCTACGGGTAAAATCAAGTTTCAATTTGGCCAGAAGACCGAGAAGAAAACATTCACTACTCCTTGGGGAACATTCATGTGTGAAAAGATGTCATTTGGGGTTATAAATGCCACAACAACTTTTTAGTGTGCTATGAAATTTGCATTCATTAGAGAAAAGGACAAATTTTTGGTCATCTATTTAGATGATATTATTGTTTATTCATCTTTAGATCAAGAACACCTTCAACACTTCGGACAAGTATTTTTTAAATGCAGAAAATATGGTATGTCACAAAGAAGTCTCATTTTTCTCTCAAGGAAGGTAAGATGCTGGGTCACATAGTTTCAAAATATGGAGTGAAAATTGATCCTAAAAGAGTGATTGCAATTCAATATTTAACACTTCCAAGATCCAAGAAAGAGGTTCAATCTTACCTTGGTAAGATAAATTTCTTAAGAAGGTTCATTCCAAATTTTGCTGAAGTGGTGAAGCATATTACTTGCATTTGGAAAAAGGACAAAGACGTCAAGTGGACAATTGAATCCAAAAATTCATGTGAGCTGATAAAAAAAGCTATCATTGAAGTACCTCAACTAGTAAGCCATGAATACTCAAAGCCTTTCTTGATCTTCTCATTGTCCTCCCAAGATACTAGTGTTGTTGTTTTGTTACAAAAAGGTTTAGAAAATAAGGAAGCTCCCATAGAATTTTTTAGCAGAGCTATTAGAGATGCATAATTGAAGTATGAAATGTTGGAAAAGCATGCCTATGCATTAGTGAAAGCTCTGAAAGCTTTTAGATTTTATATTTTGCATGCTCAAGTTATTGCCTATATACCTTTATATGTTGTTAGAGAGATATTATTTGTCATAATATTGATGGGAAAAGAAGTAAGTGGGTGACTAAAGTTCTTGATTTTGATTTAGAGATAAAGCCTACTAAACTAATCAAAGGTGAAGGATTAGCCAAACAACTAGCTAAAGAACATTGTAAAGATTTTGATTTGAATTTCATGGATGAAAACTTGGAAGGGCGGATTTATGAACCTATTGACAACATGGCAATGGATGTAAAGCTTTCTGAATGTAGCTGGTACAAGGACATCATATATTTTCAGCAAAATCTTAAACCTCCTCCAAATTATGATAAAAGAAGAGTAGGATCTTTGAAGCTGAAAACTGTTAAATTCTGCATTAAAGATAATTGTTTATATTGGAAAGATCCTACTAGAGTTTTTTTGAGATGCATTGACCCACATGATTCCAATAAAGTTATCTTTGATATGTATAATAGTATGTGTGGAGGTCATCACTATTGGAGAACTAATGCATAAAAAGTATCGAGAACTGGCTATTTTTGGCCTAGTTTGTTTTCTGATGTATGTCTTGAGGTAAGAGGCTGTGAAAAATGTCAAAATTTCATTGGTAAGAAACATTTGAAGTATTTTCCAATCAAGCCCATAGTTTTTTCTTCACCTTTTCAACAATGGGGCTTACATTTCAATGGAGAAATTCATCCACCATCAAGTGGAAAACATCATTAGATTCTTGTTGCATCTAATTAATTCACCAAATGGATTGAAGAAATACCTCCCAGGAATGCTACTCATAAAGCTATCATTAACTATATAGATGGAATCATAACCAAATTTGGATGTCCATCAAGGTTAGTAGCAGATAATGCAACTTATTTTAAAGCCACTCCATCGATATTTTTTTTTGAAGATTATTGCATTCATCTCAGTCATTCTATAGCTTACTATCCTAAAGGGAATGGTTTAGTTGAATCATCAAACTAAAGATTGAAGAATCATCACGAAACTATTGGAGCAAAACAAGAGAGCCTAGGATTCAAAATTGAAGTTTGCACTATGGGCAGACATGGTGACTATCAAAAAATCAATTAATACATCACCTTTTCAAATGATTTATGGAATTGATGTTGTTTTTCCAGTCCAATTAGCCATTCCTTTAGCTAAATTTCCGCAAGATCATGAATTTGAGCCAAATGACATGACCAGGAGAATTTATCAAATCATAGAAGTTCAGCAAAAGCGAGAACAAAAATATGATTTGGTGAGAAAATATCAGCAAAATGCAAACCAGTTTTTTTATAAAGGAACCAAAAAATAATATTTTCAAATTGGAGATATAGTGTTAAAGTGGGATTCATAGCATCAATATCCAAGTAAGCATTCCAAATTCAATTATTTATGGCTTGGTCCTTTCAAAATCTCAAATATTTCGTAGAACAATACTTTTGAGTTGCAACATGTTAATGGGACAAAACTATTTGGATGCACATTCAATGGGTGCTTTCTCAAAAAATTCTTTTACTAAGGCTGTTGGTGGCATAACTTCACTGTAAATACCAGTTTCTTTCATAATAAGACTCCATATCCCAATGACAAGGCACTGTAACTACAAAATATTCTTAGAGCCTTGCAAGGAGAGCTCTATCCCCTGTGTAACCAATGTTAGCATAGTTCTTTTCTAAGTCATGAGTCCATTTCAAATTTTTTCTTTTAGGATTAGACTTTGAAAATTTTAAAACAAATTTGGTCGCTACGAGAAATTCTGGAAGCACACGTTTTAGTATTTTTCGGACAGTCCGTTATATTCCTTTTTCTATCTTTTTTCCTTTTATTCCGATGCTCCTGGAAATTTCCGAACCATACTCTATTTTTAAAAAATAAATGAAAAAGCGCATCCGCTTTTGTTAAGCCACATGTTGTAGTGTAAATATGTTTCAAATATTTTTTCAAATATTTCATATCTCATGATAGGTGTCGTATGCGGGCAGTTTAGTCGAAGTCAAGTCATGGTTTACATTAATGCCTATGTGTCAACCCACAGTAATACACTTACCATTAATCCCGTCATGCCTGCCAACCCCAAGTCAATTAATCGTATGTCAAGGTACGTGTTTTTCTTAATAGAGTAGATCGTGGTCATCAAACATAACGAAATGACCATTTCATTTCTCACACAATAGTGTTTCCAGAAATTTCAGTCAATAATCAACAAGACAGCGGAGGTGACTACCAGTCATAGATCCGCTTGTATCAAGCCATCTGGAGCTTTCCATATGAAGATACACAACCAAATAAAGGTAATAGTGGCTATCACATGGTGGACATCATGGTGAGTGATATTTTCCATAATGAAAGTATTTTTTCATGGGGTGATGAACAATAGTTTTTGTTTTAAAACCATCAAAAAATTAGGAGCATGATCATTTGAGATTTTTTTTGTTGGAGATCAAATTTATTAGAGTTTTAGTTGAGGAATATTCGAGATTTCAAATAGGATTTCAGAGGAGAAAACAAGAAACATGTGTAAGGTGAAACTCCTCCAACTCTACCACCTATCAGTTTCAAGATACAAAGTCATTAATTTTTGAAGACGACTAAAACAGGTGGAAAAATAAATCGAATTGAGCCATAAGGTGTAGATCTAGTGGATGCAAATTCGAGGGTAAGAATCTTGTTTATACATGTAGGGTGGTATTCTGTGTGCACCAAATTTAGGGAGCTCTCACTCAAGATTAGCTAAAAAATTTGCAAACTCTTTCAATGGACAAGAAGCCACAATTTCTGGCAACTCTTTTAATCGACAAGAAGCCACAATTTATTGAATGTTTTGGAAGACTCCATTTTTGAAGCATTTAACCTTCCACAAGAAGGAGAGAGGTGGTTTAAAGGTTAGGTTATCATAGGAGGAGACCTCAATAGTTTCCTCAAGGATGCACACAGAGGTCCAAATTGGGCCAAGGGAATTCCAAGCTACTATCTTAAGAATTTATAGTCATAAGATATTAAGCTTATAAATATATACCTCACTTATGAAAGAGGTATACAGTTGTCTTCCTCTATCACATGAGGTTTCTTTTTCATGTTGCAGGTGTTAGTATCCTATAATTCATAGGAGCTCAAGGTGATTTGATATTTCCTCTTCCTTGAAATTTCATATTGAAAATTTTTTCAATACTCAAAAGATTTCCAATAAAAAATATGAAAAAGAAAAGAAAAAGAGGGTATAAAAAATAAAATAAAGAAACAAAGAAAAAGTAAAAAGAAAGAAAACCCCCAAAAATAAATAATACTGAAAGTGTTGCTAATTCAAATTCCACTACTCATTATATAGGTTTGTTCAATCATACATTTTAATCATGATTGAACAATTTTCAGTTTACAGGTTAGAAAATAAAGATTTACCAAACTGTTCAATATTGGCATATCAGTAGATAGGTAGAAAATAAGGTTGGCTCAATATTTGAAACCGAGTCAATAGTAGGAAAATGAAAGATGTTAGGTTATAAATTTAAAAGAAAAAATGATTGACGGTCTGCAAGCTCAAATGCACCCTGCAAAAAGAAGAAAAAATGTTAGATTTGTAGTTTGGGTAGGTAGATATGTTGAGGTGAAATAATGGAAAGAAAACATGAAAATTTTCTTTTATCCTAATTTTTTATACTACCCTGTGAAATTAATTCATTCCCTGACCCCATTGTCACATCACACATCCCATCTACAATAGTTTTCCTCCACCACTGTGTAATCCCCACACATCACTCCACATCCAACGGTCTATAAATTTTTTTGGCCCCCCCTCAGCCTTCTAACTTTAACAATAAGGTGGGGGGGGGGGGGGTCCCAAATGGGTGGTATTCTATACTTCTGAAACTGAAATGTGTCACTCCTAGAGTTATTCACACCCCCCCCCCCCTCGATATCGCTCACCACCGTCACCCCCCTGTGAAAAGTGGTTTCCATTGTTTATTAAAACTGCTGTGATTTCAACCATTAAAAGTACCATTGTGAATGTCGTTGTGCCACGTCCATGATCGCATGTCCACTCCACCCTATCACATCCATTCCCACCAACATCTCATTGCACCATAAATGGTCAGGCCATTATCCAACGAACCTGCACCAAGTCAACAGTCCACCAATCACAATTTAAAGCTCAAATTCATGCATGGGAGCAAGGTTTACATTGCTCATATTGTAAAAAAATTGCAAGTGTTGGATTTTCAAAGGTTTGTAAATAAATCACAGTAAACCACTATTCATAAACAGAAATATTATCTCTTTGGAACTCATATTATAGTTTTCTTAAATCTATTCAAATTCTTATCGCAATCCCCTTTATATTTTTTTCCTTCCCCAATGTTGATATATGACAATTACCCTTCTTCACTCCCTTCTTATTTCATCACATTATTTCCTGCCAAGTGAGAAACAAGTTACAGAAGGAAAAACATGCCTCCTAAGAAACACTGGGAGCCTTTCAACCCTATGGTCTACCCTCAGGTACACTTAGATCATATAGACCTGGAAAAAAGGGATTATAAAATCCACTAGATAGAGTCAGAATTCGATTTATTCGATGTCTACTACTGGCTCGAGGACAAATTCCTTGAAGAAGTTGATGATATAGGCCTTTGGGAGACCAAATTGCCTTTTTATATCCTTCCTAAAACCCATAGTTGTCTAGAGTTTATCTGAGAATGATAGTCCTATTATGACATTAATGAGAGAGCCATCGTGAATCTAACATGAGAAATAATGTTTTCTATTGATGCCCAATTTATCCAAAATATGATGTAACCCCGCATTGTTGAGAACAAAATTCCTTTTTCATAATAGGCCCTAAGAGAGTTATATTGGAAGCTAGATTTTAATAGCATGTCTAAAACCTTACAATTTTTCATGGCCACTAATGCCCCAATTCCTACCAAGAATCCACCCTATCCGTCACCTATATTTCTTGATAGGACCCAACACATTGTTACTTTTTTATCTTATTTATTAGGGTATCACACTGATCAGTGGGTAGATGAATCCATGATTGGTTTCTTGTATATTATTTCCTTATATGCTAATCCCCCATTCATGTTCAATTATTCTCAGTTTATTTTTTATGCTATTCATGACTAGTTCCTAAAATTTCAGACAGAAGTGGTGTTCAAATACACCTCTACATTGGTGTAAATGTTTGTATATTTTCAATCTAGCAGGTTTCAGTTTGATATGATGAAGTTAAATGATGATTCTCAGCCACAACAAATAATTTTCTTGACTACTTTATTGATGAAGGAGCATAAGAATTACTCGTACAAGAGCTTTGTAGACTTATTTTTACATCTAACGATTAGTGAACTGGACAATGCCATAGAGCCAAGGATCAGTGATGAAATCAGGGAGGTGATGCAGTTGATAGATCAGATTATAATAGCTGATTTTTACCTCTACCAAAACTAGATAGAGATCAGAGTTTATGGCAGTAAATAGGCCCCATACAAACTGCCCAAGTACCTCTCCATGAGAATATTTGCACTTGAATATATCAGACAAATGATAAATGAAAATGAGGCACATTTTGTCTCTCCAAAGAAAAAGCCTCAATTTAGGATCAAATCATAGACTGGTCCATTCATTTGGAACAACATAGCAGTAGGGGAGGAGGCAGATTAAACATTGAAGGAGACGAATTTCACTCATAGCTTCACTTGGTCATATGATCCAATGGGAATCATCTCTAAGAAAAGGGTATAGAATAAATACACACCATACTTTCATACCCACATACTGGCGATAGAAAAGTGCATGAATCAAGAAGAATGGGCAGCCAACACACTCCAGGAGGTAGAAGAGCAGGTCAATTCCACTTCAGGAATACAAACACCAACTCCAGAAGAAAGGAAAGCTGCAGGAGAAAAATATGACAAAGGAAAGGAACGAGAGAATGAAAGAGTGATAAAAATAACAAGGAATGACCAAACTGACATGGATATTGACACATCCACCAAGGAGTTCAAAATGAAATATAGGAAGAGTGCCTAAGTCCACATGGACATTGACCAGAGAAGTGAGAAATATCAAAAAATTGTTATTACAATCACATATTCACCAAGCTCATCTCCAGAAGGTGGCCAGATAGGTTTCTCAACATCTTCTGTCGTTGTTCCTTTCCAATAGTAGAATGTGAAAACTCCAACATCTACTACCACTGCAGGCCAAAAGGAGGATGATATATATTATACATGTAAATAAATCAAAATAAGGAATGATATACTTAATTCCATCACTTATAATCATTTTTGGAAACAAACAAGTAGCTCCCAAAGTAGGCTTCTATCATATTTTGACTCTGAAAAGGAAAGAATGAAGATGGCCTTCTTAGAAGCACAAATCCCTCAGCCCAAAACTATATCAGACTACAAGAATACCTCTTCCGAATTTAATGTAAAGCATATTCATCCAGTAGACCAAATGGAGATGCATAAGCAGACAAGAGAAATGATCTCCTCCACATTAACGAGTACAATTATGAGTCTCTCAAAGTTTCAGGTTACATTGTCTAACACGCAGTCACAGCAGAATATGGAAAATATTTCCTCCATGGCTAAAGACTCAAGGATTAAATCCCTAGAGGATTTAGTTATTCAAATTGGACACAACCCATCAAACCTAGCAGTGGAAGAAGCACTTGTAAAGAATAAGAATGAAGACGTCTCTTCATTGAGGAGGCACCTTAATATGCCAGCAACAAAAGATCCTATAACAAAGGAGATAGAGGAAAATGAGACACAAAAGGCATAAATGATGCAATTGATCATTGAACAAACTAACTAGATCAAGAAAATGGAGAATGAGATGGATAAAATGGTAAAAGAAATATGGAAAGTAGTAAGAGATGAATTGAAGGAAGCAACAAAAGAAGCAGCCAGGGCCATGATTCCACTGCAAGAAATCCCTATTATTGTTTGTTCATTCAGAAAATTCTACATCTATAGGTACACCAGGAGAAGGCACTGAGAAGTTAGCTAAGGCTATGGAAAACATGTCATTAGAGACAACAGAAATTAAAAATTTGCAATATCAAGTCCGTGACCTACAATATCAAATAAAAAGAAAAGATTCAGCACAGGATATAGATTTTCAGATCAGAAAAAAGTTAACTAAAAGTTTGCAGAATTCCCTTCAAGAATCTTCAATTGGGAAAATGGTAAGAAGAGTCAAAGAAATCATCTAGCTGAATATAGTTGACTCCATGAACGAGATCATGCCATCTATCCAGATAATATTTGAGCAAAGGGATTTGATTCATCTGGTAAGTGTTGCAATAGAAAAAGAAAATGAGGAATTATGGGATAAGCCTACAACTGCTAATAAAATTATTAAATTTCTCAATTCCAAAAGCAGTTACGAATTGGAACACCTAGGAGTATAATATAGGATAGAAACTATACTTGAAGTTAAAAAAGTGTTGAACAAGAATAATTTAGTTGCACAGGTTGAAGAGAAGTGTAATCAACTTCAGATTGGAGTGAGAAGATCTTTTAATGAGATGGAAGCTCTGAACAAGAAATGTTTTCCTTCATTATTTGTGATTAATGAAAAAATCTTGGAAAAACCAGATTAGGTGAAGAAGCTCACTATTATCTCAAAGGAGGCATCCAAGCATGATAACATGAAAAACACAATGATAGGGAGTGATTTCTATGAAGTTCTCAGTAATGGCATCTTCATATAGCATGAAATCAAACACATCTTTTAGGTGAAGCCAACATTTATGAAATATATAGAAACCGATGAGATATACGTAATATTAATCAAGATCAAGATTATGAGTCCATAGGATTGGGAGAAATTATGTGACTTGGAGGAATAAGGATGGCTCAGCATGATGACAGAACAACTATCTCAACTAATTATCCACATTGGCAAACCCAATGTATCAGTAGTACAACACAACATCATCAAATTTCCAGAACAAAAAACCAATACAACACTAAATAATGACTTTATGGTGATGTTAGACATCTATCAAAAACCATTACAATGTGTCTAATGGGTGATCACAAATGCCAAATTCAGTTGTAATTGTAATAAATAATAGATTTTCTCTTTTGATATGGAAATCAATAGTAAGTAGTTTAAATTATGCATTTCTACTCAATATTAGGGGTTGGACCCTAGATTGTAAGAAATGTTTCAATGGAGCGTTGTAATTTCTAGAGCTAGAGTATCAATAAAAAGGACATTTTGCATGATTCATGTGTTTTGTTTTACTGGTGATGTTTCTCTTTTATCATGTTTAATGTTTCCCACTGTCATCTCTTTATATGTATCATTTAAATCCTAATTGTAAAATACGAAATTTAGATTAATATTTGTTTCCTAGAGCACCTTAATTATGGTTGTTTTCACAACTTTTATGTTTTATTATTATGTCTATTTTAAGAATACTTAATTGCATTTAAACCACTACTGAAATCATAGTTCTCCATTTCATAATTTTATTCTATTATAAAACACCAGTATACACAGCTAGCTTGCCTTGCATTTTCTTTGGAAAATTGATGCATACACCCAGCCTATGTTGACTCCATAGCCCAATGGAGACTGTTTAAATAAATCCCTTAAATCCAACCAAAAAATAATCTCAAAAAAACTCTCATAATTAATTTAACTAGCCTAATATCAGAAACATAAAAATCAAAGCTAAATCTTATAAAGAGATCCCTCTCTGAGACTAGGAGAGCTATATCCTAGGGTCCAAAGTGGTTTTATGTTATTCTTTATAGTTTAGTCTTCCCAATATTACAAAGTATAGTGCTCTAACATAGCAGCAACCATACTAGGGACATTAACCGAAAAAATGCTCTTTTTCATTTGAATTCAGAAAACCCCAGTTAACAGTACTATATGATAAATTTTTCTTTTAAGATTGGTTTCTTTCAATTTTGGAATAATTAGTTTTTCTTTGATTTTGATTTAAATTCTGGCTCCCAAAAGAATATCCACCATATCCCATCAAGATCCAAATCCTCCTCCCAATGTAGACAATCCTAATAATATGTTGAGGAAAACTCCCAAAACTAAAAGTCAAACCAGTAGTAGAGTTCTCCACAGATCTAACTCCCTGCCTAAAAGCTTTGTCACTTTTCAAGACATTCAATTTGACTTTCATTTTGAACAAGGTATTTTCAAAACTAAATCAGAGAATTTGACTGACCATATAGTTTTTAATCCTTACATATTACATCAAAGTCCAATGAGAGAAGACTACTCCCTATTTCAATCTGATATTAAGCTTCTCCAGGATTTTGACACTCTCCAAGGTCTGGTGACTAAGTTTACCTCAACTTTTGATGATGCCTACTTCCAGTAATCTATAGAATTAACTACCTTAACCATAGTAGCTTCTTCAAATACATCTCAAACAGTCCATCTTAGGTCAGTTAGTCCTACTACCTCCACAATCCCTACCACTACTCTTGCTCATCCCCACACTCAAATCATTACACAAACATCTTCTCCCACTACCTCTACCCATCCTAATTCATCCACTTTTCACCTCCCTCCACTACCTTCACCAACCATGGTAGCTAGATATGCCCCATTGGTGTTGCCAACACCTTTAACCCCTATGCCCCAGGATTACCAATCGAATATTCCACAATTTGATGGAACTGGTCCTGTGACAGCCCAACAACATATAGATAAAATGAATGATTGTTTTGACTTGCAAGAAATTGATGATGACAATGTCAAATTTAGAATTTTTTCTCAAATATTAGGAGGGGAGGTCAGAAAATGGTTTAAGGTTTTAATTGCTAATAGTATTCATGATCTCCCTCCTTTTCACCACAAATTTATTAGTATATGGGAAATCAACAAAAATTCACTACATATTTTATTAGAATATGAGAGTATTAAGAGTTCTCCAGGAGATAGTGTATAATACTACTGCACTAGATTTAATAACATACACACCACACTCCCTGCCAGCATGAAGCCACCTCAAGGGTTAGTCCTGGTGAAATTCCCATATTGTTTTGACCCAGACATGGCCTATCAACATAGGGAAAAAGACTCATCATATTTAGAGGAGATGAAAAGAGATGTTGTGAGTGTAGAACCTAATTTATTATAAAAAAGGGCTAGGATGAGAACCAAGAGGAGAGTTACAATAAGGGAAGAACCTTTAGCCTCTACATCTGATGTTAAGATTGAAAATTTGGTAAGGACCATGGAGAGGATGATGGAAAGAATTAGTCTAAATGAGAGATCTATTCCCAGAGAAAATCAAACAGCTCCCCAAAATAGAAATCATAACCCAAGAAGAAACCCTCCTTAGGTTAGATAGAGACAACAAAGAAGTCCTGATCAGAAAATTAGGCCTCCATTCCAAGAAAACTATGCTGATGAAGATGAAGGAGTAGTTGAGGAAGTTGAGGAAAATCAGATTAATTTAATGGGGATTAATGAAGATGATTCTATTTTTCTCACCGAAGAAGAATAAGGGTTGTTTCCACTTACCCAAACAGAGTTAGAATCTAAAGAATTTGATGATTACAAACTAGGTTTTGAGAATGCCATTATGGAGGTCCAAAAACAATACAATTTAAGAAGCAAGAAAAACTTATATAATTCTAATAAAAATAATACAAAAAATTATGTCGAGAAAGTATCTAAGTATGCGGTTAAGAAAACAACATAAAACACAAAGAAGAATGTAAATAACTTAGAAAAGAAAAACACAAAAAACAATACCAAGAAAACAATAGATATCCCCACTATAAATTCTCATATATACATTCCTAGTACAAGCAAACAAACTAAAATTGTGCAAAAGTTTGTGGCTGAAAGAAATGGTGATGTAGGGGCATTAGACACTAGCCAACAATGTAGGAGTTTTGTCCACATGTTGTGGCTAGGAGGGTTTGGAAACAGTCGAATTGTTACAGCTAGGTGTCAATACCTTAGCTGATTATATTATTAGATCAGTTAGAGTCGTAGAAGTCGAATAGCTCAGTTAGTCTAGTTGTCATATTCCAGTAATTTGAATTATTTTAATTAGGCTGTTGATTTCCTAAAAAGGTCCTCTCAAAGGAATTGAAGAGTCATATGTTTATGTATATAATTGTAATCCCTCAGATGTATAGAAGGGGGGAGAGAGAAAGAGAGATTTCTGCAATAAACTCTGTGTATTGAGAAATTACTTCCGGTTGAATAAAATTCAAGTCCTGTTGATTTTAAAACTGCCTGTATTTATAATTGTGAAGAAATTGGTTTAACTGTGAAGTGATTGGACTTTGTATATATACATATTTGTTGAACTAACCTACCGTATAGGTTCTGTATCCCTCGGTCCATCATTTCTCTCAATTTTATTCGAATAACCCTGTTAAATACATGCTACCCACAGGCGAGGTCTGTGCAGAGGAATTGTGGTCGTGAACACTGGCTAATTGGAATATTCCCACTTGTAAAGAATAGAGTTGTTGCTTCGAACCGTAACCACGGTTTAGGCATGAGTTAGAGAACAAGGAGGATCGTGCAACCGGCGTGAACCATAGTTAAACACTGTGCAAAAACCACGAGTGGTTTCGAAAGGCTGATTTCCCATATCGCACCACCTTCGCAGAGAAGGCGGTATTTCTTGAATTGAAGTGATTCCATAGAACCGTCGATGCGTGGCACCGGAAGGGAGTACAAAAACTGCCTTTCCGTATTCTCACTGCGAGTTAAAGTCCGGCGCTGGAAGCCAAGCAATATCAACGAGAGCCGTCGATCCGGGGAAAGGCCATCGGATAGTGGTCGCCTGACAGAGATGAGCGAGGTTTAACCAAGGTATGGGGCGTACATTTGTTTGGCTATTGGACATAGAGGTGGGCCCATAGCGAGAGTCCTATTGTAAAGTTTGATTTACAAAGCGTGGAGTATTAATATAAGTTCGAAGATTAATATAAAGTTTCGAAAGGCATACTTTAAGGTTCGGGAATATAAATTAAAGTTTAAACGCTGCGGATAGTATTATTTATAAAATTCTATGAATTTGATAATTAATAAAAATAAATAGACCACGTGGAGCAGGGAAAAGTTGGACAGAGCCACGACGAAGACTGACCATCTCTCCTCATGTTTGACTTTCAGCGTTGTTGCATCATTTTTGGTATTAGAGCTATTGTCCGAAGTTTTTTTGTTGACATGGTAATCTGAGTTGGTAGAGGTGCTGGCAGAAGAAGACCTGTCACTAATGCTAAGGTGTTGGAGATGTTGCAGAGGGTCAAGGCCAAAATAGATGCCATGGAGTGAAGATAGCCCAGAGATCCTGATTACATCAGCGAACCTGCGACAGAAGAAGAAGAAGAAAATGTTGAGATTCATCTTGACATGAGGCTCCTTAGAACTGTTCTGAGGTCTACAGTTAAGCCTAGAATTGAAGTGTCAAGCTATGCAGGGGGACTGAATCTAGAGGAGCTGGTGGACTCGATAAATGAAATGAACAACTGCTTTGATTATGAAGAAATACGTGAAGATAACAAGGTCAAGTTTGCAGTAACAAGCCGGAATGCGATGAGAGTTGGAAAGCAACTGCCGGGACTTAATGATGGCCAAATTAAAAGGTAAATTCTTTCCTAGTGATTACTAGTTGACATTGTATAAGCAAATGCAGAACCTGAGACAAAGGTTGCTGACAGTAAAGGAATACACAGAGGAATTCTACAGAGTGAGCATAAGGGCTGGGCAATTCCAAAACACACCTGAGAAGACTGCCAAATATGTGAATAGTCTCAAACTGGAGATCCAAGATGAGATTGGTCTCCTGTCTCCTAAGATAGTGGAAGAGGCCTACCAGATGGCCTTGAAAGCAGAGGAGAAACTCCTGAGGAAACAGTCTGCCAAGAAGAGAGGTACTTTCCGTGGAAAGGGAAGTCAGGGTGGTAGAGGAAAGCCTGCTACACCCAGGGATGGAGCTAATAGTAGCTCACCTCAGAATGCATCTACAGAGGATGATGCAGGGGGCAGAAGGGGTTCTTACAGAGGAAAAGGAAGAGGAGGCAGAGATAGAGGTAGGGGTAGATAATTGAGGTGTTATAGATGTCAGCAAGTGGGACACAAGCACTATGAATGTCCAAAGAATGTGGGTGTTGGTCCATGAAATGCTTTTGTTTCCTAGGCTGGAGAAGAAGCAGAGATCAAAGAAGAAATTCTTCTAGAGAGGGGAAGATCCTTGGTGGTGAATAAGGTCCTGTTGAAGCAATCCAAAGAGGTCACTGACCCTGCACAAAGGAAGACTTTGTTTAGGAGCATATGAAAAGTCCAAGGGAAATGCTGCCAGCTAGTCATTGATAGTGGTAGCATAGACAATCTGGTCTCCACTGAGGTGATAGAGAAGTTGAAGTTGAAGACAAGGGAGCATCCAACTCCCTACATGGTGTCCTGGCTGCACAAGGGGCACCAGCTGGTTGTGAAATAACATTGTGAGATATAACTGCAAATGGGAAAATACAAAGATAAGATCCTGTGTGATGTAATGCCCATGGATGTGTGTCATATATTGTTGGGTAGACCTTGGCAGTTTGACAGAGCAGCAATGCATGATGGCAAGAAGAACACTTACAAGTTCTTCAAGGATGGGGTACATCATACATTGATTCCCATGGAAGAAGGAGAGCCATCCAGCATAGTGATTGATCCAAAGACCTTGTTGCTGAGCGGGAAGGAATATATGCAGCAGATAGAATAAGAAGAGGTAATATTTTCTTTAGTTTGCAAACCTAAGGTAGTTCTTACTTCTACAAAGATTTCTGATTTACCAGTAGAAATCCAAGAGATGTTAGACAATTACTGTGACATTGTTGTGGATGATTTACCTGATGAGCTACCACCTGTGAGAAAGATCAATACTGATAGATTTATCCGATGAACTGCCAAATATGCGGTACTTACGAATGACTCCCAAGGAAAATGAGGAAATCGAGACAAGTACAAGAATTGGTCATACTTCCATCGATCGTGAGAAAGTTTGTTTCCATGTGCAGACTACGTTGAGAGATAAGCCCAAAGAAAGATAGAGGATGGAGGGGATGCAATTATCTGTATAACAATAAGATTCACAACTGCACAGATTCTTCCGTAGCGTTGAGGATTTGATGAACTGTTTGAGTGGTGCTAAATATTTCTCAAAGATAGATTTGAAGAGTGGATACCATTAGATTAGAATAAGAGAGGGTGACGAGTGGAAAACTTCCTTTAAAACAAACGAAGGACTGTATGAATGGATGGTAATGCCTTTTGGGTTGTCAAATGAACCTAGCACTTTTATGAGACTTATGAATGAATTATTGAAAGAATTCATTGGTAAATTTGTGATAGTCTATCTGGATGATATATTAGTTTTCAGCAGAACTAGAGAAGAACATTTAAGGCATCTTAATCATTTCTTGAAGAAGTTGCACCAGGAGAAGTTGCTGATAAATTTGAAGAAATTCTCATTCATGACGGAAGAGTTGGTGTATTTGGGGTTTGTTGTTTCTGCAGAAGGATTGAGGATGGACCCAGAAAAGGTTAAGGCAATTGTGGAGTGGCCTTCACCCATGAATGTTTTTGAGGTGAGAAGTTTCCATGGACTTGCTAGATTTTACAGAAAGTTTATAAGAAACTTCAGTAAGATTAATGCATCCATAATTGAGACAATAAATAAGATCAAACAACCATTTAAGTGGACTTCTGAGGCAGAAAGAAACTTCAAACTTTTGCAGCAAAAGATAACAGAGAATCCTGTTTTGATTCTGCCTGATTTTACTAAACCATTTCAAGTAAAGTGTGATGCCAGTGGAGAGGCCATTGGAGCTGTGTTGAGTCAGCATGATAGGCCTGTGGCATATTTCAGTGAAAATTTGAATGACACCAGAAGAAAGTATTCCTCTTATGAGAAGGAATTCTATGCAATTGTTCAGGCACTGAAGAAATGGAGACACTATTTGATGTCCAGGGAATTTGTATTATATTCCGACAATCATGCTTTGCAGTATATTGTATAGCAGCCCAAATCGAAACATAAGCATGCTAAATGGGTTGAGCATATCCAAAGTTTTAATTTTGTTTTGAAACATATAAGTGGCCAAGCCAATAAAGTAGCTGATTCTTTGAGTAGGAGACACATGCTTGTTCAAGAAACTAATTTTGAAGTTGCAGGATTTGATTTTCTCAAAGACTTGTATAAAACAGATCCAGATTTTAGAGAAGCATTTGAGGGATGTAGTAACCTTGTTTTAATAGATAGAAGCTAGTGGCTAGATTATTTCCTACAGGAGGACTTACTATTCAGAAGAAGCCAACTGTGTGTACCAAAATGTTCCATGAGAGAAAATTTGATCAGAGAGAAGCATAGTGGTGGACTTGCTGGACACTTTGGTACTGATAAGACTTATGAGTAGCTGAGTCACTTTTATTTCTGGCCCAAGATGAGGATAGAAGTGGATAAGTTTGTGAAGAACTGCAAAATCTGTCAGTATGCTAAAGGAAGGAGCCAGAATGCAGGATTGTACACTCCCTTACCTATTCCAGACAGGCCTTGGGACATGGTGAGTATGGATTTTGTTCTAGGATTTCCCAAGACTCAGAGAGGGAATGATGCAGTCTTTTTTGTGGTGGACAGATTCTCCAATATGGCACATTTTATTCCATGTTATAAAACTATTGATGCCACCCATGTTGCTAACTTGTTCTTCAAAGAAGTTGTTATATTGCATGGGTTGCCCAGGAGTATTGTTTCAGACAGAGACACCAGATTTGTGGGGAAATTTTGGAGGACACTGTGGAAGAAAATTGGTACCAAACTAAGTTTCAGCTCAACTTATCATCCTCAGATTGATGGACAAACTGAGGTAGTGAATAGGAGTCTGGGAAATTTATTGAGAAGTCTTGCAGTAGAATATCCCAAGCAGTGGGATCATATTTTTCCCCAGGAATAATATGCATATAATGACTCACCAAACAGGAGCATAGGGCAGATTCCATTTCATGTTGTCTATGGAATTCACTCCAGAGGAATATCAGAGTTAATGAATCTGGGAAAGGCAGAGCTGAGAAGTGCAGATGGTGAGGAATTTGCTTCAGAGATCCAGGCCATACTTGAACAAGTGAAACAACAACTACAAGGCAGCAGCATCAGATACAAAAGCAGAGCAGACTTGAGCAGAAAAGAAGTTCAATTTGAAGTAGGAGATCAGGTTTTGGGACACTTGAGAAAGGAGAGATTCCCAAAGAGGCAGTACAACAAATTGAAGTTCAAAAAGATTGGGCCATGTAAGATACTTAGGAAGTTTTCTGCAAATGCTTATGAGATTGAATTACCTCCTGATGTTGGAATATCTCCCATTTTTAATGTTGCAGATTTGTACAAGTATGAGGATGATGGTGCAGAAGAAAGAGCAGCAGACAAGGAATAGATTGAGTGGAGAGAACAGCTACCTCCAGCACAACCACTGCAACCAGAGAAAATATTGGATAAAAGACTATTCAGAAGGACCAGAGGACAAGAGTACTTTCAATACTTGATTAAGTGGAAGGATAAGCCAGAGGAAGATGCCACTTGGATGACTGAAGAAATGTTACAGAAGATAGGCAGATCAGTGGAAGAGCTCATGGACAGGAGCCCATGAAGAAGATTTCCCTCCGGAGTCTGATGCAGGGGCATTAGACACTAGCCAGCAATGTAGGAGTTTTGTCCACATGTTGTGGCTAGGAGGGTTTGGAAACAATTGAATTGTTACAGCTAGGTGTCAGTACCTTAGCTGATTATATTATTAGATCAGTTAGAGTTGTAGAAGTCGAAAAACTCAGTTAGTCTAGCTGGCATATTCCAGTTAGTTGAATTATTTTAATTAGGCTATTGATTTCCTAAAATGGTCCTCTCAGAGGAAACGAAGAGTCATATGTTTATGTATATAATTGTAATCCCTCGGATGTATAGAAGGGGGGAGAGAGAAAGAGAGATTTCTGCAATAAACTCTGTGTATTGAGAAATTGCTTCCGGTTGAATAAAATTCAAGTCCTGTTGATTTTCAAATTACCTGTATTTATAATTGTGAAGAAATTGGTTTAACTGTGAAGTGATTGGAATCTGTATATATACATATTTGTTGAACTAACCTGCCGTATAGGTTATGTATCCCTCGGTCCATCATTTCTCTCAATTTTATTCGAATAACCCTGTTAAATCCATGCTACCCACAAGCGAGGTCTCTGCAGAGGAATTGTGGTCATGAACACTGGATAATTGGAAGATTCCCACTTGTAAAGAATAGAGTTGTTGCTTCGAACCGTAACCATGGTTTAGGCGTGAGTTAGAGAACGAGGAGGATCGTGCAACCGGTGTGAACCATAGTTAAACACTGTGCAAAAACAACGAGTGGTTTTGAAAGGAGAATTTCCCATATCGCACCACCTTCGCAGAGAAGGTGGTATTTCCCGAATTGAAGCGATTCCATAGAACCGTTGGTGCGTGGCACCGGACGGGAGTACAAAAACCACCTTTTGGTATTCTCATCACGCGTTAAAGTCCGGCGCTGGAATCCGAGCGATATCGATGAGAGCCATCGATCCGTGGAAAGGCCATCGGATGGTGGTCACCTGACGGAGATGAGCGAGGTTTAACCAAGGTACGGGGCGTACATTTGATTGGCTATTGGACATAGAGGTGGGCCTGGAGCGAGAGTCCTATTGTAAATTTTTATTTACAAAGCGTGGAGTATTAATATAAGTTCGAAGATTAATATAAAGTTTCAAAATGCATACTTTAAGGTTCGGGAATATAAATTAAATTTTAAACGCTGCGGATATTATTATTTATCAAATTATACGAATTTGATAATTAATAAAAATAAATATACCATGTGGAGCAGGGAAAAGTTGGACAGAGCCACCATGACGACTGACCATCTCTCCTCAGGTTTGACTTTTAGCGTTATTGCGTCAACTGGTCTGTCAAATCTGCTAAAAACTCAAACGCCATTCATTATTGAGAGTGAACTTCCAAGAGTGAAGATATCTATCCCTCTCACTAAATTGATCAACACAAATGTATATAGTTCTCAGGTCCTAAAGGTATTAAATATAAGGGAAGTCACTGATATTATCAATTTAAGTGATGATCAACCTGAACTTTTATTTGTGCTAGAGGTTGATGGTAAACCCCAAGAAGGAGGTCTCCCTCCCTTTTATGTTATTCTAAATATTCATGATAATATACTCCATAATTCCAAGTTGGATTTAGGTGCATCACATAACCTTATGCCAAAGGAAGTCAAGTCATGGAGAAGCTTGGCCTCAAAATCACTAGAGCTTATAAATAATTATACACTTTTGACTCTAGTAAAGTTAGGTGTATAGGTATTATCAAAGATCTTTGTTTCACTCTAGCTCATATACCTGCAAAGAGTTTAGTGATGGATATAGTTGTAACTGACATAACCCCTAAGTATGGAATTCTTTTATCTCGCTCATGGGGAGAAAAATTACAAGCGACCCTGTAGATGGACATGACATATGATATAATACCGGTGTTTGGTAAATCAAGAAGACTTTATAGGGAAAAAATAATGAAGTACATGGTAAGTAGCCAAGAAAAGCCCCACAATTACCCTCTATACTATGTTCACATTGACCTTGACTCCTTCATTCTTTATAATGATGGAGGCATTGATTCACAAATTTCCCATATAGAAAATGATTCCAAAGAAAATAATGGAAGTCAAATACAAACAGAACAACTAGATCCTATAAATGAACCACTTTGGAACATTATTTTCGATAGCTCATATGGAAAATCTGGCTCAGGGGTAGGTATATTAGTGTATAAGGCAGGAAATAATAGTGCACATGGTCAATTATACTAGTTAAATTTTCAGTTCATAAAAAAAGTTGCAAAATATGAAGCTTTTCTTTTGGGATTATAGATGTTGAAAATATTAGGAGCAAAAAGTATCTCGATACATGGTCATTCAGAATTGGCCATAAAACAAATAAAAGGATAGTATGCAGCAAAAAATCCTATATTAAGAGCTTATAGAAATGTTGTACTTGATTTCTTGAGAACATTTGATGAATATGATTTAGAAGCAATTCCCATAAATTAAAATGTCCTAGAAAATGGCTTATATTTTTCAATAAGTACATGTAAATTTCCTCACCCAAACAAACAATACATAATAGAGGTCAAACATTGTCCTTTTGTTCTAGATAACAGGAGGAACTGGGAGGTTTTTGGCAGTGATCAATAAATTGAAATTTTCCTATAATCTAGGGATGAATTTGAAGATAGTAATATAGACCTGGATTGTGAGTAAGACAATCTTACTAGTGAACTAAGTACTGAAGAAAAAAAACTGTACATAGCACAGAAAATAAGAAAGACCTATTAAAAGAAGAACTCGAAGTACTCCAACTTAAAGAAAATACTATGGCTACAGGACTGGTCCCTTTAGAAGAATTATTTGACTTTAATGATGTTGCTAAGAAACCCAAAATGGAACCAACTAGAAAAAATATTGAAGAATGTAATATAGGCTCTGAACAAAACCCCAAAATCATAAAATTGTCCAAATCACTGCCTATCATTACAAAAAGAAGATATATAGCCATGTTCAAAGAATTCATTGATGTGTTGCATGGAGCTATGAGGATTTAAAATCCTATGATACAAGCATCATACAACATAAGATTCCAATTAAAGAGGATAAAAAACCTTTCAAATAGAAATTACGCAAAATAAATCTTGTTTTAATGCCTTTGGTTGAGAAAGAAATTAAGAATATTTATGAATAAAAAATCATTTTACCACTCAGATATTCAAAATGGGTGTCCAATATTGTGCCAACTAGGAAGAAAACAGGCGAAATTAGACTCTGTATTGACTTTAAAAATCTTAACAAAGTATCACTTAAGGATAATTACCCTTTACCAAAAATGGATCACATATTGCAAAGGGTAGTAGGTTCTAGTAGGATATCTATGTTATATTTTCTAGTTATAATCAAGTTTTAGTAAACCCTGATGATCAAGATAAGACAACTTTTACAACTCCTTGGAGGACTTTCATGTACGTGAAAATTCCCTTCAGATTAATGAACGTTGGAGCTACCTTTCAAAGGGCCATGGAAATTGCATTTGATGATGAAATTGGCTACTTTAGTGTAATTTATCTAGATGACATCACTATGTATTCTAAAACTCATGAAAAAAATTTAGCACACTTAAGAAGATTTTTTGAAAAATGCAAAAAATATCAAATTTCCCTAAATCCTAAGAAGACATTATTTGGACTAGAAGAAGGAAAATTGTTAGGTCATATTATTTATCAATATGGAACTAGAATTGACCCTAGCAGAATTGAAGGAATACTAAAAATCAGTCATCCCAGAAATCTTAAATAACTCCAATCATTCATTGGAAAAATCAACTTTTTGAGGAGATTTATACCAAACCTAGCAGAACTTTTAAGAAATATTTCCAATATGATGAATAAAGAATCATAAACTAAATGGAACATAGAAGAAAACCAGTCTTTTGATTTAGTCAACCTAGCATTTACAAAAACCCCAATCCTAATCAGCCTAGATTTCACTAAAGGTTTCATGGTTTTTTCTTTTTCTTTTGAACAAACTAATGTTGTTGTTTCATTGCAGAAAAACAGTGATGAACATGAGTAGTCAATAGCTTTTTTCAGCAAGGCATTAAGAGATGCATCATTGAAATATAATATCATGGAAAAATAGGCTTTTTCTTTGGTCAAAGCATTGACTAATTTTAGAGTGTAAATTATATATTCACATATCATTTCTTATGTTCCAAATGAATTTTTCAAAGACATATTAAAAAAAAATGGTCCTGATGACAAAAGAGGAAAATGGATTGTAGTGATCTTAGAATATGATTTGGAAATCAAGCCTACCAAGTTGAATAAGGGCCAAATATTAGCTAGCTTTCATGCACTATATATCAACATGGTACATTCTTTCGATTGTCAAGAGGAATTAGTAACTCTAGCAATTAATGAAACATTCCTGAATTCTCCATGGTATGTTGATATTTTGTATGTACTGTCAAATTTGAATGCTCCTCCTGGTTTGTCTAAAACAAAGGCTAGACTATAAAACTTAAAGTTGTTAAATTCTTGATTTTGGAGAATGTTCTCTACTAGAAAGATATTGGAGGTATTCTACTTAAATTTTTGTTGAAGGGTGAGACAGATAAAGTTATGCAGGAGTTCCATGGAGTTGACTGTGGTGGCCATCTCTATTGGAAATCCACTGCAAACAATATCATGATAGACGATTTTTATTGGCCTACCCTTTTTCTTGATATCCATAAGATGGTCACCACTTGTCACAATTTTTAAATCTTTGAAGGTGTTATCACAAAATTTTACTTGATTGGCTGTTGATCAGACAACTTAGTGTAACTGTTTCAAACTAGCTTTTGACTGAATCTTAGCCTCTTTACTCTAAGAGGGCTCTCTCAAAAAGGATTTCTAATATTGGTTAATGATAGTGCTATATGGATAACTCTATTGGAAATGCAACTTGTTTTTTGTGTTTACAGGTTGAAAAGAATACAATCTTGCTACCATTGGGCTTATGGAGTCAACAATCATTAGATTCAGTGACAAGGCTTCTTGACATGGAAGCTGAGGCAGATAGGGGTATTTAACAAAGACAATTCACTCATAAAACATAGGAAAACACATTAGATATCATTTTTGGGATTCAACTGCATTAATTTAGTCATTCATCTATGACCATTTCCATGAGAGGTAGTCGTAACTGACTAATTTCTCATGATTTTTGAATAGGAAAACACAATCATTTCATTACTAAAGTAAGTCAAAGCATAGATTTATGAATTATGAGTAATGGAAATGAAATATAATGCAAGTGGTAAAAAATAAGATGTAAATCAATAAGTCATTAAAAACCCCATGAGAATCTTAGGTCTGTCAAGAATAAAATCTGTCTGTATTACTAATATAAGTCAAAATACATAAAGCAGCAGTTTGGTGCAAAAAATCTCCAACCCTTCACTACTTCAATGCTTTGTCTTTAAATAGACATTCTTACAGTAAGGATGATCTGCCTTATGGATAGATTCATCAACTTCTTCCTATGACACATCACATAATTGAAAAACATGACTTCTAACAAGAAAATGACAGCTACACCTTAAAGAAGACATTTCCTAATATGACTCAAACTCCTATTTATTACATCACTTTACCTTATCTTTGAAACAATTAAACAATTAAATTATGGTTACAACGTAAGTGTCACATGCTCAAAAAATCCATAACATAGTTGATCACCACTTTACATATTAAAAACTCTCCTAGACATGTGGAACAAAACCCTATTTTTCACGAATGCATAATCCTCATCTTCAACAAGATCTTTGGCTGATGACCTATCTCCACAACACTTCCTTCGATAAAATTTTCTAGGGTATTAAATAATTATTTATTTTTATAAAATAAAAATAAATAAACATTAATACTCTTTAGAAATTCCTTAGTTTTTTTTTTTTAAATTAATTATGCGTTAATCCTCATCTTTAACAAGATCTTTGGCTGATGACCTATCTCCACAACACTTCCTTCCATAAAATTTTCTAGGGTATTAAATAATTATTTATTTTTATAAAATAAAAATAAATAAACATTAATACTCTTTAGAAATTCCTTAGTTTTTTTTTTTTTTTTTAAATAGATAGGTTGATATATTTTTAACTTGTTATTTTTAATTTTAAATCAAATTAAAAATAATAAGTTAAAATTTTCAAAATATATTAAATTACCCTTAAATTTTTTTTAATAAATTTCCCTTAAATAACTTATAATAACCCTTAAATAAATTATAATAATCATTAAGCTTTTTATTAAGTATAAACATCATTGAATTTATGGTGTTAGGATTTTTTCAAATCTTTGAAAATAATAAACTTATTAATAAAATAAAAACAAGTTTATTATTTTTAATAATAAAACTTTGAGAATAAAAAATAATAATAAACTTTTTAATAAAATAAATTAAGGTTATTATTTATTAAAAACTTAGTATTATTATTAAAATTTAAATCAAAAAAAAAAAAAAAAAATCTTTGAATTAAATCAAAAATTTTAAATTATAAAAATTGAAGTAATTGAAAATTTTTTTTGGTCGGCCCTTGCCTTTCCTACCTTCTTCACTATTTATGGATTATGACCCTTCTTATAATTCTTCATTCCAATGTCCTGAAGATGGATCCCTGTTGGGATTCGAAACGTCGACAAGTGTTTCATGAGACTGTGGATAATCCGGCAATCTCTTTAGTAAAAAATAACCACAGGAACTTGAAAACCAAAACTTCCTTCGATTCATAAATGTTTTATGTTAAGGTCCCTTGAAATGTTGGAGGAGTCCAACTGTCCAAAACATCCATTAAGATGCTCCAAAACCTTCAAAAGTAGCTCGCTACGAAAATAAGCCAGTTTCATAGCATTGAAAAAGAAGCTTCTACACCCAAAAACACTGCTCTTTTGTTGTTCCATGGTGTCAAAATAATCATAACACATCACCATCATTATTATCCCTCCTTGAAAACTGCAAAAAATGAATTTAGAGGCAAAGAGGTTACTACAGGTTTTTTCGAAGCGCTTTCTTGGCTTTAAGCCTAGGAAACACTATGAAACTATGTAAAAGTGCAGAATTTCCAGATTTCAAAATTGTCTCCAAAAAGTGACCTCCAAATCTAAAAAATTTATCTTCAGCATGCATGAACCTTCTAGAACGCATTCAATCTCATCTTAAGGCCCCTATGGTGTTTCCTCTTCATTAAAGATCAATTGAGCTATGGGCTCCTCAACCACAGTCATCTTCAAACCTTTCTTCTCTAGCTCTTCATGAATCAGTTTCAGCTGTTCTTGAAGGTCTTTGACTTGGTACTTTAGTGTCCTATTCTTAGATTGCAAATGCAGGTTCATTTTTCTGATATGTTTCACCTCTCCTCTCAATGGATGAGTCCATTTGATCAATTGTTGTGTGTTGTCCAAGGCCTTTGACACACTTATGACCTACTCTTCCCAAATTTCTTTCATTTTCTCAAAATGTACCTTTTTAACCTTGTGCTTCCTTTCCTCTTTCTTCAAGATTGATATTTCATCATTTTCCATCTTTAACTGCTCCTTAAGGAATTCAATCTCTATTTTTTAAATGTCTTTCTCTTTACCCTTCCTTTGTTTAATGACTAATTCTTCTTTTGTAGGTGAGGATAGGTGTATGATACTTGGTGATGACTGAATAGTTTCAGTGACCTTCTGAGCTTCTTTACTACTTTCCAAGACCTTTCTGGCATGTCTTGTCATTGGTTTCCTATCTTGAAACATGAATCCTGCATCTTCAATTGCAAACTCTAACTTCTTAGTTGTTTTTCCTTTCTTAAGCTTCCTTATTCACTCATATATGTCTTCAGCTTGGACTACGGGAGTTTCTTCAATATCAATAGCATGCAGAATGTCCTCTAAGTTACCCTTAGCCACTGTTTGGCTTCTTGTAACCCTCTTCCTGCCATGTTTCTCACTGTTGTCTTTTGTTTTGCAAGTGTAACTTTGGGTGTGTAAACCTTCTACAATGGCTCTCTCTCCATGATCATTGGTTCAACTTGCTCTGCCACTAAAGGTGATGGGATATCTCTAGGTTTGGGAGTTCTTTTAGGAGTGATAGCATTGACCTCAAAACCACTTATGAACAGAAAATATGACCAATCTCTACCTAATCTCTTTAAATCCTCTAATACCAGCAACTTGATCAAACCATGATGAAAGAGTGAGGTTTCATTTCCTTATTTTTTAACTTGGACCTTATCTGACATTTTAGCTAAGCTTCTGTATAAGTAAAAAGGTAAATCAAGATTCCTCTTACCAAAAAAATGCAGTAGAAGCCTAAGGTGGTACGAATAGACCATGTGATATCTCCCTTCACAAGTGAAGTACTTATGAATAATTATCAGTAAATTTGAGAATTTTTCTTTCATGTAGCTCCTTGGGATGGCATTTCTAAGATCAATCTCACTATTCTCTGGCTTGATAAATTCTTTACAGTCCTGCATTGTGAACTTGAAGCCTTTGAACCAGTGTTCTCCCCCTTTAGGGATTTTTGTTGTTACAGAAATGGTCTTTGGTGTTACTGTGAGGTTTAACATTCCCACCTTTGAAGTTTTCCTATTGAAATTGATAGCAAACTCCTTTGAAAGTTTCACATGACATGCTTGCAATTTTGGTAGAACTGCAAACATCCCGTTCTTCTCAAAAATTCTAATGCAGTTGGGTCTTCATTTAACAAATTCATGTTTGATGGCTCATATCTGAGGCAATGACCACCTTTATTAGCCTTTTTCTTTGCAGGCATGGTGATTTTATACCTTCTCCGCCTCACTTGATTAGTGACACTTGCAACTATTGAAAATCCCAGCAACTAGCTTGGCTTGGTAAAACAGCTCTCCACGACTTATAGCATGCAAATATGATGTGGAGAATGAAAAAAGACTCAATTAGGTAATTTTTTAAAGTTTCGATGACATCTCATGGCTTAATCATGACTCATGCATGCTAAAAACAGTAATAATGACCTCAACCATGACCTTTGTACCTTGATTTAACCTTAACTGACTCGAATGACATCCACCCTAACAGTTCTAATCATGGATTGACACCTTGCACCAAATTTGAAAAGACAGATATAAAAAACCTTTTTCATAGTATAGTTAGTTTATTTGCTAGCAGTTTCGCTACGAAACTATTAGCACTTTCATAGCAAAAACTGCCTTTTTACAGTGTAAATCGCTACGAAAATAGGAAAAACTGGCTAAAGTGACCTTTTTGAATTCAAATTTTGGGAAATGAAAATTTTCAGTAAATGATGATTGATGGGACATGATATGACTTGAATGAAGGTGGGTTTGGACCTTAGGAAAGGTTAATATGAAAAAATTTAAAATTTTCCTATACCAACTTGTGACAAATGAACTTTACAACCATACCTTTGACAAATGAACTCTAATACCATGTCAAATAATGTTTCACTTTTTCTGAGTGATAGAAAAATGAAAGAGAAATCTACTGCCTTTTCCCTTGAAGCCTATTTCTGTAGAGAGCCCTTTCCAGCAATGTGGATTAGACTTCATTGGAGAAATTCATCCCCCATCCTCTACCCAACATAAATGGATCCTCATTGCCACTGATTTATTTACCAAATGGATAGAGGCCACTCATTCCAGAAATTCCACTGACTCTGTCATAATAAAATTCCTAGAAACCAATATTCTTTCTAGATTTGGTTGTCCTAGAAAAATCATTACGGACAATGTTGCAACATTTAAATCCAAAAATATGGTTGATTTTTGTGACAGATATCATATAAATTTGGGGCATTCAACAACCTATTACCCTTAGGGTAATGGATTGGCTGAATCTTCAAATAAAATTATGGTGACCATCATTAAAAATATTTTAGAGAATAACAAGGAATCATGGCACAATAATTTGATCAATTCTCTTTGGGCTGATAGACTCACTACAAAGAAATCAATTGGCATGTCTCCATACCAATTGGTTTATGGAATGGATGTAGTTTTTCCCTCATATTTAGGAGATCTAGTTATGAATATTAGTCAGGAAATTCAAGCTGAACCAAATTACATTTAGAGAATGATCAATGACACCATATAGTTGCAGTAGTCTAGAGACGAAGTTTACAACAGAACTCAAGTAATTCTAGAGAATATCAAAAAGATATTTGACAAGAGAAAAAAGGCCAATGATTTCAATAGGAGACAAAGTTCTGAAATGGGATTCCAAAAGAGAAGATGTTGGAAATATGATGCAGGATGTTGTCCTTGATGGCAACCCACTGAATGAAGATAAAGACATTTGACTGTTGACAAGTGTTGTCCTTGAAAGGCAACCCACTTGATGAAGATGATGACAACTTACTTGATGAAGTTGTGCTTTAGAGAATGTGTTCCTAATGAAGGAAATATGATGTTTCTACAGTGTGTACGGAAGGCTATGAAGAAAGGATTTCAGAATGTACTCAAAGTATGATGAAAAAGAGTATGTTTCTTGGTATACGCGGATTGGCCTAGGGGAAGTCGCGTATGCACGCGGAAAGGAACGTGCCAAGTAGCGTATGGGCTAAAGCGCTCAAAAAGTGAAAAACCAAGGGTAACCACCATGGTATTGACCCATTGTATTGGGTAATGATCCGCCTAATTGACCCCGTCCAGGTTGTTTTGGGCTCATGGTATTGTTTTGGCCCATGGTATTGAAAAAAAAAGGGGCTCATGGTATTGAAAAGGATAAACCTATATAAGGAGAAGAAATTCATTGTGCAAATCATATGTGTGGGTGCAAGATGTCTGAGCTTGAATGAATACTTCTCTCTGAAGTATATCTGAATGGAAAGGGTTACACTTGAATGATAAATCTGAATGTATGATGCACCAATGATGAAGAAGGGGATCTAGATCTGAATTGCCCTTGTATTTGCTAGATCTGATTATGGAAGGCTTAGATTCGTGATGAGGCGAGCATCCAGGCGAACATCTGTCTGAAGCAAAAGGGTAGATCTGAACTGAATATCTGATCTGATGAAGTATGCTGCTCTGTAATGATTGAAGATCTATACGCTACTTCGTCGCGGAGGAAGCGCGTATATCCGCGCTTGTCGTAAGGGAGCGCGTATGCGCAATGAAATATACACTCGAGGTATACGATGAAAATGTGAGCGTATATACGCGATACATCAAGGAAGGGAAAGCGTATGCAAATCCAAAGGTTTGCTGAAGCAAGGGGTATGAAATATCTGGACTGCTCTATCAGAGCCATGACCAGATTCAGGTTGATATGTATCTGCTTCATGGTTGACTGTGCTTAAAAGTATGGAAAGGGTCTAGTCTGGAAATATGATGAAATTTGGCCTGCAAGTGGTGTCCTAGTGGAAGCTTTGGATCCAGTGTGAAAATTGACGAAACGTGGTCCATAGAGGTGCTGAGGGTTGTAGCCTTCAGTCAGGGGGTCGTAGCTCCCTTCCAGGTGAGGCTGGTAAACGAGATCGGGGGGTCGTAGCTCCCTTCCAGGAGAGGCTGGTAAACGAGTCAGGGGGTCGTAGCTCCCTCCCAGGAGAGGCTGGTAAACGAGCGCAGGTGGGTGCCTGCGTGCTGGTCAAGTCTGCGCCAGCACATATGTTGTAAGATGTTTTCTCTATAATAAAATATTGAAGGCCGAGCAACTGCAGCGGTGGTTTTCTCCCGATTTGGGTTTCCACCTAAAAATCCTGGTGTTCATGTGTGATGCTTTGTGTGATGGTTTATTCTGTTATTACTGCACATGTCATCTGATGAATGAATGATTGAATGATCTAAGTGAAGAGTTAATTACATATCTAGATCTCTGTGTATACGCGAGTTTAATAAAGGGGATCCGCGTATATACGCCGGTTTACTGAAGGAAAGTAGCGTATGGGTTTTAAGGAATGAAAAAGTAAAAAGTTTTGAATATGCTGTAAATACTGATTCACCCCCCCTCTCAGTATTTTTCCCAACAATTGGTATCAGAGCAGGTCCTTCTGCAGAAGCTTGATCGCTTGAAGGAGATCCGTCACAATGGGAAGTATACATACAAAAGCCTTGCTGAATTTTGGTGCAAAAGTATGGGCTCTCGCAAAAGAATGTGAAAAAGAAAAGGGTACCTTTATGGATTCTCTAGAAGACAATAATCTTCTTGAAGAAAACATTCAACTCAAAGTGAGCCTAGAAGAAAAGAACATAATCATTGAGACTTTTAAAAATCAGCTTGAAGCAAGAGAAAAACGCATGGAGGATCTAGAATGTGAAGTAGTAAGTCTAAGGAAGGATAATGAGAAATTGAATTCTCTCAATCTCAGATTTGCTAAAAGTTGAGAAACCTTGGATGAAATTATCAAGGTACAACGGTCTCCCTTTATAAAAACAGGTCTTGGATATACTGGGGAATCTTCTCAGACATCAGCACCAAATTCTCTAAAAGCAGCCACCGCTGGTTCTCTACATTCAGCCACTCAGCAAGGGAACAATGGATCTTTACAGTAAAGCAAGATCACCTCAATTCAAGAAACACAAACAAGGAGATCTTTCAAAATGGCTACAACCAACAGGTAAAGTCTAATAGAAGATTTCATGATCACAAGAATTTCTACTTCAATGGACAATGTTTCACATGTCACAACTTTGGTCATAAAGTTGTTCAATGTGTTGCATATAAAACCATCATGACCAGAGAAGCAAGTAAGATAAGGATGGATGATGAACCAAAGAAGAACACCTATAACAATTTTTCTCCTCTTCAAAATGAAGTTGAATGTACTTATTGCAATAACTTTGGTCATGAAGATTCTAAATGCAGGAGCAAGGTCCAGCCAAAAGAGCATGTTCCCTCAAGCTCTAAAGTGTGGAAAAGGAAAGAAATACCGGTTGAAAATTGTGGGATAGCGTTATTTGCAGAGGGTGAAGAGAATCAATGGTACATTGATAGCGGGTGTTCAAGACACATGACAGGTGAGAAAAGCAAACTGCATACTTATAATGCTCTAGAGAAGGAAAAGAAAGTTACTTTTGGAAATGATACTCCTACTGTTATTAAAGGAAAAGGGTCAGTATTTCTAAAAGAAAAAGTGAAGGCTAAAGATGTCATGTATGTGGATGGATTAAGGCATAACCTATTGAGTGTTAGTCAAATGTGTGATCAAGGAGCAGAAGTGGTCTTCAGTTCCAAAGAATGTGTGGTTCGTGATCTTGATACAGGTAAAATCATTATAAAAGGAAAAAGAAACCCAAGCAATCTGTATGTACTCAACGGCATAGAACAATGTTACTTAAGCAAATCATCAGAAAATTGGCTATGGCATCGAAGACTAGGACATCTGAGTTTCTCTCAAATCAACAAAGCAAGCAAACTTCAAGCTGTTCGTGATCTTCCCAAGATCAATCTTCCAGAAAGTACCATATGAAAATCATGTCAATTTGGTAAGCAGACCAGAGTCCAATTTAAAGCCAAAGAAGGTTCATCAAGTAAGCCTCTTGAACTCATTCATACTCACATTTGTGGACCTATGAGGAAAAAGTCATTACGTGGGGAAGAATACTATATCCTATTTATTGATGACTACTCCAGAATGTGTGAAATCGCGTTTATTAAACACAAAGATGAAGCTTTTGAAAAATTTCAGAAGTTCAAAGCACTGGTAGAAAATGAATTGGACTCAAAAATCAAGTGTCTTAGATCTGATCGAGGAGGAGAATATTCGTCAAATGAATTCTTTGAATTTTGTGAACAACATGGCATTAAAAGACAGTTCTCTGTAGCAGGCACCCCACAACAAAATGGTGTAGCAGAAAGAATGAATAGAACAATTGTTCAAATGGCCAGAGCTATGCTTACTGACTCTAATGTTCCTAACATGTTCTGGAGTGAAGCAGCTCGTGCAGCAGTTAACATTCTCAACAAGGCTCATGTTCGGGTAAACAGTGATAAAACTCCATATGAACTCTGGTATGGCAAATCTCCCACCGTAAAGCATTTTAAAGTTTTTGGAAGTAGATGCTTTATCAAAAATAATGATGAAAAACTTGGCAAGTTTGACCCTAGATCAGATGAAGGGATACTTCTTGGCTACTCATCTTCAAGCAAAGCATTCACATGTTACAATAAGAGGCTTCAAAAGGTTGTTGAATGTATTGATGTTGTTATTGACGAGTCTCCTGCAGCTCCTAAAGAAGAAAAACAAACAACAGAAGAAGATGATGATGACATATGGCCTTCTACATCAGAGGGAAATGATATAGACAGTGAATCAAATGAAGAACCTGAAAATGATCTATCTGAAAAAGCTCCATCCAGATACGTTCAAAAGAATCATCCTGAATCTCATATTTTGGGAGACAAGGAATCAGGTGTACGAACAAGGAGAACTCTTGTGGGATCTTCTAGTCATCAAGCACTTCTATCCACAATTGAACCACACAATGTCAATGAAGCCAGCAAATATGAATGTTGGAATAATGCCATGGATGAAGAAATTGAGCAAATTGAAAAGAATGACACTTGGGATTTGGTACCAAGACCTCATGATAAAAATGTCATTGGAACTAAATGGATCTTCAAGAACAAGTTAAATGAGAATGGGGATGTTGTGAGAAACAAAGCTAGACTGGTTTGCAAAGGGTATACTCAACAAGAAGGTATAGACTTTGAAGAAAATTTTGCTCCTGTAGCTAGACTTGAAGCCATAAGAATGTTTCTTGCTTTCTCAAGCTATCAACGAATCAAAGTTTATCAAATGGATGTTAAGTCTGCTTTTCTTAATGGTGACCTAGAAGAAGAAGTATATATAGAACAACCGGAAGGATTCATTTTGGGAAATGATGCAAATCTTGTTTGTAGACTTAAAAAGGCTCTGGATGGACTCAAACAAGCTCCAAGGGCTTGGTATTATCGTCTTGACAAATATCTTCATCAACAAGGATTTTCAAAGGGGTCTGCTGATAGCAACTTATACACAAAATTTGAAAATGATAAACTATTGATTGTAGTTGTATATGTTGATGATATCATTTTTGGGAGTAACGAAGAATCTATGAGTCAAAAATTTGCTTCTGTCATGCAGCAAGAATTTGAAATGTCCTTACTTGGGGAACTAACATTCTTTCTTGGTTTGCAAGTGCATCAAACTGCAGATGGTATATTCCTATCACAAGCAAAATATCTTAAGCAAATTCTGAAGAAGTATGGCATGGAAGAATGCAAACCCGTAAGTACACCAATGATAACCGGATGCAATTTCAGTTCTCATGATGATTCTCCCACGGTGAATCAACCAGAATACAGATCGATGATAGGAAGTCTACTTTATCTCACTGGGACTAGACCAGACATTATGCATGCAGTTGGGATTGTTGGACGATTCCAAGCTAATCCAAAAGAGTCTCACCTTCAGGTTGTCAAAAGGATATTCAAATATCTACAAGGAACTCAAGACTTTGGTCTATGGTATCCAAAGGATGCTGATCTTACTCTTCATGCTTACACTGATGCAGATTGGGCTGGAAGTGTTGATGATCAGAAAAGCACTAGTGGTGGTGCATTCTATATGGGACCCCGGTTAGTATCTTGGTTCAGCAAGAAGCAAAATTCTATTGCCTTATCAACAACTGAAGCAGAGTATGTAGCTGCCGCATCTTGTTGCACTCAACTCCTATGGATGATGCAAACCTTGCAAGATTTTCAAATCAAATGTGCAACTCCTATCTCCATTATGTGTGATAATACAAGATCAGTATCTCAAAGAATCCTGTTATGCATTCAAAGACCAAGCACATTCCCATCAAGTATCATTTCTTACGTGAACAAGTGCTTGAACAAAAGGTGAAGTTGGAATATGTTACCTCCAAAGAACAAGCTGCTGATATCTTTACCAAACCTCTGCCCAAGGAAGCGTTCGAGCATCTAAGACAGAAGCTGGGAGTGGTCTCTGCCAGTCAAAAGAAAAAATCTGCATAATTTTTAGAAGATGGCTTGGGATACGCGGGTTTCCTGAAACACAGCCGCGTATGTATGCGAGTTCCTGCACATAAAACCGCGTATGTTTGGTTGCTGACAATTTTTTGGTTGGTTCAGCATTCTTCAGCATAGCTGCAGTGCTGTCTGGTATCTCTGATAATGTTTGGTATCTCTGGTGGTGTTCCAGTTCTCATAATTCTGTTTCTAATGTTTTGATGAAGATGCCTTGATGATTTGTTGGTGGAAGTTTTCAGGATGCACAAACTAAGGGGGAGCCTTAGTCATTTGGAAAGATTGCTTGGTTGCACAGTTTCAGGGGGAGAATTTGTTTTCCTGAGTATAATGCATTGTTGGCATTATGGTGTTTCTGATTTATAATCTCTCTTGAGGTCTTTCCGGTGTTGGTCTTAAATTCATATTTGTAATTTGATGAGAAGGTCTTGTTAAGACCCATGATGTAAAATCGTAATATTCAGTCATGTAAGGACTTGTCAAATTTGTAAACCCACTTGGTTGGGTAGCTGAGTCAAATGTGTAAACCCACTTGGTTGGGTACTTGAGTCTCATATGTAAGTACACTTGGTTGGATATTTGTTGTAAGTATGAGTCATTGGTGATAGGAAAGTCTTTGAATCATGTACTTTATTGAAAAATATGTTTGAAGATTCAGCATGAACTCAGGGGGAGCATGGCCACTTCAGCACATATCAGATCTGTAGAATGTTTCTTCCACATGAGGGGGAGAATGTTGTTTTTTTTTATCTGCCCTTTGACCTTGATGTCAAAGGGGGAGAGTAACATGGTGTTTGAATAAAAAGAAGATAATGATGTGACATATTTGGGAGAGTGACATGATATCTATCTGCTGTGGTAACCAAACACCATCATGGTTGCCATCAAGTCCAAAGGGGGAGATTGTTGGAAATATGATGCAGGATGTTGTCCTTGATGGCAACCCACTGAATGAAGATAAAGAAATTTGACTGTTGACAAGTGTTGTCCTTGAAAGGCAACCCACTTGATGAAGATGATGACAACTTACTTGATGAAGTTGTGCTTTAGAGAATGTGTTCCTAATGAAGGAAATATGATGTTTCTACAGTGTGTACGGAAGGCTATGAAGAAAGGATTTCAGAATGTACTCAAAGTATGATGAAAAAGAGTATGTTTCTTGGTATACGCGGATTGGCCTAGGGAAGTCGCGTATGCACGCGGAAAGGAACGTGCCAAGTAGCGTATGGGCTAAAGCGCTCAAAAAGTGCAAAACCAAGGGTAACCACCATGGTATTGACCCATTGTATTGGGTAATGATCCGCCTAATTGACCCCGTCCAGGTAGTTTTGGGCTTATGGTATTGTTTTGGTCCATGGTATTGAAAAAGGGGGCTCATGGTATTGAAAAGGGTAAACCTATATAAGGAGAAGAAATTCATTGTACAAATCATATGTGTGGGTGCAAGATGTCTGAGCTTGAATGAATACTTCTCTCTGAAGTATATCTGAATGGAAAGGGTTACACTTGAATGATAAATCTGAATGTATGATGCACCAATGATGAAGAAGGGGATCTAGATCCGAATTGCTCTTGTATTTGCTAGATCTGATTATGGAAGGCTTAGATCTGTGATGAGGCGAGCATCTAGGCGAACATCTGTCTGAAGCAAAAGGGTAGATCTAAACTGAATATCTGATCTGATGAAGTATGCTGCTCTGTAATGATTGAATATCTATACGCTACTTCGCCGCGGGGGAAGCGCGTATATACGCGGCTTTGCTGAAGGGAAAGCGTGTATGCGCAATGAAATATACACTGAGGTATACGCTGGTTTGTGTGGACAGAAGCGCGTATATACGCGACATCAGTGAAGGGAAAGCGCGTATGCAAACTAGGGTTTGTTGAAGCAAGGGGTATGAAATATCTGATCTGTTCTACTGTGTTTCTGCTATCTGATCTGTGTTGATATGTATCTGTTGATGATGTATGTTTGTGCTTAAAAGTATGGAAAGGGTTCGGTCTGGAAATATGATGAAATGTGGCCTGCAAGTGTTGTTCTATTGAAGTGGTTGGATCCAGTGTGAAAATTGATGAAACGTGGTCCATAGAGGTGCTGAGGGTTGTAGCCTTCAGTCAGGGGGTCGTAGCTCCCTTCCAGGTGAGGCTGGTAAACGAGATCAGGGGGTCGTAGCTCCCTTCCAGGAGAGGCTGGTAAACGAGTCAGGGGTTGGAGCTCCCTTCCAGGAGAGGCTGGTAAACGAGCGCAGGTGGGTGCCTGCGTGCTGGTCAAGTCTGCGCCAGCACATATGTTGTAAGATGTTTTCTCTATAATAAAATATTGAAGGCTGAGCAACTGCAGCGGTGGTTTTCTCCCGATTTGGGTTTCCACCTAAAAATCCCGGTGTTCATGGTGTGATGCTTTTGTGATGGTTTAATGCAATTCTTCACATATGTTTTATTGTTTATAAGAATCATCTAATGAATGAATGATGGAATGATATAAGTGAAAACTAATGGCTTAATTAGATCTCTGTGTATACGCGTTTTAATAAAGTATGGCGTATATACGATAGTGCGCGGAAAAGTGACGTATAGGTTTGAAGTAAAAGAAAAATAAAAAAATTTTAATATGTAGAAAATCTTGGATTCACCCCCCCTCTAGGTATTTTCCCCAACAAAATCGTCGTGGGTTAGATACTTAATATGACATATATATATGTGAAATACGAACCCTATAAATATAAAATGAAAATCCTAATTATGAAATAATGAAAACACCTTGGAAAGCAAGGGAACTAAATAAATAATGAAAGGTTTAGTGTAAAATGGAGATTTTTATATTTTTTATCTAAATTTTTTCATTTTTTATTTTTATTTTTTATTTTTTTATTTTTTATTTTTACTTTTTTGAAAATCAGCAATAGATTTTAAATTTTTTTACTTGCTGTGTAAAAATACTGCGGAAAAATGTAACAAAAACAATAACATTTAATCAACTTTGAATGGATTTGAAATTATATACTCTGGGAGTTTGAAATCCGAAGGTTTAAGAATTATAATTATGCGGATATTTACATTAGAAAGTATTTCATTGCTCCCCGATTATACTCATATTTGTCTTTCTCCATGTATACCAATAAGCATAAATCTCTCGCTGATTTTTGCAGAAAATAGTGAAATAATGAAAAGTGTTTTAGTATTTGAAGAATTGTTTTATGAAATTATTTTTCAAAATTTTATTTGACCATTTTCAATTTTCCACATTTTTTCTTAACTTTAAAAAAAGTTGCACTTTTTTTATTTAACACTATACATCACTAATGCGTCAATTAACACCATCATGACGATTGTTTGATTAATAACACACCAGCTGATGGCATTAACTAAAATACTGCCGTCTGATTGTTGTACATTATGACGATAACAATAAATTCACCTGCAAAACTGCGCAATTAATTTTAAATTAATACACCAAAATTTGTCGTTGATTTTTCTCTATTGCAGGAGAAAATACGATAATTATAGAATAGAGAAAATTCTTCAAAATCACCTACGTTCATAATATTTCTCAAAAGTCCATTCTTGATTCTCTATCCATCTGTTAGCGTAATATTTAGTTCGATTTTTACTTCATACTTTCACTATCTAATTGAGGTTTATGTTTTTTATCTATGTTAATTAGCTAAATAAAATTTATAATGGATAAAAATTTACGGTTATATGCCAGTTCATAATCAATTAAGATGCTACAAAATATTCAAACAATTCAAAAACATTCGGAAGCTCTTATCAGGTAGCATATCTGTACACATTTGGTAGATGAAAATGGTGATCGCTTGACCACGCCAGTTATGTATACTTCTTCCATACAATCCTGGCGACAATGATGGTAATAATAATTTTTTGGTATATTAGTAATTATTTAAGCTTCAAACAAATTAATCATGCATTATCGGCATTCTTACTAATTGATATCATAGATTTTGTACTAATCATGTTCAAATATATTTTTGAAATCATTAGGATTCTAGTGATGATGAAACAACCTACATCTCGTCTTTCATTGCACCCCACAACAATGTCGAGATCGAGAGAAGGCTAAATTCACGAGAAAATATTGAAGGAACAATACGAAGAATGGTTGAATCCTTATCGATTCAATTCCCGCCACGTCGATTCGCAATTAGGAACCAGCTACAACAATAGTAGTTCTTCACAAGCTGTAATGGAAAGCAAACCAAATGGGGGTTGGTATGGATGATTACTTAGGGTATCTGTTGCCATGAAGACAATGTTGTTAGATGCATTCCAAAAGCGATGATTAGCTAGAGGATGATGCTCATATAATGACACCTTTTTTGAAAGCCTAAATTTTCTTCTACACCCTCTTTGTTGGACTGGATCTCAGTCCGATTCACCGGAGTTGGTGAAAAATTATTACTACTCCCTAACAAAAAATTTTGGCTTAATGAATGCGTGTTTTCTTCAGAAATTTTATGAGAGTAGATACCATAAATTCCTCCCTTATATAATTTTGATAAATATAGTAACAAAATAAATGTACAAATGGTCAATTTTATGAACAATAATAATTATATCAACATTAATGTACAGCTAATATTTTCCATGATCACCAACTACATTATTCAAAGATAAGGTTCTTCGAGTGATAATGTCTTGCCCGGAAATGGCCCCGTGAAGGCAGAAGCTGGTTATTTGAAAATAATAGAATTAGTGAGTATATATGATATAGTGCATGTCCAAAATTATTATATTATATATGAGAGAATATGTACAAGCAAAAGAATATATAAATATACAGGCATGACATGTCTTATAAATAAATAAGTAAGGGTAAATCATGATTTCTCTATTAAGATATTGAGGCACATGTATAATCCCAGGTTAAAAGGCTCTTTCACAGCAAAAATTAGCTATTTTTGGGATAGAGCACCCCTCACATGAGACGTGAGTTGGGACTTATGTGAATCCCTGACCCAGGCGAATAACCATGAACATATAAAGGATACATGGCCCAAAAATTCAAGGATGGTAAGTCTCGACTGAGAATAGCCGTGGATGGTGTCAATCCATATTCCTTCCAGGCACAACTATACATTTTGGCCTGTAGTAGTGATCAATAAAAATATCCCCCCATGGTTATCCGTGAAGAATGGACATCTTATGTTGGCTCTCATAGTCCCTAGTAGAAGACAAGTGAAGAATATGGATGTCTACTTACAACCACTGGTAAATGAATTGAAGGAATTATGGGATGGGATAAATGTATATGTTGTATCAAGACCCATTGCATTAGAGAGGAGTTCTACATTGTATGGTAGATGTGCTTACATGACACATGATTATCCAGTCTTAGGAGTTTGCTCTGGTAAATTACACGTTTATTGATTTGTTTATATACGTAACAATATTCTTTCGCATATTAGTTATTTAATTTTTTGTAATTATTCTAATCTTCATGATATTCTTTAACGTGCCATGCATATAAATTGTATACAATAATATTGCAGGTCTTGTAACAAAAGGCTATTTTGGATGTAAATTTTGTGGTCCTTCTTTGAAAGCTAGATGGTCCAATGATCTACGAAAGCCAGTGTATGACTGCTCCAGGGTATTCCTCCCAGAAGAACACCCTTACAGAAGAGCAGCATTCGCTTTCAATAGTAAACGAGAGAGAACCCAAAGGCCTCCAATAATGACACCAACTGAATGGCTTAGAGAATATGAGAGAGAGAAGGAGAAGGAGTTCATAGAAATTTTTGATTCAAATTGGGAGCCTATGTTTGATGATCCAGAATTATTCGACACCTATGTTGAGAAATTTCCCATTGGGATGAAAAGGAAATCTATCTTTTATAACCTCCCATATTGGGAGCATCTTAATATTACCCACTTATTAGATCCCATGCATATATTTAAAAATGTTTCATCTTCTTTATGGAGGCACATCTCATCGAAACAAAGTGACACGTTGGCTGTTAGGAAAGATCTTATTACTTGAAAAACTAAAAAGAAACATTGGACAAGACGATTAAAAAGTACAAGATCAGAGGTAGGCACTGGTCCATCTAATTCATGGTATTTCAAAGAAGGTGATTTCCCATGGATTTAAAAAAAAGATGATCTTTCTTTGGAAAAGGAAGTTATAATGGGTGTGAGGGTGCCATCTTCATACGGGTCTTCACTACGGCGCTGCTTCACCATGGATGGACATTTGTTGGGGTTGAAATTGCATGACCATTTGAATATTCTAAGAGTACGTATAATGTCAAAGGCATGATTTTATTATTTGTTATATTAATAAATTTTATCCCATGCAGGGATCATAAAACATAACTAATTTTTTTATATTATTTCATGTGTTTATAACTTTGCAGTGTCATTATCCTTTGTTCGTGTGTGGGTGTGTGAAACATGAATTCCCCCAAGACCTAGGAGGTTCCATATCTAAAGTATCTACATTTTTACATTGGCATGTCAAAGGAGATTCATGTGGCTAGCATTCCATGGTGGCATCAAGAGATAGTTGAGATTAATTGTATGTTTTAGAAGGAACTACTGACGAGTTTCATGGACTTGCAGGTTCATCTTCTAATCCACCTAGTAGATGAGGTTGAATTAGTTGGGGTGGTTTCTTATCGTTGGATGTTCTTCTTAGAGAGGTACATGAATAAATTGAAAGGTTTTGTTCGACAAAGGGAAAAAACTGAGGGGTCTATAGGAGAGGGGTATATGTCATATGAGTCTTTCTATTATTCCAGTGAGTACATCAAATATATCAACAACAAAACAGGTGCGGTGATTTGAGACGATGAAAGGGATGAAGACAAAAGAGAAGGGGAACTTCTCCAAACGAATGGAAAAAAGTTCTTGATAAAGAGTAAGCGACTCATAATTTTTCAAAATTACACAAAGTAAATATTCATGTTGAACTTTGATATAATATATATTTTGATCTCTATTTACTATATAATGTCGGTTTGATTTCATCAGTGAATGCAGAACTTGAAGCAATCAATAAATTCGTTCTTTACAATTATAGAGCAACACAACTGTGGGTCGCATTGTACGAACAAAAGAGGATGAAATGGGATAGTGACAGGAAAGAATTTAGAAGGTCGAATGGTATAAGTGTGTCTTATCTTGATCATTTAAAATAAAATATGCCAAAAATATGCCCCAACAGTTGGGTTGCTGACCAAGTCAGAGAGAAATATGGTGCAACCAGTCGTTGCCCTCTTGCTGAAGAGGATGCGCTAAACGTAGGGATTAGGTGCACCAACTTGATAATAATCTATTTAATTTATATGTACATTTGAAACTTGATAATGCACCTTTCAAATGTAATTACATCTATATTTCATATTTTAACTATTGGGTTATTATAAGACACATGACACTATGATTTTTTAACTTTTTTATAGGTGCATTTGTTCCCTTCTATGTGGGCATATGGACACCATTATCACACAGAAAATGTTGATGATAGACACATGACACAAGAATGTGGAGTGGAAGTCGAGTTCGATCAATCTAGTCGATCTAGCCACTGTGATCAAAACCTAGTACGAGGGACGTTAGGTTATGTTGGAAAGATACAAGAGATCATTGAAGTGGATTTCTCTTCTTTCCAATGTGTTATTTTTAGGTGCAAGTGGTGGGACACCTTTGATCGGAATAATGTAAATGAATATCATGATAGTAGGCTAATATGTATCAACTCTGGAAAGGTGTGGGATGAAGCTAAGGAGCACTATGTTTTCCCCAAACACTACAACCAAGTTTTTTTTTACCCAGATGTATTGGATAGGGATTGGTGGTTCGTATTAAGACATGAACCTAGATCAAAACATATTTTTGAGAACAATAGTGTTATCATGCCAAGCGAGCTGGAAGATAATGAGGGTGATCATGAGAACCAAGAGTGATATGGTACATATGTTATTTCATCAATATTTATACTTTTTAAGATGGGTTTTTATAAAGAAGAGGACTTAATTACCTTATAACTTATAAGACTCTTCTTTTGGAAACATTATAATATGTATTTTGAATTAATTGGTAATTTGCATTGTGTTAATGTTAAAATCAATATTTTACTTGATAATTTGCAATTATGTTGATCTCAAAAACAATGGCGTACTATATAAAGTTCTTTTTTTTGGTATGTAAGATCATAATAACATAATCATAATTCTAAAGTACATGAATTTATTTGCATTATTTTCTAAATTTTATTATGTTACAAAAATTCATATTATTCTAGATTTATTATTTTACAATTATTTACAATTTTACAATTTTACAAATTTAAAAATTTTAATAAAATTATTTGATATTAATACAATTAAAATTTTCACATTAATACAATTAAAATTTTACAAGTATTTTACATACAATTAAAATTAAAATTGCAATTAGAATTACAATTAGAATAAGAATTACAATTACAATTTTACAATTTCACATACAATTACAATTTTAGAATTTTACATACAATTACAATTACAATTACAATCATTTCACATTAATACAATTAAAATTTTACAAATATTTTACATACAATTACAATTACAATTTTACAATTTCACATACAATTACAATTGCAATTTTAGAATTTTACATAAAATTTACAATTACAATTTTACAATTTGACATATGTACCATTACAATTACAATTTTAGAATTTTACATACAATTTCAATTTTACAATTACAATCATTTCACATTAATACAATTAAAATTTTACAAATATTTTACATACAATTACAATTACAATTACAATCATTTCACAATAAATTAATATTACAATTACAATTAAAATTTTACAAATATTTTACGTACAATTACAAATACAAATACAATTACAATTTTACAATTTTGCATACAATTAAAATTAAAATTTCAATTACAATCACGACATAATATTTAATAAATATCATGATTTAATATTAAAAATAAACATCATGATCATGATAACCATCGTACAAACATCATATTCGACTAAAAAACACATTTAAATTCGCTAACATCATATAATAATTGTGATCATGATCATCTAACAAAACACAAGCATTGTATAACATCATCACAACACAAACATCAAATATACATCTCATGTCAAATAATTACTATCACATAGACATCTATCTGCACGCTGCACATTAAATGAACATATCTAACATGACCTAACAATATACACATCATGATGATCACTAACATGTAAATTAAGTACAACTACAACATGAACATAAAATACATGGACCATATATATATATATATATATATATATATATATATAATGTAAAAAATATACAACTGTAATATAAATGTCAAATATCAGCTGGTGGTAGATAATCAATAGTAGTACTAGACAAGGCCCGCTCAGTCAATGGTGTAGCCTCGACAAGCTCAGATAGATGTTGATCATCACGTGCCTGTTGATCTGGTGGTGCCTCATGCTGATCAGGATCAACTGCAGGTTGCTCATGATGACTCAACATGGATGGTCCAACCTTATCATGATCATGAGTATTGTTGGATGATGCAGGTTATTGATCATGATGACTCGACGTGGATGGTCCAGGCTACTAATGAACATGAATGTTGGATGTTGCAGGTTGAGAAGGCTGACTCGACATGGATGGTCCAGCCTGCTCGTGATCATGACTGTTGGTCGATGTTGCACGCTACTCATCTGCAGCGCGAGGTGAACGATGATCACTCCCCTGATCTTGATCATCAGATGATGCATCGATGCTCAACTTTCAACGTACTATGTCTCGACCACGCCCACGTCGAAGGGCCCTCATCAACCGCGTCACTAAGTTGGTAGCTCCTACGACATGCCACATCAGGGTCAACATGTCACGTGGAATGCCTCTCCACATCTCTACCAACCTAGCATCGACATGTATCTTTCTCATAGTGACGGGCCTGACTCCCCCCTCCACAAGCAGTCCATAAAGTTGGCCACCCAATTCCATCCTAAATCAAGTGTCAGGCATATGCCTCACACTAGTTGGTACATGTGCAACATGAGGACCAGGTTTGTCTGCACTAGCATGATCCTTAGCATCTGCCATCTCCTGATCGTCATCAGGATCTACACCTATATCATTTGGTGGTGGTGGCATCTCATCACCATAAAATGACCCAATGTCTGCAAAATATATATAAGTACACAACAATAATTAGACAATTTCATTAAACGGTTTAATAAAAACAAGTTAAAGAACATGTTAGAATAAATTTAAACAAAGCAATAATATTACCTCTATCATCTAGTAGCTCATCATCTGTGAAGAGGATGTTGGTACACCCTCGCCAATCCAAACCAGCATACAGACAGGGGACCAGAATGAAGGGATGCTCATCAACACTACCTAGAAACTCCAGTGCATCATGTGATATCTTCGTGGAAAACTTTGACTCACCCCTGTTAGGCATCATCTATCCCCACATCTACATCTGTACATGCAGCATCGACCTATGAGGTTGCCGAAAAAAATTAGGCCTCGTCTTTGGAAACCTCTCAAAAAATAAACAAAATAGCTCTAAAGCAAAAGGGAAGTTCACCCTCCCTTGTTCCTAAACACGACATCTATCTAAAGCTGTACAAAACTGCTGCAAAAAAATGGCAAACCACCTCACAAGTCATGGTGCATGTAATAAAGAATCAAAATAAAATAGAAGCGAGCAACTAATGTGTTTCCCTTCATTGGTATGGTGTGAAATGGTTGAAATCAGTAATGAAAGGCACCTCACCTCCTCTCCACCAAATGAAGCAATACGTAACTGACCTCCGAAGACCTGAAAATCTGCAGGAGACAATTTATCCATGCTAATGTATCTCTGGGAGTACACCAACTGAATCCATGTTGCATAGCCAACGGGGACCTTTGAGAACGAGGGAAATTCCACCCTTCTCCTCGATAGGCCAGTAATGAAACAGATGTCCTCCTCATTGGGCACGTACCACTGGCTAGGACCAACCCAGAAAGCATGTCGGTGGGCATTCCACCTTTGGATAAGCTGTTGCAAAAACTCACCATGGCCCTTTAGGGATGTATCCTCCTCATATAACTTAAGGAGGCCTATCTCCCTTGGGAGCACCTGAGTTGCTGCTGTAATAGGGCGAGGGTACATATCTCTCTCCCTCTCTCATGCCTCGCACATGTGACCATGTTATACAAGTCCGCTTGTTGTTTTTGTTGTTCCCTCTCTTCTATCCTTTGACATCACTGAATGATTGACATATTAAATAAAAAATTTTAATTAAATGAGAGATGTATTTAGGAATATATATATATATTGAAAAAAAAAAAAATAGTCGGTGCGCTACAAAAAACAGGCATGCACCGGTAATGGTGCATCTGCTTTTGTCGCGCATTGGAGGCGGTGCACCTAAAAATTTTCAGCACACCGCCCTCCTGGCATTGTTACAAGGTCAACGGTGTGGTGGTATAACTGATCACACCATTGACTATGTACCAGTGTCAGGAGGGCGATGCGCTAACCAAACTATGTGCCCCGGGGCGTATAGTTTAGGAAGCGCACCACCCTCCTGACATCACTACATAATCAACGGTGCAGTCATTTACATGAACACACCGTTGTCTATGTCTAGTTTGGGAGGGAAGTGCATTGACAAAAATACCTGCCCTGGGACTCATATTTTCATCAATGCACCACATTCCTGCAATTCGACATGGTCAACGGTGCGGCCGGGTAACCGACCGCACTGCAATTTTTTTAATTTTAAAAAAGCATAGTGCGCTATTTTAGTACCTCCTCAAAACCTGTGCGGATACCGTTAGCACCGGTCACGGTGCGGCCTGTAAATTTACAAGCAGTATTGTGAACTGGTGTGAGCCGAATGGCTTGAGAGCACCACGCAGGAATTTTTTTTTTTTAAATAAGGTGAATTTTAAGTAATTTTAGAAAACTAATTCACTAAAAGGTTTAATTATGGAAAAAAAAGTAAAATGCTAGTACATTTGGTCGTTGAGGAGGCATATTGGCTGTAGAATCTGCAAAACTAAATTTGCCCAAAGAATTTAGACAACCCTTAACCCCTTCATTACCCTCCCTCTACAAGGCAGTCCTAAATCCCCTACACCAAACCCTAATTTCCTCTTCCAACTAAGCTAGGTTTTGCTATGGAAAAGAGGCATAAGAGCAGAAGATCCATGTGGTAGGTCATATCAGCAATAATGAAGCCATACCAACTCATAAACATCATGCCTCCATCATTTTCCAAGAATTCATTCGAAGGGCCTAGTCATTTGCCACACCTAGGGCCAGTTTTTCTTAAAATATGTTTCTGACCAAATGAGATAAATTTGGAAAACGTGAGAGAGGTTTTTTTCCATCATATGGCCAAGAAGAAAAACCTCCTTCAGTTTTTACACAGCTATCATTTTTGGGAGAAATGTGAAAAATACAGGTGTCACGGGAGAATTTCTGCACTCCTGGAGTGACCTTGGGAAAATCAGGTTTTCTCACAGTGGGAGTGTCCAAATGACTTGCTTGAATAGTCAAATGAAAACTGTACTTGAAGCTCTTTCCAATGATCTATCATGAGCTCAATTGGGAGTTATGGAAGGCCTCCAAAAGTTGTCTGCACCAGCACTCTGCATTTCTGCACCATCACTCAACACTTTTTGACCAGACTTGGGAAAATCAACTTTTGATAAGGAAAATCAACTTCAATCAGGAAAAAAATGGTATATTTGGAAATTCAACAGGTTAATATTTCCAACGAGATATCACGGGCCCAATTTCGACACTGGGAAAGCCTCCAAATTCCCTCTGCAAAATGGTGTTGCGTGCTCAGGAGTTGGTGCTGCGCTCCTGGCAATTTTTTCCCATATAAATTACACATGGCGCTGCACTCCTCGAAGGTGGTGATGTGCCCTTGGCCAGGAGGGCCTCCACACCGTAAAAACCATAACTTCAACTCAAATCCTTCTTCCAAGGGTTTTAAAGTGTCCTTAAGGGTATGTTCAGGCCCTAAAACACATTTTTTAGCTTTGATGATTTATAATTAGAGGATGTGAATAAGGCAAAAGGCAATGCAAAAGGTACTACAGGAAGGAAAAAATTCCTCTCAAGAAGGCAGCCAAGAGACAAAGGCATATTTTGATGAGAAAAACAGTGAAGGAGAAGAGACAAAAGACATTGGGGAAGGAGAAACAAATGATGAGGCAGAAAGTGATAGTCATGAGGAAGAAAATGACAGTGATAATGAAGAGACAAATTCTAGAAACAAATGACAGCCAAGAAACAGAGCTAGATTTTGATGAGCCAAATAATGAAGACAGTGGGCCAAATAGTGAAGGGACTAATGGCAGTCATGAAGGTAATGAAGAAAACCTAATGACTAATAACCCTAACAATAGTGACAACAGTGATCCCATGAACTCAAAAGGCAGCCAAGAGGATGAAAATGCACCAAACAGTGATGAAGACACCTCTTACCATGACAACAAAGTAAATGAAAATTCAGAAGACATGGAAGAGGATGACAATGATGACGATCAGGGTAGTAATTCTAGCATGGGAGAAAATGAAAGTGCCTCTCAAGAAGGCAGTAAAGAACAAAATGAAGAAGACACACATGCAGGGATCATTAGTGAGGAGAAAAGCAGTCTTAAGGTCACCAATGATGGAGATATCCAGATGAAACTTATTACACCTTTCCCTCTTACCTATCAAATAGAAGAGAGGCATGTGTTTGCTTCCTCCAAAGGGCAAGGGGCCATGCCATCCTCCTTAACTCAGAAAATTGACAAAGGTAGGTAAAGAAGTGAAATAAAGACCATAAATCTCCATGATGACAGTAGGCAAAAGGTTTTCAAAGGATATATGAAGGTGAACTGCATGGTTTTCCAAGATAAAAGGGGTTTTCACCACATCAAAGAGACAAATTGTAAAGGGTATCAGTACAAGGAAGCCTAAGCTTTCAAGTGCAGCCTTACCGATTGTGCATGCAACCTTGCCAATCGTGCATGTAGCCTTGCCGACTGTGCGTGCAGCCTTGCCGACTGTGCATGCAACCTTGCTGACTATGCATGCAGAGCCTTGCTGACGACGTGTGCAGCCTTGTCGATGACGTGTGCAGCCCTGCACGACACTGTGCATTCAGCCACCCGACTGGCCTAGTGCTGCGTGCCTGTACTTTTCCTTCTGCTAGGAGGAATAAGTGAAGATGAATAAGGTAAAAATACAAGGAGAACTAAAACCTTGAGTCTAAAGAAGGCCTCGGCAAGAGAAAGAGAGCAAAAATCAGCCCTAGCGGAACAAATTTCTCTCCATGAACTCCTTGCAATGGAAATTGAGCATAATAGGGAATCATGGCTTGAGAGGGCTAACATACACCTTGAGCCCAAGCTGGAGAAAGCTAACAAAGAATTGGAGTTACAAAGAAGAATGACTAAGCATTATGCCTAAAGAAACCAATTTGCAAGGGAAAAACTCAAAAAGGCCCAAAATGAGATCCAAGCACTAAAAGAGGAAAAGAGCCCAACTAACCTTGGCATTATGGCTCAAGCTTTTCTACAGATCTCCCAAAACCCATGAGGCATATTTCCACCAAATTTGGGATAATTTTGACAAGTTTTTGTTTTTTGCAAATTTTGAGGCTAGGAGCACAGCACACCTAGTGCTACGCTCCTTTTCAGAGAATCTTCAAGAGGAAAGGCTTGCATTTTTGGATTCTTCATCACTCATATAGCATGATCAGAAAGGTTTAGATCAATTGGAGTTGTTTTGGTCCTCCAAAAGGGTCAAAAACACCCATTTTTTCACCATTCTGCCTACTTTTCAAGACATGTGCTGCACTCCTACCAGTCTTGGAATTTTCACTTTTTTAACAGGTTGCAGAGGTCAGATCAGAAAAAAAAGGGTAGATATGGAAAGTAGACTTCAAGGGATTTCCAACGAGCCATCATGGAGCCTTTTTTGACATTGGGAAGGCCTTCAAAACCCTGCTGTAAGAAGACCCATTTTTTTTGCTCCTATGCTACGCTCCTGGCATAAAATTCATTCTGAAGACATAGTGTTATGCTCCTGTGGTTGAAAAGTCAAAATGTGCATTTGGAAAGTTTTAGGAGGCTTTTCAGAGCCTAAAGATCAATTTAATGGCTAAAAATGGCCAAAAATATATTTATTTTAGATATTTTTGTGCCTTAGGCCTTGCAAGGCCTCAAGGACAATAGAGATACTTCTGATTAGCCAAAAGACTTATAGATGCTCTATTAGGCTTTCCTCCTCCTTGCTTTATATATAGAGCATGAGGATTCATTTTAATAGTGGGCATTTGATGAGTTTTGAGAGAAATACATGGTTCTTTGAGGTTGAAGAGAAGTTTTGTGTTGTGGATCTTGTGGATTATTTGCCTTTATTGATGATGATGAAGGCTTGCTTGTAGGATCCCTGAGTTCAGTTAATTGTGATGCATCTCTAGATTTTTTCATGTTTCCTTGTTTATCATTGCGTCCATCTTTCTATGTTGCAATAGCTCAAAAAATTATAGGTTGATAAATGTTGTTTGAGGCACCTCAGTCCTCCTGTTTGCTATTGTCTTTATGTTTTCCTCTGCTGGGTTAGTTTAAGGAATTCTTAGTTGCTCCTTAGGCGCACCTAAGCTTTTCTATTTCATCATTGGATTAATATGTTATTTTACAAATATGATTTATGGTAAGCCCTACTTATTTTATGCTATCTAAACTTTGTCTTGAAATCTCTCTTTGATGTATTGATTGTTAGGTTAAGCCAAAGAGGTCGTGTTTCGATATTTCCCTTTGTATATGCTTATCAGTTTGCCTCAAAGTTCTTTATATTCTAATGAATGATGTTTAGGAGTTCCCTCTTCATTTATTGAAGATATTTTTCTCTTATATGTTTTCAAATCTTGAAAGTAGAATCATTGGAGTTAGATAAGTTTTCTTGCTTTCTTTGTTCTACTAGATTGTTCATCTTGAATGTCTATTTGTTAAAGTATTTTTATTGAGTAAATGGTGTTCCCTATCTCATGATTATTATCTTTGCTTATCAGTATTTAATACCTTCTTGTTCATAGGTATTTGACAAAGGATTCTTAACTTCCCTTTGTCCTACCTTGTTTCCCCAACTTAATTTCCATCTCACCTCACCCATAAACTTTAAATATCCATTGACTACACTAGATTTTCCCTGTGATGTACCCTGATTCATTATTGAGATATCAATGACTTCATACACTCCATAGACCAATGTTTGATAACCTCTCATTCCACCTATCCTACTTGATAATCTTACCCAACCAACCAAACAAACAAACCCTACAGTTAACAACTAGCCTAAAATCAACCATCTAAAGCGAATAAGTTTACATCCTTCGCACAACATAGAGATAGCCCTCTCTGAGTCCAGGAAGGCTAGGTCCTAGGACTCCAAAGACTGGTCTGATGTTACCCTGTGCATTTGGTCTACCAATCTGCTAAATCACGGGAAACTAACATAATGGCGATCACGGTGGGACATTGAGTCAAAAAAATCCTAGGTATCCCTTAGGAATTCTCAAATCTCATTCAAACTTAGAAAACTCAAGTTGATAGCCAAAGAGTAGAATCTGGTTGTTTCACCATCCTAGCAAAATGATGACTCAACTGTAGGACACTCTCACAAACCCTAGGGATACATAAAGGAACTCAGAAAACCCTAAAAAAATCCTTATATTGGTATTCAGTAGCTGATGGTGGACAGCAGCCTACCTTAAAATTGTTAAAATCATCCACCTGGCGACTTCACAACTCTCAACAAACCTAAAGACTCCACTAGAGGAAGAACCTGAAACATGACCAGTCATCATAGAAAGAAAGAGCACTCAGGTCAAGGTTATATTCAAGAAATTATTTTTTTTATCTATAACTATGTTCTATCCTACTTTAAGCTTGATCAAGAATACACTGATGAGGTCTACATTTGGAAATATCTCAAGCCTCGAAAAGTTGAGCCTCAAATTTCAGACCATGAGCAGACTTATACACCTATGCCTACCCCATATTCACCTGTGGAAGATCTAGTGAAACATTAGCCTCACGTTACCTTTCCTGCTCTTGTTGAAACCTCAAATAGTCATAAATATCTTTTTTCACTACCTATACCCACAAAGGTCCCAGAAAGATACAAGCCTCTAGTTTTTCCTCCTATCCTCCGGGCCCTCCCTGCAAATCTTGCAAATAAGCTACCCAGATTTGATGGAGAAAGCTCAAAAGTCACTGCTGAAGAACGCATTCAAAATCTTGAGAATTTACTTGACCTGTTTGAAATAGGAGAAGATGATGTGCGTATTATAATGTTTGCCTTATCATTACAAGGAAAAATTAAGAGTTTGTTTAAGGACCTTCCAGCTGCAAGCATTATCAATTTTCATCAATTCACTCAAGTCTTCCTAGATATGTGGGTGGCCATGGGAAATGAAGTTCTCATCATAAAGGAATACAACCATTTAAAAAGACAACCAGGGGAGACAGTACAAGACTTTTTAACCAGGTTCAATAAAGTATACAATGCAATACCTGCTAAGATAAAGCCACCTTAAGGGTGGGCTCTCTTACACTACCCAAGTGCTTTTGACCCAGAGATGGTTTTCCAGATGAGAGAAAGAGATCCTTCGACCCTGGAGGAAATGCAAAGGATAGCAGTTGATGTGGAATCCAACATACTAAACAAGGAGGAAAAGCTAAGAGTAATAGAGAAAGACAAAGTAGATCAAGAGAGACTGATATCTTCAGAGGTAAAGCTAGAGATGTTGACAGATACAATCAGAAAAATGATGCATATACTTGGCAGGAAAGAGGAAGAGTACAAGGTTGAGGTTGGTGCTAATTATTCAAAGTAGCCAATACTTTTTTCTTGGGAAGAACCAAATCAGTCATTTCAATGCAAAGGTTGCTATCAAAACATACTGGCTGAGAAAGGTTGCAAAGAAGAAGATGCAGAAAGTTTTCAAGTAAGTACTATATGCCTTCCTACATCTTGTGCTTCACTATTAAGAGAGTATTACAAGAAAATTGAAAATAGAAACAAGGTAGAATGCTCTAAAGAACTAGTACGGGAATAAATGGATAATACAAACCCTTTTTCAAATTCATAAGTTCTCCCCTCAAATCATCTTGGTATGACTGTTTGGATTACAAAACCAAAAATGGAAGATGAGCCTACACCTCTTGAGTCCCTACCCTTGTGCTTTGAGTCATTTCAGATTGCTAAAAGAGAAGCTATTGGCCATGAACACTCTCCTTTTCATATGGTGGAACAATCTGCTGATCAAGTGTGCATAATGGATGGCATTCCTCCTATGAATAAGCTGCCCAAATATGATCAATATAATGATGATTATGTTCTCCACACTCAAGATAACACTACAAAAAAGTCAGTGATTAGTTTGTGGGACAAATACAGTCATTTCAACAACTCAAATTTAGTGATAGTCAAATACCACTCAACTATGACAGTGGAGAAGAAAGTGCAGAAAGTTTGGGAGAAAGGGAAGGGTCTTTACCTCTTTGTTGTGCTTCCTTTCAGTTCATCAAAGACAACCTTAATGTAATTAGAAGTCAGCAATCTCTGGGTATTGATTTTAACAACAAAGAACACATTCAACCCTATGTCCAGCCTTCACAAGAGAAAGAGAACAGCTATAGCTCTATTCAATGAGGTTTTCTAGAGGACAACATGGAAATATATGATGAGTCTGACAGTGCAGATGATCATGAGAAAGAGAAGGAGTTTCTTTCCCAAAAGAATCCCAAGCTTAGCCAAGTGGAGGAAGAAGCGGTCCTGGATCAAGCTTATTTTCCAAATCCTCACATTCAGGTATTATTTCAAGATCCCTTTGCAGAATTTCAAGAACATTTTAGGCTCTACTGTTCAAACACTAATAAGGTGGGAGTGTTCTTTTGATTTTTTCACCACATTCAAAGAGATGAAACAAAATCACTCATGGAATCATCTACTTGACTGGTTATATTGGAAAAGGGAGTTCACCAAATGAATGTATACATTGTATAATTTAGATTAGGATAGATAGGCAAGCAAATAAGCTCAGCACTATGAGCATATTTCTACCTTCTGTTTTAGATTGTTTTGGCCAAAAAGAGAGAAAAAATACAAAACAAAGAAAAAAATAAAAAAAGGGTAGATGAAAAGAAGAGGTATAGCCCCATACCCAAAAAGAAGAACTACTGAAAGTGTGCAAGCCTAAATGCCACTACTTGTTCAAAGAGAAGATCTTGCTTAGTCATCTAGCCTAATTATGGCTGAACATGTTTCAAATTTAGGTTGATAAGTTTGTAAAAGATACCTTGTCAAATCATTCAAGCTTGACTTGTCAAAATAAAATAGATTAGGAATGAAAGATACTAGTTCCACATGCTCAAATCTAAACCAAAGAGGAAAATAGGGATGTTTAACAAATGACTGATCACAACCCTTATGTTTCCCAAGTTTTGTTTGTACAAAAATAACACTCATGTGCAGCTTGTTCTAATGCCACAGTCCATGGTAAATCAGATTGTCTAATCCTAATTTAACCATGTTTTCAATTTCATGTCAGTAGCTTAGTGAATGAGTCCTGTCAAATAGCTTAATCTTGACAGTTGAGTAGTTTAGGTAGAGAATAAAAGGGTTCACTAGCATAATCTGAACCCTTGGAAGTAATAAGGGTACTATTAGATAGTTTTTTGCTTTCAAAAGAAAAAATGTTAAAGGGTTTTCCAATTCAAGTGCACCCAAGGAAGAAAAATGTTAGGAAAGTAGGTAGGGTAGGTAAAGATGAATTTGAGCTAATCATGTTTTCAAATTATTGAAATCACTACTTCAAAGAAGCAACAACAAATGAAAAGAAGAAAGGTCTGCCCAATGGATGAGGCACTGGTCTTCATAAAACCAAGGGATCTAAAGTTATGAACACCTCCTGAAAAGGAGCTACCCTCCCCAAGTGGAGTCATTGTTAGTCATTAGTAATTTTTTTTTTTTTTGTAGATGACTAAGTACTTATCCTAGATTTCTAAAAACAAAATTCATGAACATTGTGAGTTTTAGAAATCTCACTGTCTTCATTATCCTTAGGATAATTTTTTCATTATTTCTCTATCCTATCATGCCATGGTCAGCCGACCATTCCCAGAAGCCTTTCCATGGGCTCATGCCACTCATTTTCACTATTTTTTTCCACCTTGGCCTCATCCCTCTGTTTTGTTTTTCTTAACTCCTCCATTATCCATCCAGGGTTTTTGAGGGCATTTTTCTTGGTTTCATGACCTCCATGGTTAAAACATCAACAAGGCTTGTATCATGATGCTCTTACACCTCCTCCTATCCTTAATATACCTTCATAAACACTTCCCATCACTCATGTCCCTCAAAATCATCATTTTTCTACAAAACCTAGTCTATTGCCACAATTCGACACTTTTTGAGACTAGGCCTGTGTTTTGCCCTTTTGGACCCCTTCCCCTCACTCAATTCTTGAAATTCCACTTTCCCATACTCTCTAAAATCTATCCCTATTCCCCAAAATTTCCCCAATAATTCATACAACCCTTAACCCCTTCATTCCCCTCCCTCTACAAGGCAGTCCTAAATCCCCTACACCAAACCCTAATTTCCTCTTCCAACTAAGCTAGGGTTTTCTATGGAAAAGAGGCATAAGAACAGAAGATCCATGTGGTAGGTCATATCATCAATCATGAAGCCATACCAACTCATAAACATCATTCCTCCATCATTTTCCAAGAATTCATTCCAAGGGCCTAGTCATCTGCCACACCTAGGGCCAGTTTTGTTTAAAAATATGTTTCTGACCAAAAAGAAATGAATTTGGAAAAAATGAGAGAGGTTTTTGTCCATAATAGGCCCAAGAAGAAAAACCTCCTTCAGTATTTACACAGGTATCATGGTTTGGGAGAAATGTCAAAAATACAGGTGTCACAGGAGAATTTCTGCACTCCTGGAGTGACCTTGGAAAAATCAGGTTTTCTCACAGCTGGAGTGTCCAAATGACTTTATTGATGAGTCAAATCACAACTAGACTTGAAGGTATTTCCAATGAGCTATCATGAGCTCAATTGTGAGTTATGTAAGGCCTCCAAAAGTTGTCTGCACCAGCACTCTGCATTTCTGTACCATCACTCAACACTTTTTTACCAGTCTTGGGAAAATCAACTTCAATCAGGAAAAAATGGTATATTTGGAAAGTAGACAAGTTACTATTTCCAACAAGCTATCACAGGCCCAATTCCAACACCGAGAAAGCCTCCAAATTCCCTCTGCAAAATGGTGATCCGAGCTCAGGAGTTGGTGCTACGCTCCTGGAAATTTTTTCCCATAAAAATTACACATGGCGCTGCATTCCTAGGAGGTGGTGTTGCGCCCTTGGCCAGGAGGGCCTTCACAACCTAAAAACCCTAATTTCAACTCAAATCACTCTTCCAAGGGTTTTAAAGTGTCCTTAAGGGTATGTTCAGGCCCTAAAGCACATTTTTAAGCTTTGATGATTTATAATTAGAGAATGTGAATAAGGCAAAAGGCAATTCAAAAGGTACTACAGGAAGTAACAAATGCCTCTCAAGAAGGAATCCAACAGACAGAGGTAGATTTTGAAGAGAAAAATAGTGAAGGAGAAGAGACAAAAGATAGTGGGGAAGGAGAAACAAATGATGAGGTAGAAAGTGACAGTCATGAGGAAGAAAATGAAAGTCATAACGAAGAGACAAATTCTAGAAACAAATGACAGCCAAGAAACAGAGGCAAATTTTGATGAGCAAAACAATGAAGACAGTGGGCCAAATAGTGAAGGGGCTAATGGAAGTCATGAAGGTAATGAAGAAAACCTAATGACTAATAACCCTAACAATAGTGACAGCAGTGATCCCATGAACTCAAAAGACAGTCAAGAGGATGAAAATGCACCAAATAGTGATGAAGGCACCTCTTACCATGACAAAAAATAAAATGACAATGCAGAGGACATGGAAGAGGATGAAAATGATGAATATCAGGGCAGTAATTATAGCATGGGAGAAAATGAAAGTGCCTCTCAAGAAGGCAGTCAAGAAAAAAATGAAGAAGACACACATGCAGGGATCATTAGTGAGGAGAAAAGCAGTCTTAAGGTCACCAATGATGGAGATATTCAAATGAAACTTATTACACCTTTCCCTCTTACCTATCAAAGAGGAGAGAGGCATGTGTTTTCTACCTCCAAAGGGAAAGGGGCCATGCCATCCTCCTCAACTCGGAAAATTGACAAAGGTAGGCAAAGAAGTGAAATAAAGACCATAAATCTCCATGATGATAGTAGGCATAAGGATTTCAAAGGATATTTGAAGGTGACCTGCATGGTTTGCTAAGATAAAAGGGGTTTTCACTACATCAAATAGACAAATTGTAAAGGGTATCAGTATAAGGAAGCCTAAGCTTCAAGTGCAGCCTTGTCGATTGTGTGTACAGCCTTATCGACTGTGCGTGTAGCCTTGCCGACTATGCATGCAGCCTTGCCGACTATGCATGCAGCCTTGCTGACAACGCGTGCAGCCCTGCACGGCGCTGTGCGTTCAGCCACTCGATTGGCCCAATGCTGCGTGCCTATACTTTTTCTTCTACTAGGAGGAACAAGTGAAGGTGAATAAGGTGAAACTAGAAGGAGACCTAGAACCTTGAGTCTAAAGAAAGCCTTGGTAAGAGAAAGAGAGCAAAAATCAGTCCTAACAGAACAAATTTCTCTCTATGAACTCCTTGCAATGGAAATTGAGCATAATATGGAATCATGGCTTGAGAGGGCCAACATACACCTTGAGCCCAAGCTGGAGAAAGCTAACAAAGACTTGGAGTTACAAAGAAGAATGACTAAGCATTATGCCCAAAGAAACCAATTTGCAAGGGCAAAACTCAAAAAGGCCCAAAATAAGATCCAAGCACTAAAAGAGGAAAAGAGCCTAGCTAACCTTGGAATTTTTTCTCAAGCTTCTCTATAGGTCTCCAAAAACCCATGAGGCATACTCCCACCAAATTTGGGAGAATTTTGACAAGTTTTTGTTTTTTGCAAATTTTGAGGCTAGGAGCGCAGCACACCTAGTGCTACGCTCTTTTTCAGAGCATATTTAGGAGGAAAGGCTTGCATTTTTGGATTCCTCGTCACTCTTATAGCATTCTTAGAAAGTTTTAGATCAATTGGAGTTGTGTTGGTCCTCCAAAAGGGTCCCATTCTTCACCATTCTGCCTACTTTTTAGGACATGTGCTACACTCCTACCAGTCTTGGAGTTTTCATTTTTTGAATAGGTTGCAGAGGTAAGATCGGAAAAAAAAGGGTATATATGGAAAGTAGACTTCAAGGGATTTCCAACGAGCCATCATGGACCCTTTTCTAACATTATGAAGGCCTTCAAAACCCTGCTGTAAGAAGACCCATTTTTTCTGCTCCTATGCTACGCTCCTGGCATAAAATTCATTTTGAAAACACAGTGCTACGCTCCTATGGTTGAAAAGTCAAAATGTGCATTTGGAAAGTTTTAGGAGGCTTTTCAAAGCCTAAAGGTCAATTTAATTGCTAAAAATAGCCGAAAAGATATTTATTTTAGATATTTTTGTGCCTTGGGCCTTGCAAGGCCTCAAGGACAATAGAGATACTTCTGATTAGCCAATAGACTTCTAGATGCTCTATTAGGCTTTCCTCCTACTTGCTTGTTATATAGAGCATGAGGATTCATTGTAATAGTGGGAATTTGATGAGTTTTGAGAGAAATACATGGTTCTTTGAGGTTGAAGAGAAATTTGGTGTTGTGGAGCTTGTGGATGATTTGCCTTGATTGATGATGATGAAGGCTTGCTTGTAGGATCCCTGAGTTGAGTTAATGGTGATGTATCTCTAGATTTTTTTATGTTTCCTTGTTTATCGTTGCGTCCATCTTTCTATGTTGCAATAGCTCAAAAAATTATAGGTTGAGAAATGTTGTTTGAGGCACCTCAGTCCTCCTGTTTGCTATTGTCTTTATGTTTTCCTCTGCTGGGTTAGTTTAAAGAATTCTTAGTTGCTCCTTAGGCCCACATAAGCTTGTATATTTCATCATTGGATTAATATGCTAGTTTAAAAATATGATTTATGGTAAGACCTGCTTATTTGATGCTATCTAAACTCTATCTTTAAATCTCTCTTTTATGTATTGATTGTTAGGTTAAGCCAAAGAGGTCTTGTTTCGATCTTGCCCTTTGTATATTATTATCAGTTGCCTCAAAGTTCTTTATAGTTTAATGAATGATGTTTAGGAGTTCCCTCTTCATTTATTGAAGCTATTTGTCTCTTATATGTTTTCAAATCTTGAAAGTAGAATCATTGGAGTTAGATAAGTTTTCTTGCTTTCTTTGTTCTACTGAATTGTTCATCTTGAATTTTTATTTGTTAAAGTATTTCCATTGAGTAAATGGTGTGCCCTATCTCATGATTAGTATCTTTTTTTATAAATATTTAAGACCTTCTTGTTCATAGGTATTTGACAAAGGATTCTTAACTTCCCTTTTCCCTACCTTGTTTCCCCAACTTAATGTCCATCTCACCTCACCCATAAACTTTAAATATCCATTGACTACACTAGATTTTCCCTGTGATATACCCTGATTCATTATTGAGATATCAATGAATTCATAGACTCCATAGCCCAATGTTTTATATCCTCTCATTCCACCTATCCTACTTGATCATCTTACCCAACCAAACAAACAAACAAACCCTACACTTAACAACTAGCCTAAAATCAACCATCTAAAGCGAACAAGTTTACATCCTTCGCACAACATAGAGAGAGCCCTCTCTAAGTCTAGGAAGGCTAGGTCCTAGGACTCCAAAGACTGGTCTGATGTTACCCTATGCATTGGTTTACCAATATGCTAAATCACGGGACACTAATAGAACACACCGGTGCGGTTTAGGATGAGAAACGCGCCGGGAAAAAAACATCCGCAAAAACTTCCACCCGCCAACCTCCTCTATTAACCTTCGCTACAAATGGATGTCTGGGCTATTTTTATAAGGGGTTCCTCAAAAAAATTCACTAGAGGGTCTTTTCCTTGTAGTGCTAAAACTCAAATAGGCACACTCAAAATGACTTTATGTATAAATGAAAGAATAATTACATCAATCTCCAAATAAATCTCTAACTACATACTCAAACTCTATGTTATAATCCTACTACTATCTATATCATTACATGATCATTTCACATCTCCTTCCATGACTCTAAACCTCCCAAATTTACATTACAAAGTTCTAGATTACAAATGAAAGGAGAAGTCTCTCCTATTTATACAAAAAATTAAGAAACTACCTCATTAATGGAGATCCACCATTCTCTCCTTAGATCCATACAAGTTTCAACAAATTAGCTAATTTTAAGACACTTCTCCCTTTATTCATGATTCTCCTCCTTGAGATATGGTTGATCCCCATCCAAATCCCCTCCAAATGTTGAAGAGAATTCAAAATTGAATCTTGAAAGCCACATAAGGATGTCTTGGAAGCTTTTTAATCACCTACACATGTCACCAAACTCATTCCACCTTTAGGTATAAATAAATATATGTTATTTTTCTAACTTTTAATCACAAATTCACTCTAAATACATGAAATTATTAACTTTGGAAAACATTAATTGTTATACAGAATTTTAATCTACGGATATACTAAATTCCCTAAGTGTGGTGTTCCTTCACTCAAAAAAATAGAAGAAATACAACTATTATTTTCTCTAAGACAAATAGATATACAGACAGGGTAATAATCCTATGTGTGATACTTACACTCTCCTTCTCATTTTGTCGTTGTTGTCGTCACTCTCAATCCAACTCAAGCCACTAGATCAATTCATGCAATAAAAAATAGAGAACAAAAAACAACATACAATATACAGGTATCTACTTATATTAACCAAATCAAATTGATTAGATCTGAGAATACATGCATAATCAAGAATACATTTCACAATATTTACACGTATTTATGGGAAAATGAACAAATATCTTTATTAAAAGAGTAGGAAGAGAATATTACAACCAATAGATTGATTTGTCGTCAACCTACTCCAACTTCCCTCCAGCCTCATCACATCCAACATCATCTCAGTAGCATATCATTACTTCCAATATCTTATCAAATGAGAATCCAACAGCATAACTTTGCAAAAAAATATTCCTCCCTAACACTTAGATGAGTGCTCTACTTATAGGGAAACTGATGGCAGTTTCTCATTGAATGTCTTTCTAATAATAGGAAAGATATGTTTCCAAGTTGAGAGATGGTGGATGGAAACTTGGATTCGAAGTATGACACCTATGGACTCTTCTAGAAGGCACTGGCCATGTGGAGATTCCCGAAACAATGATGATTTCACTACCAGGTGACCAACACACCCTTGAGTGTTGGGAAGTGGACTGCAATGTGTTGAGATTCAATAATAAATTTCAGCACCCATGCCTAGTGTGGGACCAGGAGGTCCCAGCAGCACCTACACTAGGGTGGGACCCACAGGGCTAAATTTGGTGCATGTATATTTTAGTTATCCCTTAATTAAGATGGACAATAAAATGTAATATACTCTCAAAATAACTTCTAATAGTTAATTGAGTGTGCTAAACACATTTAAATCATGAATTTCGAGTTGAGGGTAGTTGGTGAGGCATGCAGAGTAATTCTAGTTGAACAGAGTTCAAAGTGCAGTGGTGCATTAGTTAATGTAGGTTGTAAATAATTTAACTCAGTTAAGTGAGTTAAACTCAGTTGTGGTAGTTGTAACTGTTAGATACACTAGTGATAAATCAAGTGAATTAAATATTAATTGATTCACAATCAGTGATCTCACATGCAACTGAGGATTTACTATTATTAGCTTCTTGCATGTTAGTTCCAGTGGAGACCTAGTTGAGATCTAGGTGAAATGGATGTTGACTATCAGTTGTAGGAATATTGGGTTGCACCCATGCACTAATTACTCATTGGAATACCCATGATACTCAGCACAGTTAAGAATGGAAAAATATCCTATTCTTTAGGGATTGCATTCCTCATGAATTGCGTGAGCAAGGAAGACTGTTAAGAGGCTGAAATTGGCTAAGTATTTGTCAGTTTTTGTTGAGGACAGTGTAAGACAGATAAGTGAGTGTTGGAGACTCTTGTGAGGAGAGGTCATTGTATTTTTTTCATGTATCCATGTTGAATATACAATATAATATAGTGGGGTTTTGAGTAGCAATATTTCCCTAGGAAATTAGCTGTGTTGTGGTTTGATTTGATTATTTCTTTGCTTCATGTAATTGGCAATTGTGTTTAATTTCCGCAAGTGATTTGTAGAAGAAATTCAAAATCTAGCTTTAGTATATTGTTAGATCGATTTGAATCCATGATATGCATATGTGTTGTATTATTTCCACTTGGTATCAGAGCACAGGAAATTACTGCATTAAAGAAGAATTTGAGTTTGTGATTGAATAGAATTCAAATTTGCAGAAAGAATTTCTTGGTGCTACAATTGCTTCAAGATCGAAATGGATTTCAATGGCTTGAGATTGGAGTATGAAATCAAGGGAAGCTCTAACTATATTGCTTGGAAAGACAGGATGGAGACAGTACTCGAAGATAATGGCTTGAAGGAACTCATCGACAATGATATTCCTAAACCTGCTATGACAAATGCTACAAATATTGATGCATGGAAAAGGAAAGTGGAAAAGGCGAGGAGGATCCTATTGGAGGGAGTAAAATACCACATTGTCTCAAGTATCCATGGAAAAGTGACACCATATTCTATGTGGAAAGCTTTGACGGATCTATTTCAGAGCAGCAACGACCATAGAAAATTAGCGTTGAAAGACAAGCTTAGGAAGATCAAGATGGAAAAGGGCGACGCCATTCCAAAATATCTAACAAAGTTTGTCCAATATCGGGATGAGTTGGGGAGCATTGCAATAACATTCACCGATGATGATTTGGTGAGCCTTGCTCTTCTGGGACTTCCCAAGAATTGGCACAGTTATGAAGACTCTATCAATGGAAGGGAAAAATTACCATATTGGGAACGACTATGGTCGAATTTGGTGCAGGAAGAGTTTAGACGAAATACTAGAGATGGATCTTCATCTAAGCATGAGGATGAAGAATATTGTGCTTTGGCTACCAAGGTGAATAAGGAGAAAGGAAATAAATTTCATTCCAAATCTGAGTCGGGTAAAGATGGAAAGAAGCGTGATATGTCCATAGTGAAGTGTTTTCACTATCACGAGCATGGGCATTATGCCACAAGCTGTCCACAAAATAAGAAGAACAAGAAGATTGTTGTATTTCTAGCTGGTGAGGATTTTGCCTCGCAATTTTAGCTTGAATTATCGCTCATTGAATGCATGGTGTTAAGTGCAATGGGTTCAGTGTGGTACTTCCTTTCACATGACGGAAGACGAGGAACTTTTCAGTAGCTTGGAGGAGAAGGGCCCCAGATGCATATCAAAATGGGGGATGACAGATGGTACAGTGCTACCGGGATTGCTACTATTACCTTTCAGAGACATTCAGGTAAACCCTTTCAATTAAAAGATGTAATGCATGTACCAAGCTTAAAGAAACATTTGGTCTCAGTTGCAATGTTGAAGGATAGAGGCTATGATGTTGTTTTCAGTGAAGGTAAATCTTTCCTGTGAAAAAAAACAATAGGACAAACCAAGAAGATATGGATTCAAGTTAAGAATCTCTATAAATTGGATGTAGATGGTTGTGCAACAATGATGGGCAAGGTGAACAAAGTGGTGATTCGGGATGAGGGTGAGTTATGGCATAGGAGATTGGGCCATCTACACCATGGAGATTTGAAAGTCATGTAGCATATTTCTACAGGACTTCCAATTGGAACACTTTCTCAGTTAGATACATGCAAGGGGTGTACCATGGGGAAGTATTTAAAGGCCACCTTTCATGAGAAAGAGAACTGAGCTTCAGGAATCCTTGAGAGAATCCACTCAGACGTGTGTGGACCATTCTATGTTGCTTCGATAGCAAAACATAATTACTATGTGATATTTTTTGATGAATTTTCTCGTAAGTGTTGGATCTAATTAATGCAGAAGAAATACCAGACATTCTCAAATTTTCTTGAGTTTAAAGCATTGGTGGAGAAAGACACAGGGAAGCAAGTCAAGGTTCTTAAGAGAAATAATGGTGGTGAGTAAATCTCTAACAAATTCAAGAACTTCTGCAGCAAAAAAGGAATTAAAAGAGAATTGAGAACACCTCATAACCCACTGTAGAATGGGGATTCTAAAAGAAAGAACAGAACTATTGTGGGTGCAGCACGAGCGATGTTGCATGATTAGTGCCTACAGTTGCATATGTGGGCGGAGGCATGCAACACAACAGTACATGTGCTTAACCATTGTCCTCATAGGATACTTGGCATGAGTACACCTGAAGAGGCTTTTACTAGTAAGAAACCTGATGTTTCACATTTTAAGATTTTTGGCTCATATGTTTATGTGCATGTCACCAATGATGCCAGGAAGAAGCTGGAACCAACAGCTGAGGTTGGGATATTTGTGGGGTACACTAAAACTCCCTATAACTATCGAGTGTATTTTCAAAACAACAGAATGATTGTTATGCGACGGGATATAAAATTTGATGAGGAGAAATCCATGCGATTGTCCCTTGAGAGGGAGCTAGACTTGCATGCAAAGGAAGAAATGTTGGTTCCCAAGAATGAACCTCAAGATGTGAATCAACCACATGCGGAGGATCATGGAGTGGAGGAAAAAAATCATGCAGAGCCATCCATCATAAATGGCAGAAGGCACACCACAGAATCTGATAGATTGAGACTTGATGCAGCAGAGAATGTAGGAGCCCCTACTTCATTGCGTAGACAGAGAAAGTCTCTTGACAGGTTTACTGGATACATGGCTCCTATGATCAAATGTATTGTGACTGAACCATATTCCTTTGAGGAAGCAGTGTAGCAACGAACCTGGGTTGATGCTATGGTATAGGAGTACGACTCAATTGTCAAGAATAGTGCATGGGAGATAGTCCCAAGACTGGTTGAAAATTCAGTGGTTGGATCTAGATGGATCTACAAGGTAAAGGAAGCTGCTGATGGGAGTGTGGAGAAGCACAAGGCCAGATTTGTGGCCCGGAGATTCTCATATATTAAGGGGATTGACTATGAAGAAACCTTTGCACTAGTCACAAGGTATTCTTCCACTAGATATATCCTTGCACTCTCATTGTAGATGGGGTGGCACATTCATCAGATGGATGTGAAAACTGCGTTCCTCAATGGAGTTATTGAGGAGGAAGTGTACATAAAGCAGCCAAAAGGTTTCAAAATCCTTGACAGTGAGTCACATGTGTGTCAACTCAAGAGAGAATAGTATGGGTTGAATCAAGAACCTCGTGCTTGGTACACTCAGATTGACAGCGATTTCACCGAGTTGGGCTTCACCAAAAGTGAATCGGATGCAAACCTATACTAGATTGTGGTTGATGGTAAGATTTTTATTATTGTACTTTATGTACATGATCTAATATTGATAGGTGATGAGAAGTTGATACTTTCTTGCAAATAGGACCTTGCAATATAATTCGAAATGAAGGACATGGGACTCCTTAATTATTTCATTGGCTTGGAAATATGGCAACAGAATGGTGAAATTTTTGTGTCTCAAGGAAAGTATGCAAAGGAGATATTGGATAAGTTTCACATGGAGAGCTGCAAACCCATGGAAACTCCTCTTCCAATAAATTGGAGGAAGGAGGATGCTACTTCTGGAGAGGTAGTGAATGCTACTGCCTATAGGAAGTTAGTGGGTTCACTAATGTATTTGGTGAACATGAGACTAGACATTTGCTACGTAGTTAACCAGCTAAATCCAGATATGGTTAAACCTACCAAGCTCTTTTGGAAGGCAGGGAAGAATGTCTTGAGATACTTGAGGGGAAAATTAGAGTATGGTCTATGGTACAGATGGATAGAGGGAGTGAAGCTTCAAGGCTTCACAGATGCAAATTTGGTAGGCAGTCCATCAGAAAAAAGAGCACATCAGGAGGGATATTTAGCATTGGATTGACAACAGTTTCTTGGTACAACAGGAAGCAACGATCCATGGCACTCAGTTCAGCGGAAGCAGAGTACATGGGATAAATTCAAGCTACATGTGAGGCTATTTGGATGAGAAAGATCTTGGTTGGTTTGTTTGGTTCTCAGATGGATCTGACAATGATACATTGTGATAATCAAAGTTGCATTAAACTCTATTAATATTGTGTTTCATGATAGGTCCAAGCACATAGTTATCTGGTACCATCATATGTAATATTCCCAAATTTTCACATGATATTTGGAATATTAGAGTTATTAATAAACTTAATTAATTAAGTAAATAAATGGGTGGAGGGACCCACAAACCTCAAAGATGAATAAAATCAACTTTTAATGTGTGTATGTGGATATTCTAAATCTATATCTACATAATGGAGTAGTGGAGCAGCTACCTAATGTGAAAGGAGTGGAGATCATGTCTCATTAATGAGATAGATCATTGAGGTTGAAGCAGTCAACTAATTTCATGGAAGGAATCAAATGTAAGATCATAGAGCATTCATGATGAGATGAGGGAGGAAGTGTTGCATTAATGCACACATGATGGAGGGGGTGATCATTACATTCACACATGATGGAGATCATGGAGAGACAATGCAATCAACAAGGAGACCTATGTCCACATGTAAAACACAATTATGAGGTGGGCCAAGGCATGAGAAGGTTCACAAAATATATAATGAAGATGAAGGCAACATACAAGGTGTTAGCCACCTATAAAATTTTGGCATAGAAAACAAGTGGCTAAATAGGTTTCTAAGTCTTCAAGAGGAACATTTTCCTTGAAAACCTATCACACTTGAAGCCTTAATGTGTCTTTTTTCCTGTGAAGTAATTTTCACTGTTGTTTCCATCTCATAAGCCTCACTATTGGTGAAATAAAATACTTTAAAAGGCCTCCATCTGCTCCATTTTGTTCCCTCAAAGCCTCCATTTTCACCACATTTTCCCCTCTCAAAATCCCTCTAAAGTCCCTCCATTAACCCCCCATCTCATCCTAAAAACATTTTTAAACCTCATATTATCCTTTATCTGGTTTAAAAATCTGTTCTTCTGCCTACCGGAACCCTCCATTTGGCCTTAAAAACACTGATTTTGGCCTAAAAACACTCTGTTACACTATATGAGTCTTATAGCCCCTAAGGGTTTATAGGGCTTAGCCCCTTTCTTCATAGACCCTTAGCCCTGCAACCGGGTGCTAAAAACCCCAAAAATCCCTTTAAAACGCATAAAAAACGTTTTTTCTACTCCATTGAAGGTTAAGACCCTGAGAGCTTATTCTCCCTAACCCCTCCTCCATGGAGCCTAAAACATTGTGATCAAGCGCTTAATAAACCGAAAACCCAATCAAATGCTTTTTCCCCTATTTTATTCATTCCCGACGATTAATGGTTTCGGTTAACGAGAACTGTCGATCTCCACAAGATCGACGGCCTTTAGGCAATCGGACACCCTTCCATTTCATACCCCTCATTCCATTTTCTGAAACACTGGCACTCCTACTTTGATCCTGACTGTCCATTGTATAGATCCTACAGCCGGAGATAAACCCAATGACCCGATAAGCCTCCGCCCCAACAGCAGATCTTAGCCATTCATCCATTTAGATTCGACGGTCAGCGAGAAACCGATGCTTTTACCTCCACCGCGTATCTTTCCCCATCGCGCTTTCATTCCCACCGTCAGATATCTCCACTCGTAATCCAATGGCTGAGGTGCATATCGCGTTAATTTGGTGTTTGAGCATTAAAGTTTTGAAATCGCGCGATATGGGCGGTTTTTTTTTTCCACATGGCGCGTGATGAGTGGAATTGCGTGATTTTGGCGAATACCCTTTACTGCCTCCAACACCGCGCGAAAACCATTATTTTTTCCGCTTACCACCCTCCACAATGACATCTCATGATTGATCACATCCGTTGAAAGTTCTGATCGGATGGCCCTGATATAATACCTCTTCCATTCCCCTACTTCTTCATTCATCCTCCAAACGACCCGATCGCGCACTGTCAACCGTTGATCACCGATGGATTATCTAATCCAACGGTCTAAAATCCTCCTCGCACCAGACCATCATCAAGCTCATTTTTCTCCATTCCGCCATGATTTCCACCATTTTCACCATTGCGCCACCATTCTCTCAGCCCTCCAGAGCATTCCTCCTCCACTCCCTCCAAATTTCATAGCTTTTTTGTTTTGCTTTGCAGGGGTTACAGGTGTTAAACTCACTCTGTCTCACAGTCACAGTCACGGTGATTCAGAGCGCAGAATTCCAGTTTAGAGCCATAGATCGTAGAGGAAAGTTCCTGAGAAGGTTTAAAACATGATTTTCATTAAAGACCAAGTTATTAACTCTGATGCAAACCCTCCGGCGCCATTAAACCCTGTATATCCACTGACAGGACAGAAGAGAAGCGGCAAAGAGTATCAGTGATTGATTAAAGGGATTAAAAGCCTATTATTGAAGATTAATGCTATAATCCAGTGTTTAAAGGACGAAGATACAGATTGAAGACCTTAAAAATGATTTATAAGGCTTAATAAATCCTAAAACACATGAAACAAGCCATATCAGTGTTTTCACATTAGCAGAATGTTCTTTTCCAAGGAATGACAATTTCCCACAATATTTTTACTCTCCATCAAGCTCCTGAGAAGATTACCACCCTGACAGAAGTCCTAGAAACTGTCAATGCATTATTTACACAGCATGGAAGACCTAAAGGGCAAATTTTCACCCTTTCTTGTCCCAAAGTACAAACAGAGTACAAATAGCCAGAAAGTACATCAAGGAACATATCTTTGGAGTTATTATCAGCCTATCAAAGACCCCTAAATTCATCCAAAGAGTACGGAAAGTCAATACAGGGATATTAAGACAGAATGGGCTGAAAAAAAAACTTCTCCTCTATTTTAATGATTCATTTAAAGTTCTATCTACCTCTACTATCACTCTTTCATCTATAATAACTCATGAGAAATACATTGTAAATGTTGGTTAATCGTCGATTGTAAGTTGTTTTCTCTGAGTTAAAGTTCAAGTGTGTATTAGTTGTAAAATAGGCTGGGAGATGATTTCAGAATGATATCAAGCTGTTGGAAAATAGTTTTTCTCTTATAATATGAAAAGCATGTTCATTGGATCCTGATCTAAATATGTGGTGATGTGTTCTATCGTTTATTGTTTTCCTTTTGTTATGCATCATATTTCATTTCTCTGATAAGAATCAGTAATCTAGCTTAGGATATACTGCCACAAGTACCCTAATGCTTCCTGATCTTCTTATCTTTGATGTTTTCTGCTCATTGTGTAATCTAAGGACAAATTCAGCATAATTTAACCAGTATAGTAGTTGGTCTTCAATGCTTACTGAGGTATGAATTCAGAGTTTGTTTTTAGGTTTTTTTGTCTGGTTTTATCTGAAAGAATTGGGAAACTGGGAGATTTAGAGTTAGTTCTATCTCACTAGGGTCCTTTTCCAACAGTTTTCCTTTCAAAGATCCCTTAAGTGAATGTCAAAAGCATAGAAGGTTAAAAGTATTTCTCTGATCTTAGACTTTACTTTGTGCCAAATCTTAAATGTTTTCTATTACCTGAAGAGTTAGCCTCATTAGGAGTTTGATCATAGACGGTTAAGGCATTCCCTGTCCCTAGATTGGCTCCTAAGTGGTTACCTTGGAAGGTTTCCTTGTCATTCACCTTCATTTCCTATTGTTTCATCCCATACTAATCATCTTTAGAGATCCTCTGTTTTAGATAACTAGCCCACTTGAAAGCCTTGGATATTGAATTGCAAGTAAACCATTTTATGACCCCATTGCCCAATGGACTTGTGTTTTCTTTCAATTATCTCCTTATTCCCAAAAATCCTTCTTTGCTCACTTCTTGACCTTACATTGAACCCTTCTTTCATGTTTTCCCAACCAAACAAACAAAACAAAAACAAACAACAACCCTTGTGCCCTATAACTAGCCTAATACCTTAAATTGAACTTCAAAGATATATTATTCTTTTCCTTTATAGAGAGATCGCTCTCTGGATCCAGGAGGGCTAGATCCTGAGATCCCAAAGTGGTTTGATTTTTTCTTGTCTTTTGGTAGTGCCAAACTTGCCGAAACACAGGAACCCCAACATAATGGTGACTCCACTAGGGAATAAGACCATATTAGCCTAAGTTTGGTAGTTAATCACTGTGGTGGACAGTAAATCTCCTTCAAACATTATAAACCTTCCACCTGGCGACTCCACAGTTCCTAAATGACCAAAGTATTTCACTGATGATCAATAGGCCTGTTGATTATCTTTGTTTTCAATAGACTCCACTAGGAGACCAGTTTCATTACAACATCATCCATACCAAAATAAACACATGGGATTAAGCTTCTTTGTTTGAAGATAGTTTTCCTCTTAAAGACTGTCATATCTGGATAACTTTCTTTGTTGAGTTTGAGGACTTAACATACTGGCTTCAAGAACAATCCATACTAGAGCTTATCCTAATCCAAACCCACTTGAGATAGTTGACAACCCTGAGATAATTCTTAGGAAGTCTCCCACACATAGCGATCCAACTATTGTCAGACACATTAGTAGAGCTAACTCAGCACCTGAAAATTTTGCAACTCTATCAGATCCTCAAGTTGGCTTAGATTTTCCAAGTAATTTGCCAAGAACTAAGTCATTCAGTGCTATGGATCAGACAAAATTTGAGCCTCCAAGCTCTCCACCTCATAGTGATCAAAATATTAGGGACAGATAAACCCCTCCATCAACACCTCCTGATATTAATTTCATTCAAAACTTGGGCCTCTCTCACCCTAAATCAGCTCAACAGTTTGTTGTTGGTCCTAACATTTTTGTCATCCATATACCTGCTACTCAAACCAATTCTTTACCTCCACAAAACACTATCATGGCAGCGTGGTATGCTCCTCTAGTGTTGCAATAGCCTTTGGTTCCCTTACCCAATGACTATCAGTCTAAAATCCCCCATTTCACTGGAAAAGAATCTACCACAGCTCAACAACATGTAGATAAGATGGAAGATGCATTTGATTACATGGAAATAGATGATGAGACCGTTAAAATGAGAATATTTGCTCAGAGTTTAGGAGGAGAGGTAAAGAAGTGGTTTAAAGGCTTACCTCCCAATAGCATCCATGACCTTCCCTCTCTACATCAAAATTTTATAAACAAATGGGAAGTAAAAAGAAACCCTCTCCAAATCTTAGCAGAATACAAGAATCTCAAAAGAAATTAGGGAGAGAGTGTCCATGACTACTCTACTAGATTTAACAGTGTCTACAATTCCCTTCCACCACACATGAAACCTCCCCAAGATATGGCCCTAGTGAAATACCCTGAAGGTTTTGATGTTGATATGGCATATCAGCTTAGGGAGAGAGACTACAACACATTAGAAGACATTCAGAAAGGAGCAGTGAGTGTGGAAGGAAACCTGATTGAAAAGAGAGCTAGGATGAGGGTTGAAAAGAAGGTAACATATAGGGATGACAACACAGCTTCTTCATCTGATTCCAAATATGATAGTCTAGCCAAAAACATGGAGAGGATAGAAATAATGATGGAGAAAATGGTTGTCCAAGTCAATAACCAGAACAAAAACCAAAATCAAAACCATAACCAGAACTTCAGGAGAAATACCCCTCCCAATAGGCCAAGGGACTCTGATCAACAAGTCATACCTCCATTCCAAGAGAATTTCCTTGATGAGGATGAAGGAATAATAGCAGAATTAGAGGAAACCATCATAAACATGGTGGAGGTAGATAACCAAGATCACACCTTCTCTATAGAGGATAATCAGACCTCACACTCACTTTGGGATGAGGAAGGGTTAGAATCTGAGGACTATAGGTTAGGATTCGAAAATGCCATCATGCAGGTCCGAGAACAATATGATCTCAGAAGCAAAAAGAACTTAGACGCTCCCAAACCAAAAGCCTCTAAAATCAGCATTAAGAAAAGACTTGAAAAGACTCCTAAAGTGACTGTTGAAAGCAACAAATTAGCAGCTGAGAGTTATGGAAAAAACAAGGATAAATACATCCAAAACATTGATAAACCGAGTCAAGAAAGTAGCAGCACTAGAAATGCAGCTAATGCTCCTGATAAAACAACTTCAAACATTGTACAGAATGAGAATCAGCAAGCTGATTCTGCCAATAAAACAGTGAGCAACAAAACAGATTTGAACCTTGCAAAGAATCAGTCTCCTTTCAATCTGGAAAGTGAGATTGCCAAAATTAAAATTGTTGTCCCTCTCACTGAGTTGGCCACCCAGGATGCATATAAAGGTCAAATTTTGAAAGCTTTAAACTTAGGAGAAAATAGTGATACTGTCAATTTGAATGATGATCAACCAGCTCTTTTGTTTGGCCCAAAAATCGAAGGGAAATTTCAGGAAGGGGTAGTACCTCCTTTTTATGTCAACCTCAATATCCATGACAAAATCCTGCATAATGCTATGCATGACTCGGGAGCATCACACAACCTTATGCCAAAGGTAATCATAGAGAAGTTAGGCCTAGAGATAACCAGACCTTATAAGGATTTATATTCTTTTGACTCTAGTAGAGTGAAGTGCCTTGGCCTAATCAAAGATCTTTATGTGAATTTGACCCAAATCCCAGCCAAGTTCATGGTAATGGATGTAGTAGTAGCTGATGTACCTCCTAAGTATGGCATGTTGCTGTCAAGATCATGGGGTGCCAAGCTACAAGGCACAATGTAGATGGACATGACATATGCCACAATCCCTGTATTCAGCCAGCTTAGAAGATTATATAGAGAGGCACACATGAAATTTATGGTTAGCAGCCCTGAAAAACTAGAAAATTCCCCTCTCTACTCTGTCCATACGGACGTAGACTCTTTTATCCTTTACAATGATGAATTCATATATGAGCTAGAGCTAGAAGACAGAAATTGAAACAACAGAGTAGAGCCCACATATTTTAACATAATGGAAACTCTAGATGTAGAGGAAAACAAGAGAGGAACAATGGAACAATGTACTGAATCAAAAAACCAGAGTGAACAAAACCAAGACTGCAAATAGCAGATTACTCATCACTCTGAACTCCATGAAAATCCTAAAGAACAAGACACAACACAACATGGTGCAGACCTCAGAATACAACATGATGGTGAACATAGTATTAGGGGTGAAAATAATAACAAATCTACAAACAGTCATTTATGGTGCATGAACTTTAATGGGTCTTGTACTAGGAAGAATGCAGGAGCTGGGGTATGGTTACACAAAACTGAAAGCAACTATGCTGAGAGTCATGCCCTCAAACTAGACTTTAAGTGCACAAACAACATTGCAGAGTATGAGGCTCTCATCCTAGGATTGAATCTATTGAAAAAACTAGGAGCTAGGAGGATAGTTGTGCATGGAGACTCTGAATTAATCATCAAACAAATAAATGGAGAGTACACTGCTAAGCATCCTAGATTAAGGGCATATAGAAATGATGCCATGGATCTTCTGAAAAAATTTGTAGAATATGAGCTTGTATTTGTCCCTAGGAGTCAAAACATTATTGCAAATGGATTGGCCTGCGTTGCTATTTCATATCAGAGACTGCCTAGTGATAAACAGATAGTTATCCAAACAAAATACAGACCAACAGTGCCAGATAATAAGAAATATTGGCAGGTATTTGAGGGTGACAAACAGATAGAGGATTTCTTGCTTTACAGGAATGAGTTTAAATTAACTGATTCAGACTCTAAATCCAATGAAAACTGTTCAGAAAAAGAGCCCCCTGATGAAGAAAAACCATCCCCCACTGCAGAAATAAACATGTTAACCAAAAAATTCGAAAATCAATCAAAATAATACATAAACGCAGAAAAAGAAGACATAGAGGTGCTGCAGTCCAAAGACAAAAGCATACCTGGAGAACTAGCACCCCTAGAGGACCTTTTTGACTTTAATGATGTGGAAAAGAAACCCACTATTGAACACACTGAATCAGATGTTGAAGAATGCAATATAGGCAGCAAGGATAAGCCTAAAATGATTAAATTATCTAAATCCTTGCCATCACACATCAAGAAGAAATACATTTATTTATTTAAATATTTTGTTGATGTTTTTGCCTGGAGCTATGAGGACCTGAAAGCCTATGACACAGATATCATCCAGCTTTAAATCTCATTGAAAGAAAACCAAAAACCTTTTAGGCAAAAGCTACGCAGAATAAACCCTGTACAGTTACCCCTAGTAGAAAAGGAAATCAAGAAAATGTATGAGGTTGGTATCATAGTGCCTGTGAGGTTTTCTAATTGGGTGTCCAACCTTGTAGCTGTAAGGAAAAAGACAGGAGAGATTAGGCTGTGCATTGATTTCAGAAACCTTAACAGAGCCTCATTGAAGGATAACTACCCTTTACCCAAAAGGGAACACATCCTGCAAAGGGTAGTAGGTTCTAGGAGGATATCTTTGTTTGATGGATTTTCAGGGTATAACCAGGACTTAGTACTCCCAGAAGATCAACTTAAAACAGCTTTCACCACTCCTTGGGGCACTTTCATGTATGTGAAAATGCCTTTTGGACTAATGAATGTTGGGGCCACATTTCAGAGGGCCATGGACATTGCATTCTCAGAGGAAATAGGGCACTTCATTGTAATTTATCTTGATGACATAACAATTTATTCCAAAACTGATGAAGAGCATCTTAAACATTTGAGAAAGGTCTTTGAAAAGTGCAGAAGGTTTGGGCTATCTTTAAATCCCAAAAATACTGTATTTGGCCTCAAATAAGGTAAACTTCTTGGCCATATTATATCAGAGAAGGGAATTAAAATAGACCCAAAAAAAGTTGAGGGAATACTACAGATTAGCCACCTAAAGAACATCAAGGAGTTGTAGTCCTTTTTTGGGAAAATTAACTTCTTGAGGAGGTTTATCCCCAACCTAGCAGAGCTCCTCAGAAATATGACAAACATGCTGAAAAAAGAAGTGGGAGTCAAATGGACTCTAGAGGCCAAAAAATCTTTCGAATTAGTTAAACATGAACTCACCTAGGCACCAGTCCTAATCAACCGTGATTTTTCTAAAGACTTCCTCATATTCTCTTTTGCATCAGAGCATACTATGGCTACCGTCCTATTGTAAAAAAATCGAGAGGGACAAGAGCATCCAATTGCCTTTTTTAGCAAAGCGTTGAGAGATGCACCCTTGAAATATAATATAATGGAAAAATAGGCTTATGCTTTGGTAAAGGCCTTAAAGTACTTCAAGGTGTATATCCTGCATTCTCACATCATTGCCTATGTGCCTAATATATTGATAAAAGACATTTTGTCCCAAGATCCAGATGGAAAGAGGGGAAAATGGATTGCAGTGATACTAGAGTATGATTTGGAGATCAAACCCACCAAACTCATCAAGGGTCAAGGCTTGGCAGAATTAATGGCTAAATCTAACTTGGAAGCCCTTGACATCAATATGATAGATACTTTGGATGAACGGGAAGGATTACCTGTTCCAACTGTGGAAGAGCATTTCCAAAACTCACCTTGGTATGCTGACATCTTGTATGTACTTACAAATCTTAATGCCCCTCCTGATTTATCAAAGACAAAGGCAGGGTTTCTAAAGTTAAAAGCTAGAAATTATTACATTTTAAATGAATGTTTATACTAGAAAAATGCAAATGGTTTGTTTCTTAAATGTTTGCTTGAAGTGGATGTAGAGAGAATCAAGCATGAGTTCCATGAAGAAGAGTGTGGAGGTCATCTCTACTAGAAAACCACCGCTAACAAAATCCTTAGAGTTGGCTATTACTGGCCCACCCTTTTCCATGATATCCACAAAATGATAGTTTCCTGCCACAAATGCAAAATCTTTGAGGGCAAAAGAAAACTCCTCCCTTTACCATTACAACCAATCACTGTTGAAGCTCCCTTTCAACAGTGGGGCCTAGATTTCATAGGGAAATTCCATCTTGCTTCATCTGCCCAACACAAATGGATTTTCATAGCCACTGACTATTTCACAAAATGGATAGAGGCCATCCCTTCTAGGAATGCCACAGATTCTGTTATCATTAAATTCCTTGAAGACCATATCCTATCTAGATTTGGCTGCCCTAGGAAGATTATCAGTGATAATGCTATTGCTTTTGGTTCCAAAAATATGATTGATTTTTGTCATAGGTATCAGATTGCACTTGGGAATTTTACTGCTTATTACCCACAAGGTAACGGTCTAGCAAAATCATCAAATAAAAGTTTGGTGACCATCATCAAGAAGCTGCTTGAAGAGAATAAAAAATCATGGCATAACAAGTTGGTGCATGCTCTGTGGGCAAACAGATTGACTATAAAGAAATCCATAGGGATTTCTCCATATAAGCTTGTTTATGGAGCAGATGCAGTGTTTCCTACTAGTTTAGGGGTACCAGTGATAAAATTGGTCCAAGAAATAAAGTCAGAAGAGGATAGCATGGTGAGGAGGATCAATCAAACAATACATCTCCAGCAGACAAGGGAAGAAGTCTACAACAGAGCTCAAAAAGTGCAAGAGAACATCAAAAAGTTGTTTGATAAGAGAACAAAGGCTTGTGACTTCAAAATTGGAGACAAGATGCTCAAGTGGGACTCTAGAAGAGAAGATAAGGGTAAGCATGGCAAACTTGACAGTTTGTGGCAAGGCCCTTATGTCATTCAATCCACCATTGGTCGAAATGCATTTTTTCTGCAAGAACTAGATGGTACAGATCTGTTTGGGTGTCTTATCAATCACATGATGCTCAAACATTATTACTACTGAAGTTCAGAGTTTAAAGTTTTCACTTCCATTGTAAATACCATTGCTTTATTCAGTTTTAAAGAAAAATGAAAAATATTAAAAAAAAAAAGGTTTAGACAAGCTCAAAACTTGAACCTATGAAGCTCTAAAAGAATGGCTCAAATCAGCCCAAAACCTGAGCCAAAGAAAGGGAAAGCTGGTTTTAAAATTCTCAAAACTTGAACCAGCAAAGAAAGAATAAGAATCAGCTCTAACAAACTCAAAACCAGAGCTGAAATGAAGAAGAAAAGTGACTCTAACAAGCTCAAAATCTGAGTCATAAGAGAAAGAAGGATGCTCTAAAGTTTCCAAATTTAAAGCCTTCACAATTTTGGTTTCAATTTCCTACAAAGTTCAGTTCATGTGCAACTGTTTTTATGCCTTGGACCCACAGCAAATCAAACAGTCTAATCCTGGTTTGACTGTTTTTTAAATTTCTGTTTTAAATTGTAGAGAAAGAAATCGGTTAGACAGTTTAATCCTAGCAGATATTAGCGTAGGTAGAGAAGCTGTGAGGCCAACTTTCTAATCTGGTCTCATGGAGAAATAAGGGTAGAATTAGATTAGTTTTTCTGCTTTCAATAAAAAATGATGAAAAAGGTCTGCAAGTCTAAATGCACCTTGAAGAAAAAAATGTTAGGACTGTAGGATGGGTAGGTAGATTGTTTGGGAGAATATTACTGCTGATATGATGTTTTCATGATTTGTAGCAGGTGATCAAAGGAGAATAATATGGTCAAAGATTAGGCATCTGGCCTACTTCCAAAGGATTATTTCTGAAGTTCTTGATACCTTCAAGAAGATGTCATCCCCATGTGGAGCCACTCTTAACCACCTATAAAATTTTGGCATAGAAAACAGGTGGCTAAATAGGTTTCTAAGTATTCAAGAGGAACATTTTCGTTGAAAACCTATCACTCTTGAAGCCTTCATGTGTATTTTTCCTTGTGAAGTAATCTTCACTGTTGTTTCCATCTGATAAGCCTCACTATTGGTGAAAGAAAATACTTTAAAAGGCCTTCATCTACTCCATTTTGTTCCCTCAAAGCCTCCATTTTCACCACTTTTTCCCCCCTCAAAATACCTCTAAAGTCCCTCCATTAACCTCCCATCTCATCCTAAAACCATTTTTAAACCTCATATTATCCTTTATCTGGTTTAAAAATATGTTCTTCTGCCTACCGAAACCCTCCATTTGGCCTTAAAAACACTGATTTTGGCCTAAAAACACTCTGTTACACTATATGAGTCTTATAGCCCCTGAGGGCTTATATGGATTAGCCCCTTTCCTCATACAACCGCAGCCCACAACCGGGTGCTTAAATCCCCAAAAAATCCCTTTGAAAAGCATAAAAATACCTTTTCTCCGCCCAATAAAAAATTAAGCCCCCGAATCAATACATGAGCTATTCCGGAGGTTTGATAAATTACCACAAGAGCTGTATATATGGATGGAACGCTTCGGCACAAATTATTCATAGAATTGCTAATACTTTTGGAGTTCCATGTAAGCTGAACTGGGAGCATTTTACCTATCTGGGCATGCCAGTGAGTGCTGGCAACTTGAAAGCTGCTACCTGGGAAGTTATTATTGACAAGATGAAAAGGAAGATACAACAATGGGGCACCTCTTGGCTTAATCCAGTAGGGCACCTCATCCTCCTTAAAGCAGGTCTCTCTTCCTTGCCCTTGTATTGCTTTACACTCATGCAAGCCCCTGCCAGTTTTCATAATAAAATGGATGCTCTCCTTCGTCATTTTCTTTGGCAAGGAGGGAGAACTGAAACAAAAAAATATAAATTGGTAAGCTGGAAGTAGGTCATTCAACCGCACGAGAAAGGAGGGCTAGGAATCAGATCTCCTAAACTTCTAAACCTTGCCTTTGCTGGCAAACTTGTTTGGAGATTCATTACTGGCAAGAACGCTTGGAGGAAGATAGTTCTAGAAAAAAAATACCTCGGTTTCCCAAGGCATCAACTTTTGGAACATGAGCTCCCTAAAAAAATGTGCTCAAAAATATGGAGGATGTGTAAGAAAGCTATACCATTTCTTGAACAAAACACCTCCAAAGTGCCCAAAGGCGGCAGCCACATTAGAATTGGGGATGATAAAATTATGGGGCAATAGCCCATAAGTCGATGGCTTGGAACACAGCAGATTCTAGACTTTTTTAACAGCACAGGAATCCAAACTCTGGATCAGATCTCTCAATGGGATGCCCACTCTCATATCTAGAAAGGCTGGACCTTCCCTCGCATACCTGCAGACATAGAAATCAACCTCATCGATCTGCAAGCCCATCTCCATGGTATAACTCCTTCCAATCGCCTCACTGCTGATGATTTTTGATGGGATCCATCAGGAACTATCTATACCATAAAGGCTACCTACCATCAGATTTGCAACAACGAATTCCCCATGTCTATTTGGGCATAGTGGAGATTAGTTTGGAAGGTAGAATCTCTTCCAAAAATTAAATTCTTTCTATGGACCCTCCTAAGAGGGAAAGTCCTCACCTCTGAGAACCTTAGAAAGCGAGGAATAATTGGGCCTTCTTGCTGTCCAAACTGTCAATCTGATGAAGAGACAAGCCAACATCTTTTCATAGACTGCCCTTTTGCTATAGCTTGCTGGAAGGAAGCTTTTCGGAGCCACGATCTCCCTTGGGAGCCTAGCACTAGCATCTTTGAAGCACTACACATATGGAAAAAAAGCTACCCGTGGAGAAAAAAACAAACAACATTGCTCGAAGGGTTTGGAATTCCTTGCCCTGTACTCTTCTATGGAACATCTGGTTGGCAAGAAACCGCATGATCTTCAAAGGTAAAGAAACCAGTGTTAGAAAGATCTACAACAAATCTTGGAGTCTCAATTTGGAAGCTATATCCACGAAATGTCAAGGGCAATTGAACACGTTGGACCTCCATGTTGAAGAAAGAAATTACATAGAGTATCTTCTAGATAGAAAAAACATAGCACAAAACAGAAGCAATCCCAGTAGCAGAACCAATTCCAGGTATAGCTAGAAACTCAGGATGAAAGAAGAGGAATTTGCACGATGGTCAGGAATTGCAATACACATTATCTCTTCTTTGATGGTGCCTCCAAGTCCAACCCAGGAATGGATGGAGCTGGAGGACTCATCTGCAATGGCAATGGTGATGTTCTAGTGGATTACGAATGGGGACTGGGCACTTTATCCAATAACAGAGCAGAAGCATTAGCCCTTTACCAAGGTCTGCTTCAGCTTCAGAAACTTGGCATCAACACAGCTGTAATAATTGGAGATTCAACCATTGTAATTAGTTTGATGGTATGCAACAGAAAATCCCCCAACTTGATTCTTCAGTAAATCATAGGGTGCTGCCAAACTATTGATCAGCAGATGAAAGGGAACCTCTTTTATCATGTTATTCAAACCCTCAACAAAGAAGCTGATGAAAGGGAAAACAGAGCATGTTCTCACTCTGTTGGAAACCTCCGATGTAATGGCTCAGATCAACTTTTTTTCCTGCCATGAACAGATTTATACTCCTCAGTAATTTCTACCCACAGTAGATCTTTTCTCTTGGACTCCAAAAACCCATGCTCAGACCCTTTGCAAAGTCTCAAACTACAACTACTTGTCCCTTGGATACGATTCCCATAGATATAAACTCTGCACTTTCAAAATCTCTCTCCCTCTATGGCGTTCCTTTAAACTCTGCACACCCTCTTGTGTATGTCCTTTCCCATGATCCATCGAACGCACTCAGTCACCCTTTGATCACTATCATTTTTCACTTCATCGATCTCTGTTCAAACCAGCCAGCGCACCACGTTCAGGTGTTTCCCAGCTCTTCTATTCTTGTATTATTTGCGCCCTGGTTATCGTGAATGGTTATTTGTATTATCAGCTCCCTGTCACGATAACCAGTCAAAATTTTGGCACAGCACAGCATTATGAAGCGGGTGAAGACCTCAACGGGCAGCAACCTCGTCATACATTCAAATTTCAATTATGAAATGCAAATTCTGTTTCTTATTATTCCAGTTCGTTAGAATATATACCACTACTCTTTTTCTCACTGTGAAACAAGCTAAATATAAAAAAGAAATTGGCACTAAAAATAGCGACATTTGGCCCACCTTTTGCCAATGCTACCTTGTAATTCTGGAGCATCGCCTCCTACCCCTTTTTTGAATATCAATCAGCAACCGATTTTGTAAAAAAAAATAAAAATTAAGCCCCCGAGGGCTTATTCTATTCAGCCCCCTCCCATGAGACCTAAAGCTCTGTGTCAGGCGCTTAAAGGCTTGAAAAATCTTTAAAAAACGTTTCTCCCTTTGTTTTTATCATCCCTGACAGTTATGGTTTGGATTAATAGGAGCCGTTGATCTCCACAGATCGACGGCCTTCAGGAAATCTGATCCCCATCCATCCAACACTACCTCCGCCCGACAATAGATCTCAACCGTTCATCCATTCAGATCCGACGGTCAGCGAGAAACCTGATGCTTTTACCTCTGTTGTGTATCTTTCCCCATCACACTTTCATTCCCACTGTCAGATCTCTCCGCCCGTAATCCAACGACTGAGGTGCATATCACGTTAATTTGGTGTCCGAGCGTTAAAGTTTTGAAATCGCACGATATGGGAAATTTTGTTTTTCCACGTGGCGCACGATGAGTGGAATCGCGTGATTTTGGCGAATACCATATACCACTCTAGACCTTGCGTGAAAACCATTTTGGTTTTCCGCTTACCACTCTCCACATTGAAACTTCATGTTTAATCGCGACCGTTGATCGGGCCTCATCTGATGGCTCGTATTTGATCTCGCCCTCACTTGTCTCCCATTCATCTAGTACCCCCAAACGACTCCTCTCGTAATCCCGACCATAGATTGCCGCTATTTGATTTAATCTAATGGTCCAGAATTCACGACGCCCCAAACCTTCATCAGCTCAGTTTTTTCACCTTCCGCCATGATTTTTACCTGTTTTGTTTTGCTGCATCCATTGTTTTCATTTCCGTGCCACCATTCCCTCAAGTCTCCACAGCATTCCTCCCACTCCCACAGGTTTTTTCATAATAGGTTTATTGTGTTTGTGCAGGGTTACAGATCGTGAGATCATTCCTTTTCATAGTCACTGTCATGGTGATACAGAGCGCAAAACTCCATTTTTAGAGCCAAAGTAGCAAAGGAAAATGCCTGAGAAGGTCTTTAAGCATATTTTCATTAAAATATCAGTGTTAAACCCTCTCATGAACCCTCTAGCGCCATTAAAACCTGCATATTCACAGACAGATCAGAACAGAAGTGGAAAAGAGTATCAGTGAAAGATTTAAGGGATAAAAGCTTATTATTGAAGATTAAATGCTATGATCCAATGTTTAAAGGATGAAGAAACAGATTGAAGACCTTAAAAATGATCCAGAAGGCCTAATAAGGCCTACAACACATGAAACAAACCATATTAGTGTTTTCATATCAGAAAAATGTCCTTTTCCAAGAAAGGACAAGTTCCCATAGTGTTTTTATTCTCCATCCAGCTCCTGAGAAGATCATCATCCTGACAGAAGTCCTAAGATTTCCAGAGCATTAGTTACAAAGTATGGAAGGCCTGAAAGTCAATTATCTGCCTTACTTGTCCCAGAGTACAAACAGCCAGAAAGTACTTCAGGAACATACCTCTGGAGTTATTATCAGCCTGTCGAAGACCCCTAATTCATCTAAAGAGTACTGAAAGTCAATACAGGGATATTAAGACAGAATGGGCTGCAAAAACACCTCTCCTCTGTTTTAGTGATTCATTTAAAGTTCTACCTACCTCTACTGTCACTCTTTCAGCTATAATAACTCATGAGAAATACATTGTAAATGTTGGTTAACTGTGGATTGTAAGTTGTTTCTCTGAGTTAAAGTTTAGTGTGTATTAGTTGTAAAATACTCTGGGAGATGATTTCAAAATGATATCAAGCTGTTGGACAATGATGTATGTGATTGGTTTTGCTCTTCTAATATGACAAGCATGTTCATTGGATCCTGATCTAAATTAGTGGTGATGTGTTCTATCATTTATTGTTTTCCTTTTGTTATGCATCATATTTCATTTCTCTGATAAGAATCAGTAATCTAGCTTAGGATATACTGCCACAAGTACCCTAATGCTTCCTGCTCTTCTTATCTTTTATGTTTTCTACTAATTGTGTAATCTAAGGACAAATTCAACATAATTTAACCAGTATAGTAGTTGGTCTTCAATGCTTACTGATGTATGGTTTTATTTGGTTTTATTTGAAAGAATTGGGAAATTGGGAGATTTAGAGTTAGTTCTGTCTCACTAGGGTCCTCTTCCAACAGTTTTCCATTCAAAGATCCCTTAATTAAATTTCAAAATCAGAGAAGGTTAAGATTCTTTCTCCGATCTTGGACTTTACTTTGTGCCAAATCTTAAATGTTTTCTATTATCTGAAGAGTTAGCCTCATTAGGATTTTGATCATAGACGGTTAAGGCATGCCCTGTCCCTAGATTGGCTCCTAAGTGGTTACCTTGGAAGATTTCCTTGTCATTCACCTTCATTTCCTATTGTTTCATCCCATACTATCATCTTTAGAGATCCTCCGTTTTAGATGACTAGCCCATTTGAAAGCCTTGGATATTGAATTGCAAGTAAACCCTTTTATGACCCCATTGACCAATGGACTTGTGTTTTCTTTGAATTATCTCCTTATTGCCAAAAATCCTTCTTTGCTCACTTCTTGACTTTACATTGAACCCTTCTTTCATGTTTTCCCAACTAGAGAAACAAAACAAAAACAAACAACAACCCTTGTGCCCTATAACTAGCCTAATACCTTAAATCGAACTTCAGAGATATACATTTCTTTGACTTTATAGAGAGATCCCTCTCTGGATCCAGGAGGGCTACATCCTGAGACCCCAAAGTGGTTTGATTTTTTCATATCATTTGGTATTTCCAAATCTACCAAATCATAGGAACCACAACAGGGCCAAAGAAAAATCACCGTAAAAAACCACTGACCCTGCAGAAACAAGATCAAAGAGATTTGTCAAGTTAAATCCTAGAAAGCAAGTGAAAGAGCCAGAGATTAAAACACCAGTGATTATTCAAGAAACCCCTGAACCTACCCAAAAGAGGATAACCGAAGGTAAATAAATAGTACATGAACAGTCAACCAGCAAATCAGCCCAGAAAAGATTGACTAGAAGTCAAATAGCAAGGGAAAAAGGCAAAACAGTGGTTTCAGAAGAAGATCCAGGTTTAAAGGGTAGTTTGAATGATATTTACAAGCTATTGATATTGAGGAATCTCCTTTAGTTTAGGCAAATTTTATAAATTTGGATGAAGGTAAATCTAAGAAGATCAAGTCTTCCAAAAAGTTGGATTTTAATGATGAAATTTCAGAGTTTGTGTTCAAGCCCAGAAGGCCTCTAACTAGGAATTCAAAAAAGTTGCAAGGGTTGGATGTGGAGTTAGATAAAGCTGGAGAAGTTTCAAATGTTTATGAGGAACCCATAGACCTTTCATCACCTATGCCTGAAGATGACAGAAACAGAGTTTTCCATACTCAAAGAGAAAAGAGCAGTTATGAGGGAATTAAAGAAAAATTAAGACTAGCTAATCTTGAAATTGCTAAGCTTAAGAGGAAAGCAAGAAAACATGTTTTTGAGAGGATAAATTTTGACAGAATTAAGGCTCTGTGGGAGCTTGAAAGAGTCTCAAAACCTGAAACAGTTAGCAGTGAAGCTCAGTATTTTACCTGGACTCTTCCTGCAATCAAAGAGGCTAAATTTGTGAGAAGGATAAATGCAAATTTAAGGGCTACTAATAGAAGGTTGAAGAGGCACATTGAAGATCTTGAAATTCAATTGACAAACTCAACTACAGCAGAAGTAAGGCAGTAAGTGACAAATCCCTAGTACAGTTGTGTTTTAGAAAAGACACCACTTTTTGAAAACATGGCAAAGTTGACTTATATTGATTATTAAAGTCTATTAGCATCAAGGTAATCATTAAAGGGCTGTAAATATTATTAAAACCTGAATATGTTGAAAAAACTGTGTAAAAATGAGATACACAGAAGTTTCGTAGCGCGGTACGAAACTGCTGTAGGTGACATACACAACAGTTTCATAGCGCGCTACGAAATTGCTGTAGGTGCAGTTTTGAGCATTTTGTTAAGGTTTCAAGAGGTAAAACATCTGGTTTTTGAAGTGTTGATGCTGCTAGAAGATGGAAATGGTTCAAAAATGAAGTTCCAGTTGTCAAAACAGGAGAAATTGGATGTTAAGAGATGTTTACAAAGGCATAGTTACTGCGCTACGAAGACAACTGATATTTTCGTAGCGCAGACACATTAGCTCTCTTTACACTCTTTCAAGGACTTAATTTTGCACAGGTGGAAGGACATGGTTCTATGGAAGTGATAACACATATCACTTGTCTAAAAGGGTCAATTTTTTTTAGCCAAAGGATTCAAGGAGCATAAATGAGGGCTAAAGCTATATTGTAGGAAACATGTTCCTAGTTTTCAGGACAGATAAGGGATAAGTTAACAGAATATAACAACAAGGTTATGGACACCATCAAGGTCGAAGATAAGGAGGAGAAAATGTCAAAAATAATATTTAATTCCTAGATAAGGTTGTTTTAGTCATAATAAGGAATTTTACTCCTAATTGTATTAGGACTCTAGAACAGACAGCTAACTGTCACATGTAATTAATAGTTTGTTTTAGGAGTAGATAGGTGTCAACCTAAGAAATTCGAATTCTCCTCAAGCTAGATGAGGGAATCCAAGATTGTAATGATGGATCTATAAGAGACCTGAGGTCGAATTCCTCAAGGTTGGAAAATTTTCATTAACAAGCAAATGATGTCATTGTAGCAAACTGTGTGTTTTTATCATAATATAGATATTGGCTTACTACTCAGGATTCAGAAAGAGTTTTTTGATGCTTGATCTTCATATGGCTTTCTTTATCTCCTTATTGGAAGTGTTATGAACATATGCTACTTAGAATTCATTGGAAAATTCTTTAACTCCCTGCATATGTTTGTAAACTATGTTTTGTTCACTTTGTTATTGTTTTGCTGAATATATAAAAAACTCTGAAATTCCTTGACTTCCATGATAAGCTAATCTTGATGTTTTGTGAAAACATACCTTGACTCCATTGCCCAATAGATGTTTGTTGATCAGTATTTCAACCAGTGATACACTTTTATATAATTTATTCCTAGAGTTAGCCATCTAATCCTTAATTCAAAATCTTAAACCTAGTGAGAGAGCCTTCTCAGGTTGAGGAGGCTAAGCCTCAACTAAAGTTCTGGTTTGAAATAGTTACACTGAGGTAGCCTGACCAACAGCCTATCAGGTCCCATTTTGGTGATAACAATTAAAATCCATCTTTCTGGAAGACTTGATCATCTTAGATTTCCCTTCATCCAAACTTATAAAATATGTCTGAACTAAAGGAGATTCCTCAATATCAATAGCCTGTAAAATATCATTTAAACTACCCTTTAAACCTGGATCTTCTTCCGAAACCTTTGTTTTGCCTTTTTCCCTTGCTATTTGACTTCTAGTCAATATTTTTTGGGCTGATTTGCTGGTTGACTATTCCTGTGTTGTTTCCTTACCTTTAGTTGTCCTGTTTTGTGTAGGTTGAGGGGTTTCTTGAATAATCATTGGTGTTCTAATCTATGGCTCTTTCACTTGCTTCCTAGGCTTTAACTTGGAAAATATTTTTTATCTTGTCTCTGCAGGGTCATTGGTTTCTGATGATGATTTTTCTTTGGCCCTAGGGCTAACACCTGCTCCTTGTGTTTCCACCCCAAATCCACACACAAAAAAAAATGTAGACCATTCTCTTTTTATCCTCTGAAGTTCATGTAAAACAATCAATTTAACTAAACCATGATGGAAAAGTGAAGTTTCACAGTATTGAGCTTTCATCTGGACTTTATCTGCCATCTTAGCTAAGCTTCGAAACAAGAAGAAAGGAAAATCCAAAGAAATCATTCCAGTAAAATGCAACAGGAGTTTGAAATGATAAGAGTACACCTTATAGTATCTTCCCTCACAGGTGAAGTACCTTTGAATGTTGTAGAGCAGATTGGCATAGGTGTTCTTGATGTAGTTTCTTGGCACTACTTTAGTTAAATCTGTTTCTTCAAACCCTGGCTTCAGAAAAATTTTACAAGGTTCCTTATCAAACCTGAAGTTTTTGAACCATATTTCTTCTCCCCTTGGAATCTCTGTCATTGATGATATAATTTCAAGGGTAATTTTTAAGTTTAAGAGATCAACCTTTGTATTCGAGCCTGTGAAATGAAGAGAAAATTCTTTTGTCACTTGATTATGACCTCCCTGCAATTTTTCACAGAAATTCCAACATCCTGTCTTCTTGAAGGCCTCCTCAACTGATTTGTCTTTTATAAGAGCCTCAATGCTTTCAGGCTCCGTCCTTAAATAGTGGCCTGACCTGTGATTTTTTCTTTCCTTTGTCATCCTTTCTTTGAATTTCCTGTGTGCTTTTGAAAACCTGTAACCAACAGCCTCGCTTGATTTCAGAGTAAACTGCCTCCCTTGATAAACTGCCTTGCTTGATTAGAGACACTACCTCGCTTGATGAATGAAAAAGAAGCTTTGGTTTCTACTTACCATGAGCTTACCATTCGGAAGCGGGTATGCATCATGTGTTTCTTGCATGAGACAATAAAACCAAAACTAGCCCCTTTCAAAATTTGAAAATGACATAAGACAAATGAACTCAAATGAATGTTATGATGGCTATGAATGGTTGCATGCATGAGAAAAGACTCATGGCTGACACCTAATCATGAATGATTAATGGAATTCTGGTGGATTTGATAACTGACAAGACATGCTACGAATCCCCGATTTCGTAGCGCTCTCAATGCAAATTCAGGGTTTTGCGCTACGAAATGACCAATGTTTTCGTAGCACAAAAGCAGTTTTTTACACTGTCTGCGCTACGAAAACATGGTTTTGTGGCTTAATTACAAATTTTTCAAAATGGTTTAAAATTTGACTTTCCAAACATGGTATAAGACTGTCAATGTATGAAATAAGGTTGCTAGAATTTATTTTGTGAATGGAAATGAGACTCTAACCCTATCACTTAGCCCCTAAAAACTTAGCATGACTTCACACCTATCTAAAAACCATGACTAGGAACCAAGCAAACTATCCAAGTTTGGAATTTTTTTTTTAATAGTGATAATAGAAGGAATAGATTAATTTGAAAAATACATTAAAAAGGTTTTTAAAAAAAAAATATATATATACTATCTTTCTTATTAATAAAGTACAATTACATAGGTTTGTTTGTTTGTTTTTGGTAAATTAAAAGGCTTTATATTACCAAAATATCTTCAAAAATACTTCATACTGAGATTCTTACTACCCAAGAGAATCGTCCAACATTTTTTTTCCAAAGACATTTAGATTACAAAAAAACTAGACATTTTGTATAGACATTACAAAACATAGCAAAAGTTCAAATATACTACCAAAGTTAATAGCCATTAAGAGTCGCAAGAAGAAATATAAGCAAACTCTCTAACACTCAATCGAAGGGGTATAAGAGTATCCAAGTCACAATTATATAATGTTTATATAAATGTGAAAAAATAACTATTTACAAAAGGAAAAGTTAACAATTTATATTTACAATTGAACTTGATTAGGTGAACTTAACAATGGATATTTGCAATTCCAAGTATTCTTTTTTTCTAATGTTTTTTAATTCTCATTCTTTTAAATTCTTAATTTATGGGGTCATAATGAAGACTAATCATGTCATAAGATTTTAACTTGGGTAGAGATCATAACAATTTATCTTTTCAACCACTTAGACCAAATAAGCTTTCAAGGTTGAATTGATTATATTAATTTTGTTAGGATTACTTTAAACCATTTCTTTCTCCATTTTAAAAGTTTTCATAATGATGTATATAAAATTTAAAAAGTAATGATAATTTGAAATTTATTTAGCATATTTTCACAATAATAACAATGAATACAATAATCCCCCATTGTCGATGCATATCCACGTATCTCGCCATGGTGCATATCTAGGTATCTCATCATGTGACAATCATGCATAGCCACCCTTGGTCGAGCCTCCTAGTTGGACATGTGATGATCCGAATGGAAAATGGCATCCACCCATGGTATTCATCCACACATAGAATTTACCTATGGTATTGTAAGTGGCATCGACCCATGGTATTCATCCAACCATGGAATTTATCCACCCATGGAATTTACACATGGTATTGTAAGTTGCATCCACCCATGATATTTACCCATGGTATTGTGAGTGAAATCCACCCATGGTATTTACCCAACCATGGAATTTACTTGTGGGATTGTAACAAAAAAATTCTATAAGTAACAAGTCACATTTTATAAAAGGACAAATTATCCACCACAATATAGCTTTTACAGTTATTTTATATTTTAATACAAATTTTCTTTATGGTTTTAGTTACTGTGTGTTATCTTTTTTTTTTTCTGACATTATAATTTTGCAAATCTTGTTCAGCTTTTTTGATCTTGGGAAGATCCGGATCAGCGGTATGAGGAGTAGGTACACGTGGTTAAATTCCCACCTGATGCAAGCTATCTTATTCCCTGCCACCTGACCATGCCTCATCCCTCTGCCACCTTTCGCCCGATCTCAAAAATGAGCCATGTCATTATTCTTCTCCATGTTTATGCACTCTATGGTTGGTCCCATTGTGGGAGTCTGCTGGCTCTCGAGACAATGGCGAATGGTCATTTCTCTTCATATGTTGCAAAGCTCCCTCATCCCTACAGAATTCTCCTGCTTCCTCTGGGGTTCGAACCGACCAACGTATATAATTCTATAACTCCATTTAATTTGCAGAGCCTCATGTCTAATCTCAGTGCGCAGATTCTCTTAAAGCCTCGTGTCTCTCTGGTTACAACGCCTTGGGTCAATGTCTTTCTAGCATCCAATGGCCACAATGGTTCATCAAAATCTCACAATCTACATTGGCACCTTGGAACCCAATTGAACTCTCCAGTCGCTCGAATTCCCTGCAAACACTCGCTATATGTCAAAATAATAAAGGAATCGACACATGCATGGCCACCATGGGTCAGTGTTTGGTCTTCAATGTATTTCGGATGCTCAATAGAGGCTTATTCACTCGTATGAATTCAGGATGATAGAATGGCTCTCAGAAGTATCATTTGGCCTTACTTCACCTCAATTGACCTCAATTGTGCTCAGGCTTGCATTCAGGATGACATTATACCCTGTGATAGTCTCAATTGAGCTTGGAAGGTCTCATTTGGACTCAATGGATTCACCACTCATTGGGCATCCAGTCAATTATGTGACCTCGCCTTGATGGCAATTTGACAAAGCACTCAATTGGCTCTGACTCCCTTCAAGGATGCATGGCTAGGCATCCATAGTGGACAAGGCACTATGTTTATTAATGTTCGAGTTCGGGTCCGAGTTCGAGTAGCAAGCAAAGATCCAAGTCAAACGGGTTTCATGTTTGGGCTCCACATCATCGACACTAGGCACTCAATACTTTTGGACCTCATGGGCTGGTTCCATCTCCTACCCATATGTACAATGCCCTTTGCTTCACACAGACTATGAATGTCATTGTGGGATTAAAATTGTCATTCTGATTTTCCTCATTTTTGTTTAATTTCTAGCATGCGTGCCTATAGACAACCTGATAACTATCATAGGCCCTCTAGTTTTGTAAATCTACCGGATGCATTACTTAAAAGTAGACAATGTGACATCAAGATATTATATATGTGCTACTAGTCTTCCCCCGGGAAGATTAGTAGCGCAAAGTCAATTCCTATATAATATTTTTTTTTGAAGTAATGAAAGTTGAACACTTAAAAAAAAAAAAAACAAAGAATACATTAAAATTTCCATGCAGCCATCTCCCTCTCTTTATCATCATATTTGAGGAGGGGTACAATTTTTGTTTCTTCTCATCCACTTGATATTTTAGGACTACTAGTATAAAACCATCACAAGCACGAATCTAGCAAGCCCCAAGACAAATCAAATCTTTTCAGGTGAAACTGCTCTTTTGGTGCAAAACTTGAAAACATGTTTGCTTTAAGGTATTTGATTTGTCTTGTTGCTTGGTGCTTAATATATCTTTTCTCTTTGTGTGTGTATCATTGCATAAATTACATTTTTAAATGAATAAATGGATTTATTGTCTTGGTGATCCCCTTGGACACTTGGATTGTTTAATTTACATAACTTAAACTTGCAATTCCAACAAATCTTATTTGATTTTACACAAAATTTATCCAAAAGATATACTTGAAAAGGTGCTAAAATGTATAATATTAAGATTATTTGAAATGTTTTAACCATAAGACTTAATTTTTTTAATTGCTTGCTACAATATTTACAATATATAATATATACGTAGTTGAGATTGAAACATTTTACTTAATATTGGCTACAAAATATTTTATTTAGACACTACATTGTATATAGTGAAAGGTTATTTTTTGTTAATATATTTTTAAATAAATGTTAAGATTACTTAACCTTGCATATTGAAATAATTTATTTATATATTCTACATTGAATTTATTATTATTATTAATATTTTGAATGATATATATATATATATATAAAGTAGGTAAGCAAGAGTAAAGGTAAATAATAAAAATTAAATTCATAAATTTGTTTAAATAAAGAAATCAAGAAGAAAATCCTAAGAATGAAGCGAATGAATGATAGGTTTCCACTACTGGCTTAACTTGTAATTGTCTTCCTTATTGAATTTGTTCGGGTGCTTTTCAATTTCAGTAGCTTCGCAAATGATATGAGAATGGTAACAGGTATTAGGGCCAATATTTTGGATTGGTCAATGTTGATTAGGTGTTTTGAATTATGAGAGTGATCAACCATCACTCATTTAGAGTTACAATTATGATGAGTGTCAATGGTGTGTTCTTTGAGATTGGATTTGAAGGAACGACCTATCTTCCCAATGTAGGATTTACTGTAGGAGCAAGGAATTTGGTATGCATCAAGGCCTTGCATTAAGTCAGTCTTGCCCTTAATGGATATAAATAGTTGTTTTATGGGTTTTAATGGTTTAAACATGGTTCTAATGTTTTTTTGGAAAGAAATTTAGAGACGCAATTAGTGGTGACTTGAATATAGGGAAGAGAGACTAGGGCTTAGGGAGGAGAGGGATGGAAGGAATAGAAATAAGGTTAGACCAAGAGTGAAAATATTTCTAGATTTGGGTTGATGAATATCCATTAGATTTAAAGGATTTATTAAGGTAAGATTTATCTTGATCAAGGAGTTGGAGTGTGGAGATTCGAAAGGCTCGAGTAACCAACATTTTGAGGACAACAAATTTTTGTGCAGTGAGATGTTGGATTGGGCATGAAGGTATTTGTACAAATGAGTCTTATTTATATAAAATTGATGATTAAGGGTGCCATGAGGTTGAAAAGAAATAAGGACATTGAGGAAGGGAAGGGAATTTTTCTCTTGGATTTCTACAGTGAATTTGATGTGAGGGGATTGGTTGTTGAGATGGGTAAAGAAAGAGTCCAAAGAAAGGCATCCATGAGGCCAAATTATGAAGGTGTTTTTTATGAAAAAAAACCAACATTTAGCTTTAAGGGGAGAATTTTTCAAGGAAATATTTTCAAATTGCTCCATAAAGATGTTTGCCACCACTGGGGATAAAGAGGACCCCATGGTATTCCTTTGGTTTGTTAATAGTAGACTCCTTTGAAAGAGTAAAAAGTGGAGGAGAGGAAAATATTGATGAGGTTAAGGGTTTCTTGGTCCACAAGATAAAAAATAATGCTAAGAGCCTCGGGGGCAGGAATTTTTTAAATAAAGGTACCAAATAATAACTAAGCATTAGGTCATTATCATTGAGATGAAGAGTTTTATATTTTTGGATGAAATCAACAAAATCCTTAGTAAAATAAGGGGTCGAATCAACAAAGAGTTTGATTTTGTTGGAAAGCTTAGAAAGAGCATGGGTGACAGATCCAATAACACTGACTATGAGCTGGAGTGTGATATTATTTTTTGTGGATTTTAGGTTGCCCATATATTCTAAGGTATAGGGATTGTGGGGGTTAAGAATTTTTTGGATAGAGGGGTCAATGGAGGAGGCTTTGATGGTTTTATTAACCATGGAGGTGATAGAGGTAATGGAGCTTTTGGAGAGGGGTTTATAAGAATATGACGAAAGGAGGCTTATACATTTAGATTCATCAGATGTTGTGCCCATGACAAGAGAGATATTGCCTTTATTTTCTTTTATAACAACAAATTTTGGGGTTTTCATTAATTTGAAAAATGGCTAGAAACTCATCTTTTGGGAGGCTAGGTTTAGGCAGTTTAGAGCGTATAAGGATCCTAACACACTCCTGCCTTATTTCTTCCACTTCATGGGAAGGGAGAAGTTGCGTAACCGATGCAGAAATTTATAAACACAATAATTTATTTCCAGATTCTCCTGATCTAACAAATTAATCTTATGTTAAATACATAATCCTTCCACTTAATTCTTTGCGAAAATTAAATCGCCAATTGCAAAACACATATGAAGCAAAATCAATCGCACATAACAAGATGTTTTACCGGGAAATATTAAAGCTAAAAACCCCAACTATCATATATTATGTATATCAATGGAACAAGTAACAATCTCATACAAAGCTCAACTCATAGAGCTCTCAGTACAATATACAATCGTCACACACTGTCATGCAGAAATTTGCATATCTATGCACCAATATCTTGCCTCCTGACAACTTGCATCCACTGCGCTATCCCTGCTCAAGAAGAACCCTAAATGAATTCGACCTTGCCTTGCTTGCACTGCGTAATCGTCATAATCATCTCCAATGTGTGTGTAGATGCATTAAATGCATCACTATAGTCACAACTGATAGTCAATCTCACCGTTTCACCTATCTCTCCACTGGGTCTCCACTGGATCTGACATGTAAGTAGTTAATTGTTGTATTTCTTCAATTGCAAGTAAGACAGTACTTGTGAATTAATTAAATAATTAATTCACCCATCTATCACTAGTGTATGTTCAGTTACAACTAGCACAACTGAGTTTAACTCACTGAACTGAGTTAAACTAAATAACAACTCACATAACTACTCTTCCAACTCTATTACAACTTGCCACAATCAATTATAATGAAGTCCTCCATGCATGAGTCACCAACCACCCTAGGAATTGCATAATTCCTTCAGCCCACTGATGTGCCACATCTGTTCACTGAAATAAAGTGCTCCAAGAGAATAAGTTACTATTTATTGTCTGATTATTATTAAGGGCTAATAATAATCGACATGCATTCTATTTTTAGATTTGTTATCTATAAATAGACTTTGCCCATATTCTAAAAATAGAAACTCATATAAATATAGAATTTTCTCAACCATATAGAATCAACCTCCTGCTAATTTTAGAATATGCTCACCATTCTAAAAATAGACATACACCTAAAAATAGCCTGTGTGGGCCCCACCTAGTTTAGGTGATTATTTTTCACTAAGACCAACGAATGATGTTTCCGGATGCCACTTTCATTGTTTCTTGTTGCAATTTTCAACACTCCCTCTCAACAAGAAAGGACTGTATTTTAATGCAACATGCAACTCCATGCATTTTCCCTGCAATACTTGCATGCAACACTTCCAAAACTGAATAGCCTCCAAACAACTGAATCAATATAATGCATCTGTCATCAAAGTCTTCTGACTTCTACTAGTACCAACTACACATGTCTTCTGGAACCACTGCACTGTTGAACTCTACACCCATGCACTCTACACTTGTTGTCAACTCTGGTCCGAACTCCAGTATCTGACACTGTCACTTTGATATGACTGCATCAATCCAACTAATTATGCTATTGTTGCTCTGTGGGCGCCTCGTAGCCAGGTTCAAATCATGAGATCCACACCATCTCAATGAATCCTGCCCAGAAATATCTTCTTGGGATTACTCATTCATGTTGCCCCACCTCTTACCTGGTGGTATAATTGCATGCACTCCCTCTTCCCATCTGGCTCGAAATTTCTCTGCATGAGTGGTTGTTCCCACTCCATGATCCTTTGCATGTGGCTACTCCACATCTTGAGGTTCACTCTTACCTGCATGCAAATCTAGCTCCCTCTCAAGGGTAAATTGCATGACTTTCTCACACTTCCCAATGGTAGGAAGCTCTGTAGAAATCACATCTACATCAAATCTATAGAGATTCTTCTGCATCTTAAGTTGTGGTTGCTCCACAACCTTCTGAGACTGCTTCTCAGGCTACATGTTGAGAGGCTCCCTCTCAACCACTAAGTCACTAACCTCTTCTTTTCTCCTCAAAGCTTTTCATGCATCTTGTACCTCAATTTATGTAGGTTCTTAGCTCACGCACATTGTAATTCTCCCGCCGTCGCAAAAGTTTCTAACAAAAGAGCCGATTTTAAATCGACGATATCTCCCACATCTAAGCTCCTATTTGACTCATTTTTTTTTTCAATTTGGGTATTTTTTCGCAAGGAATCCAAATATTCTATTTTGTTTCAAAAATTTTGCACCAAAATGTTTAGATATTCTCTACAAACTCGTGCACCCCAATAATTCCTGCTCTCATACCATGTAGAAAATCTATAACACAGCTCTGATACCATGTAGAAATTCATAAACACAATAATGTATTTCTGGATTCTCATGATATAACAAATTAATCTTATGTTAAATATAGAATCCTTCCATTTAATTCTTTGTGGAAATTAATTCGCCAATTGCAAAACACATATGAAGCAAAATCAATCGCACATAACAAGATGTTTTACCGGGAAAGCTTAGAGCTAAAAACCCCAACTATCATATATTATGTATATCACTGGAACATGTAACAATCTCATACAAAGCTCAGCTCATAGAGCTCTTAGTACAATATACAATCATCACACACTGTCATGCAGAAATTTGCATATCTATGCACCAATTTCTTGCCTCCTGACAGCCTACCTCCACTGCGTAATCCCGGCTCAAGAAGAACCCTGAATGAATTCGACCTTGCCTTGCTTGCACTGTGAAATCCTCATAAGCATCTCTAATGTGTGTGTAGATGCATTGAATGCATCACTATAGTCACAATTGATAGTCAATCTCATCGTTTCACCTATCTTTCCACTGGGTCTCCACTGTATCTGACATGCAAGTAGTTAACTGTTGTATTTCTTCAGTTGCAAGGAAGACACTACTTGTGAATTAATTAAATAATTAATTAATTCATCTATAAATAGTGTATGTTCAGTTACAACTAGCACAACTAATTTTAATTCACTGAACTGAGTTAAATTAAATAACAACTCACATAACTACTTTTCCAACTTTGTTACAACTTGCCACAATTAGTTATAACGAAGTCCTCCATGCATGAGTCACCAACCACCCTAGGAATTGCGTAATTCCTTCAGCCCACTGATGTGCCACATATGTTCACTGAAATAAAGTGCTCCACGAGAATAAGTTACTATTTATTCTCTGATTATTATTAAGGGCTAATAATAATTGACATGCATTCTATTTTTAGATTTGTGATCTATAAATAGACTTCACCCATCTTCTAAAAATAGAAACTCATCTAAATATAGAATTTTCTCAACCATCTAGAATTAACCTCCTTCTAATTTTAGAATATTCTCACCATTCTAAAAATAGACATACACCTAAAAATAGCCTTTGTGGGCCCCACCTAGTTTAGGTGATTATTTTTCACTAGGATCAAGGAATGATGTTTCCGGATGCCACTTTCATTGTTTCTTGTTGCAATATTCAACAACTGATTCAATAGATAACATAATTTCTTCAGTAGGAATGAAATGAGGAGGGATTTATGATAGTGGGAGGAGTTGAATGAGAGACGTTTGAAGGAGGATTGGATGATGGATCCTTAAGGAAAGGATACTTGAGAAATTTGACCTGGAAGGAGACATAAATGGTAAATATTTTTTATTATTAACTAGACATTCAATATTGTTATTGAAATTTGAAGGCCTCCGGTTATTATTATTATTGTTATTACTCAAAGGTGCTAGATTATTATCAATATTGGTAACATTATGTCAAAGGGGAATATTCAGTATTGATGTTAGAGTGGATATGCTGAGGAATAAATGAATTAGTATGGAAGGGGAGAGAGGATTAGTATTAGGCTTGATAATTAGTGAGAGGTAGGATATGATATGAAAAATTAGAAAAATCTTGACAAGATTAATGGGTAGGATACGAGATATTAGAAGGAACAAAGTAACTTGGTGACTGACTGGACTGCAAAGGCTACATGAAAGGATTGGGAAGGGGTTATGATATTAGCAAGAAATGAAAATACAAGGGCATAACATTATTACTAGAAACCTTGGACTGAAGATTGTTAAAAAAATTTATTTGTTTGACAAACGCAGTTTAAAAAGCATGTCAGGCTGTAATAAAGGATCTATTATCAAGGATATAACAAAAATCAAAGTTGAAAATTGAGTTAAGTTTTAAATGAAGATGAAAACATTTAAAATATAGATAAGAAAGTATTGAACTCGTAAAATGGATTTCAACTGGAAGGATTGGATGACTAGTTTTGGATAAGATACAAGGAAGATCCTCCCTTTGAGGATGGTGATGATGGAACTTAGTGAAAGAGGGAAGAATTGGAGAGTCATTCCAACATAAAATCAAGATAGACCACTCTATAGGAAATTTCAATCCTTAGCTTCTTAAATATCCCGGTCTCCTTAAGACCAACCTCTCCATAGAGGTTAAGAATGTTTGAGTGTAGATTCTGAAATCTCTCTTTATTCCCCTTTCAGTGCCTCTTTTTTCTAATTTTTCCTTCCTTTATTTCCATTATTTTCCTTTATTTTCTTTACCTTTTTTACTTTTCAAACCTCCTTTAATATTTAGTTAATATGCCCCTCGTGTCTAGTATATTATAAGTTATTTTCTTTTCATTTAAACCAAATTTTTTTAAACCAAATTATTCTTTTAGTTTTTATTATTTACTTTCCCCTTTTCTTTATATTATGTTATAAAATTTTAAATTTTTTAATAATGCAACAACTAATTTTGACCATTTATTAATATTAATTAATCTTACCCCCTACTCCTACTCCCACTCCCCCTTTTATATTATGTTATCAAAAAATTAATAATACTCTCCACTAATTTCTTACCCTTTTTTATAACATAATATAAATAAAGTAAAGGGGAGAAAGAGTAAACAACAAAAAAATAAATTAATAAAATTATAATTGAGTGATACTATCTCCCTCTTTCATAAATCTTCCTACCTTTCTTTCTTTTTTTGAAATATCTTTTTATTTCCCTTTTTCCTTCTTTTCTTTCCATTATTTTCTTTAACCAAAATTTTAATTTAATTGTTATTATTTACCTTAACCCCTTTACCTACTCTATATTAAGTTCTCTGTCATTTACACACTTCTCTCTCTCTCTCACACACACACATTTTAATGGTTAATTTTGGCCAAAATTTTATTATTATTTTTCTTTTCATTCAAACCAATTTATTAATTTAATTTTTATTAATATTACAAACAACTCTACTAATTTTGACCATTTTTTTATTATTAATTCTCTTTTCTATTATTTCTACGCTTTAAGACGTTCTTATTTGAAAACAACTCCCCTAGCTGCCAATGTGTCCATGTTTGAGCCATTGGATCAAATGTTAGACTATTGAAAGGTTTTAGGCCATTAGATCCACAAGTAAATAGTTTTATATATGTCTTTTATAATGTTAGTTTTTTTTCTTTTTAATAAGTATTTAGGTTTTAGTGACTTTTAAGTTTAAATGATGTTATTAAAAAATTGTTAGATTTAAGTAAAATTTATACCATAAAATTAAACTCCACACAAACCAATTAATTTAAATTAAATGAATAAAAGACACTATAAAAAAGGAAAATAACTATTTATGTATTTAAATATTACATTTTTGTGTCACGATGCTCTCCAACAAAGTATGATAGAAATGTTGTTATGTCATGTTTAACATTTTGACTATGTCAAATTACACAAAAATAAAAATAAGAGTAATTAAATAAAAAGATTGACATAATGTAATGAACAATTTAACTAGGTCAAAATACAATAAAAAAATAAAAATAATAAAACAAAATAATGATAAACTATAAAAACAGCTCATGGTATTGACCCATGGTATTCATGTGGAATGTAGTTTATTTAAAGGGGAAATTAAGATAAGTATTTACGTTTTGGTGACTTTTAAGTTAAAACGATGTTATTAATTTTTTTTTAGATTTAAATAAAATTTATATCATAAAATTAAACTCCACACAAACTAATTAGATACTCTATCCTTCCACCAAAGCTATAAAATGTGAGAATTGTAGATTATAGTTTTAATAAATTGACATTATGTGATTAAGAATAAGTTACAAACATAAGTAATAAGAGGAATGTGCACAAGGGCCATGGTAATTAATGTTATTCTTTACTAATAGTATAGATCTAAACAAATTATTTAATAAAATTACTTTTAAATGTTTATAACCATTATTCTTTATATCCAAGGTTGCAATGAATCGCATACATAGTGATGGACTTCATGGAATTTTAGTGCATATAAAACACCACCCTAAAAATTATATACTCTTGATCAATTTAGAATAACCTAATATTTCTAGACTGGATGTCGAGGTGGGTGGTATAGTAATTGAGGATGCTTCTTAAAGGGTAAGGGAATTTAGATACTCTATCCTTCCACCAAAGCTATAAAAAGTGAGACTTATAGATTATAGTTTTAATAAATTGACACTATGTGATTAAGAATAAGTTACAAACATAAGTAATAAGAGGAATGTACACGAGGGCCATGGTAATTAATGTTATTCTTTGCACTATTTTTATTTAGAGTAGTTTTATTTTTTTATTTTTTGTAAGTTTAGGAGTGCCTTTCCATTTTTCCATTTATCAAAAAAATATAAGCAGGTTTACATATCAAAACACGATAACCTCAACCTGTCCGAAGGAAACCAGGTATGTTGGCCATCTAAGTGAGTTAAAATCCATCCAGTATTGAATTTTTTTTTCCTCCTATAGTCTATAGAATCCATACTAGTATATCTACCAAAGTCTGACAACAACCTGAAAATATAAATGTTATCCGCTAAAAACATGAAGCAACAAAAAGAAACATCTAAAAGAGAACTAGTTTATCAGTCATCCGAGGACTCAGCCGGTGCAGGGTCTTTGACACTGGACCCCGGCATGTCCACTTGGTCCATCGTTTGAATTTGCCTCTCAATTCTTCCAAGACTTGTTGTTGCATGATGCTGGGAAACTAGAATGTCTTGCAGTTTTTTTTTGATACCCTGGAGAACTGAAATCACCTTAGGGACCACATGTGGATCTCCTCCTACTTCTTGCAGACTCGTCACAACCTTTTCCAAAACACTTTTAAATGTCCAGTAGGTCTGAATAGACTGGTGGAAAAGGGATAGTCGTCCACCTGAATAGACTGGGCTTTGTTCTTGCGCAGATTCCTGACCACCTCCTCCACCTCTTGAAAAGTGATTTCCTTGAGTAAGGCTAAATTTTGATCTCTACTTACTGTTGAGGGGATGTGTCTTGTGATTCGGGCAATAGATGTAGATCTATCTTGCTTTGCCTCTATTAAGAGGTTACTAAAGTGTGTTACTAACATATTCTCCATTTCATTATGTTGCAAAACATGATTTCCAGTGGAGTCTTTCAATGAAAAAATTCGATTGTGTTGTCTCCTCTGGATCATTTCTTTATGGAAGAAGTTTGTATTTTTCTCCCCTTCTCTCAGCCATTGCATTCTAAATTTTTGTTTCCAAAGTAGTTCTTCTTGCTTCCTACGCTCTTCCAGTTGGCTTAGGAGTTTTCCTTCTTCTATTGCTAGAGCCTCAATTCTCCCATGGTTGATCAAATGTTGCTAAACTCGCTTCATTTCACCCTGCAATATTTCTTTATCTTGCTAAATATTGCCAAATTCGGTTTTGTTCCACTTATTTATTTCCTGCTTTATATTTTTCAATCTGAGTTGGAAAATATGCATTCTATTCCTACCTTGAATATGGTTGGTTTCCCACCATCCTTTCGCTTTATCCAGAAAGGTGGGATCCCTGAGCCAAAAGGATTCAAATCTAAATGGCCGGTTCTTTTTGCTTTCTTTCATGTCTATTTCCATTCTTACCATCTAGTGATCCGACCCCAACATTGGGAGGATGGCTCCTTCATAGAACACATCCACACTGACTAAATCTTCTGAAGCAAGGAACCTGTCCAACCTTGAAGAAAATTGATTCAATATCCCTCTTCTGTTAATCTAGGTGAATTTGCCATTCACTGTAGGTGTTTCTACCAATCTAAGGTCGGTGATTAAGTCTCAAAAGAGCTCCATTTCTGGGTCCTCTCTCCTTATGCCTCCTTTATTTTCTGTTAGGTACTTAATCATGTTGAAATATCCTCCCAATAACTAGTATTTCTATGTATGAATGGTTCGGAGAGTCCTTATACTATTTAAAAAGTCTTGTCTTTCTCTTGGAATATGAGGCCCATACACTGCGATAATGAGAAGCTTCTCTTTTGTTCCTATTTTCCTAAACAAGCCAGCAAGAAGGCGAGGCAGTCCAATCCATTCTTCTACTAGTACTTCAGCAGGGTTCCAAAGTATGGCTAATCCTCTGGCACTTCCCCTTGAGTCTATCGCCATTGTTTCATAATGGGGCTTGTGTGATTTCAGAATGCCTTTTAATTTTTGGCTAGAGACTTTCATTTCTTGTAGCAACAACAGTTGAGGCTTTTCTGAATTTAGCTTTTCTTTTAAATATCTCTGCTTACCTTTACTTTTTATACCTCTAATATTCCAGGAGATTACTTTGATTTTTTAACTTTAAGTATTTGTTGGATTACCATTGTTAACGGTATTATCTTTCCTCAATTAACTAACATCTCTCCTACCATTTGAATTGAATCATGCAGGGTTCGTCTTCCTTTCTTTTTCCCTCCTTTGTATTGAGTACTTACTTCTTTGGATGGAGGGATTTCAGGGTTACTTACTTGTTTTTGAGATTGGACTGTTAGATATTTCTCAAAAGTTTCCTTGTAAAATTTCTTTTGGTCGTCTGGAATGAAACGATCATTTAAGTTACACCATTCGTGTAAGAGACATTTTAGAACCACCTCCTCTGAGCTTAATTCCTCTTTGTTCTATTCTATATCCATTGGTGATTGTTCCTCCATATTCTCCTCTTCTCCTTCTGTTGATTCTTACGGGGCCTTTCTTTTTGCATTCTGATTTTTCTATGGTATCTGTCCTTGCCCTGTACTCGGGCTATCCTCCCCTGCCTTTGAATTTTCCCCTTATTCTTAAAATATTTCATAACAATTTTGTGTGTTCTTCTGTTTAGGAGTGTTATTTTAGGTAACCTACTGTTTATTATGCCTCTTTTTATTTGTCACTGTTGTAAATTCGTCATCTTTTTCAGGTGTCGCTTCATCTCCCTCAAGGGTTTTTCCTTGCATTGGAGCAAGACTGTTCAGAGGGAATTTTTTATATAGATTCCCGTATTCATGGAATATGCGGCAACGAAAGGGAATGTGTTCATAGTCAAGCAACTGGTGCCAAATTTTTCCTTCATATTCAAGTTCAATGGATTCATTCATGTACACACATATACGGGAAAAATAGGTGTAGCATCCTCCTCGCGTTGTTTCTACAATCTTTACAAAACTGCCCAAAGAATTATGTATGCCTTCCAGAAGTTCAAGGTCGCAAAATTCCATTGATAATGCAAAAATTCGAACCCAAACCGATGCCGCCAAGAAATTTTCTTGATCAGGGTTGTAGCTTTCCTCCCATTGGCATAAAAAAAGACCAACATTGTAATAAAAGTAAGGACCTCCCTCAAATATCCTTTATTTATCAAGAATATTAGTAAATATGACTGTAAAAAATCCTCTGGGTCCAAACTTCAAATCAATGTGTCCCTTGGGCTCCCATTTTAATTGAATCCATTTCAAAATATCGTTTTTAGTTGGCCAAATGCCGATGAAATTACAAACTAGTGCATGGTCCTTCATGTAACTTCTATAATCATCTAATTTGTTAGCAGGAATAATAAATCCGAGTTTCTTTTGAGCTCGTGGCAGCCATTTCCCTCTTGTCTTGGCTTGCCATTCCACTCCTAATAATGGCCCAGTGTTCGAAGGAGGTCCTGATTGTGGTCCCACTTGTCTGTCGCTTTGTTCTCCAGCCGTGAAATTTCTGTAGGAGGGGGTCACCCCCCCCCCCCCCCCCCCTCCCCCATCCTCGAGGTTGCAGCCATACTGTCCTCCAGTCACTGCACGAGTTTGGTACCCCTCTTCTAATATGACTAGTAGGTTTTAGCGTGATGAAACCCTAGCATCCATTCCCTATGTCTCTAGGTTCCTTTGTTCCTCTGTTCCTTGAAAAAAAAATAGAATAGTTTTATTTAAAATAGTAATTTGTATTTGCATTTTTTTAAATGAATATTGTTAAATGTGTAATTGAGTAAAATGTATTAAATTGATATTCTAATTTTTAAGATATTTATTTCAAAAATTCAAAGTATGGTGAGTTTTGTTTTATTTAGATTTATTCTAGATCTGCAGAGAATGAATCTATCTCAAGTCCCAAACAAGATTCTTCTTTCTCTTCTTATTCTAGCTTGCACCTTGACACTCCTCCTCTCCTGCTCCTTGCACAAATTTAAACTATGAGGCACAAGGTAGTTGTTGCATATAGGAACATTTAGATATGATAAGAAAAATGTGATACTCTATTTTAATTTCCTCTACATAAGTGATGGCAAGTGTGCCCTAAATGTTGACAATTTCATGGTTAATGTAGTATAAGCTACATGAAAATTTACATTATTGTATACAATATCAAGAAATATATGCCCAATATCCAACACCATAGAGCAAGACATGTTCACTAATTCAACAGTTTCTTCCAAATCTCTTTCTGTGCTAGATTTGTTTTCTAAATAAACTCGTTTGTTCTGCTCTTGATGAAAGCCATTGTTGTTGCATATAGGAGCATTTAGCTTTGATAAGAAAAGTGTGATAATGTGTTATATTTTCTCTACAAATGTGTTGAGTTTCTTTCTCAATAAACTTGTTTTTACAGCTCTTAAGTGATGAAATACATAGTTGTTTCATATCAGAGCATTTAGCTCTGATAAGAAAAGTGTGATAATGTGTTATAATTTGCTCTATAAATGTGTTGGAGTTTTTTTCACAGTAAACTTGTTTTTACTGCTCTTAAGTGATGAAATCCATCGTTGATGCATATAGGAGCATTTAGCTCTGATAAGAAAAGTGTGATAATGTGTTATAATTTTCTCTACAAATGTGATGGAAAGCCTACCATGAATTTTGGCAATTTCATTGCTAATGTAATATAAGCTAAATAAAAATTCATTTCTTCTACACAAGATCAAGAAAGCTATGTTGAGTAGCCAACACTAGAGAACAAGACATGTTCGCCAATTACATAAATGCTACCGAATCTCTCTCAGTGATGGAGTTATTTTCTCAATAGCCTTATTTTTACTTCTCTTGAAGTGATGAAAGCCACCTTTCCATACCTTTTTTACTATCTTCATAAAGAAAAAAAGAAGCCAAATTCATATCAGCGATACTGAAAAAACAAGAACATGGTAGACACCAGGGAGATCTTCGGTAAATAACAATGTGATCTTTTGAATATTTTCAAATATCATGAAGAAACTAGTACATAGGTGACTCAATAGGAAGTGATCAAGATTAAATATGGAGGAACTACACCAAAAATACCTTTGATTTTGAAGGTAGAAAATCACGATCTATTTCTTTATTCATGAGGCATTCATGTTGGCATGATCAAACAAGGTATTTAACTTAACTTCAACATAGGCCTTGCCTTTTCTTGATATAATTATTTGTTAAATTAATAATTATTTATTTAATGTATTCAAATAAATTAATCTTTTATTTTTAAATTAAATTAAAATACACACACACACACACACATATATATATATTCTCTTCAGCTATATCTTATTAGTTTAGTATGTTTTCAATCAAGAAGATGCTTCAGAGTTTAAGAACTGTATCTTAGATCTGAGCACATGATTCTATTAAAATTTATGAAACAAATTCAATTTTTACAACTTGTATGTTTAAATATGTGATAGGAAGTGATGATGTCTTCTTTAGACACTTGATTAGTATTGTGAAAGAAATTTGAGTATATCATTAAGGACTATGAATAGTTCGTGTAGCAGTTGAATTACTTATAACTGAATTTAGTATCCCTTCTTGCTGATACATACCACCTAATCCATGAAAAACAGTAACCATGTCTACAATGACAAATGCATTCAAAACCATCTGATAGTATTTACTTCAATTGTTTTATTTGGACGTGTTGCAAGCTGACATATTGTGCCAAGAAGTTTGCTATATCTTATTAATTTAGTATCTTTTCAATCAAGAAGAGGCTATGGAGTTTAAGAACTATATCTTTCTGGTTGATAACTCTTATCATCAATATCTTTGAAACCTCCACGATGCACTTCCATGGAAGCAAAATTTTCCTTTCATTCCTTCACGATGGCTCCTTCTCTGCAACATCTTATTTCTTTTAGGCCACTCTTTCCTCTTCTATTGCCTTAAGGTGTTTCTTTTACAACATGTGGTGCAATTGCTAGTTATTATTATTATTAATCCATGACCCTTCTTTATATTACATTATCAAAAAATTAATAATACTTACCGTTCATTTTATTATTATTATTTATTCCCGCCACCTTCTTTATATTATGTTATCAAATTTTTTTTTTTAATAATACTTATGACTAATTTTGGACAAAATTATTATTATTATTATTATTTACAACTAATTTTTCCCTTAATTCAATAATTTTCCTTCATCCCCTTAATCTTGTCCCTTCTTTCTATATTTTCCTCAACGTTCTAACATCAGTATCCAAAAATATTTTTTTGTTCCTAGGATGGGCATTTTATACCCAAAACTTTAGAAATTTCACCTTACTTACACATTTCAACTCCATAAATCTATTGAGAATATGAAAAACTTTGAAAATATACATTCAAACACACACAAAAAAATAATTAAAATAAAGATAACAAACACTTTATATTGAATAAATAAAAATAAACTAAACCCCACCAAAAATATATAAATAAATAAAAACCAAAACCTAGCCAAATAATCAAGATTTTTTTCCCTGATGTATTTAAAGTTTTTTTAAATTTTATTTTCTTATGTTTTAATTTTTTTTTCCTAAATTTTTTTTTAAATTTTATTCATCCATAGAGACAAAATTTAATTTTTGTAGAATACATGTTGTGATAAAAAACATGTATTTATATATGGACTGCTTCCAAGAGCATGCTTGGGTTATGTGTCGGTAGTGAGCATAAAACAAAAGAAAATTCTCGTAGCATCAAAACCTCTACCATGGATAAAACATAACTACTGACAAAACTATAGCTTACATCACATATGGAAAGAACATAAAAAGTGTCTAATACATCATCTCCAATAATAAGATAATTGGTTCCTAAATACATAATAGATACAATCTGGGGAAAAACATGTTTGTGTTAGATAATAAAGGTGATTAATTGAGGTTGTCTATCATGTCTTTAGTGAATGGTTAGTGGTAGTACTCATAGTGGTATCCATCCTTTGATTCTATGATCATTCACGATCAATAATCTAACTCAATACGAGATTTAGAAAGGATGTCCACTTCTTAATTGTGCTCCATGTAGACATGATGTACATAAAAGTCAAATGTGCTCAATATTCTATAAAATTCTTCAAGTAAAGGAAGAAATATGATATCATGACATTTATGTGTCTATCTAGATCAATTGACAATGGTTAAGGAATATCCAAATATTTGCAAAGAGTTTACATGCTTCTCACATGAAAAAAGGGTATCAAAGCCTTGGCCCAAGTTTGATTCCCCGATTTGTGTTTGAGGGGGAGTGTTTAATTTTCACATTCACCTCGTTGGGAATCAATCATGTGGACTAACTGCCACTTTGGGATCCACCCTAGGACCACTCAAAAAGGTAATTATAATGGTTTGGAAGTTTATTAATACTTGCGGTTTTTGGTGTAATGGAAAACCTCAACAATTTTTGAGATATCTAATTGGTTGGGAATTCTTTTTTGGCTTGAATCATCATTTCCCAAACATTTCTAGTGTAGTCATGCCCATTGAAGCCCAACCCTTGATGAAAATACCCTAAGCCTTAATTACCGATAAATAACCATAGAAGAAAGGATTTTATTGTAGTCATTTTTACCTTTGGACTCTCAAATACCTAAAATCCCATTGCCATACCCAACCAATGTTTACACCGAGTTATCAAAACATGTTGTGTCGATGACTTTTTGTTTGTTAAGGTATGATGATGACCAAAACATTGATGAAACAGTTTTAAAAAATCGTTAATGAAAAAATTTTGGGTTTCTTATTTTCCCTTTTCAATCAAAAAATCCTTTGTCAGGTTTTATTTCAGTCAATATTTATCTGATGCAATAAATTTGTAATTGTATTAGAACACCCTCACTAGGTATTTTAGATACCAATCCTACTTAGTTTACATGTTTCTTTTTTTTAAAGCTATAAAATTTTCACATCTGTTGAATGGTGTTGTCATTGATGCCAACATTGGTATATGAATGCTCTTAATATATTTCATGGATTGCATTAGTTGGAAGCTCCAATGGAAAAGAAGCCTCATAAGATAGCAAGCCCCTTCGGTGTGGTTATAACGCCTTATGTATGACGAAATTTTGGATAGAAAGGGAAATGTGCTTGGACTCAAGAACACCATCAATTTATTCTCCTTGTGTTGTTTGTAACGATATGTGGCATGCCTTGTGGTTCATCTCAATTGAGGAGATATGCCAACTCAAAGTTGGAGCCTCGAAGCGTGGTCATGGTACCCATTTTAAATGATGCAAGACAATTGTTTTATTTGTTACATTTGAGTTATATTTGATTAATGAGTTAGTCAACCTCAGATTATGGAATTTATATGGTAAAATGGTTTTAAAAATTTGAGTTATGGTAAGCTTATAAAGGTGATTGAGTTGGATCCAAAATGGTAAATATTGAAAATTCAAATTCAAATTTTTTAGCCTATTTTTGTAGGCTAGCTCCATGACCTATTGGACAAGTCGACACTCATTTTTATGCCCCCTTGCACAAGTATAAATAGTGTATTTGTGAGCCTTCAAATATCATCAATTTCTGATTGATCTATTTATGTGATTAGCTCTAAGTTTTTGCGGCTATGGCCTATTGTGGAAATTTGATGAAGGGTTGATTATGAAGTTTCTTCATTTAGATTTATTTGTTTAGGCATAGGTTCAACTTTGCAAGAGCATTTTTTCAAGTGAATATTAGGCAAGGAGCATAGCTAGTAAATTCTTTGCATCATGTCATTTTTATTTTGGCACATGGTTGCATTGTCCCTTTTACTCGTTTTTACTGGTCGTGTTTCGATTTGATAGTCTGAGCCAATTAGTGTTGAAGGGAAAAATTCCCAAGGGCTAGGGTTGAGAGCCCCAATAGAGAGGAATAATAACATAACAAAGTAAACTCATGCAATCAGATTAAGAACTTGAATTCATCAAAGTATGGTCTTGAGACAACCTGTAGTTCCTACATTTGCAGTAGATCTGGTATGGTCCAAACCCCCAACCTTCTTCTAACATGTGTAAACCTGAAAATATATCGCATAAACACAAGAAAATTACTGAATTCGAAGTACATGTATGCATATATATGTTGGATCATAATCATCATCATGAATTAAAATCCATATGATAACAATGCAATTTGGAAACATAACATAAGTTTCTTTATTAATTGAAAGCAAAAAGAATAGGTGAAGCTACACCCTGATCCTAAGTATAGGCAATGATGAAAAATTCCTTTGGATCCATCTAGCTCGAGCCATGGAAGAACTCCAATATATGAAATATTCTAGATAAAGAGGTTTAGCATCTCTGCATGGAAACAAGGGTTCCTTGGAGACAAGGAATGCAGGGAGCACGAGAAAATTGCAAACCTAATTTGGGGAAATTTGGTTATAGTATGGATACTTTTCATTAGGAATGGATTAGCCCTAGCCATGGGGTGTATATATATATCACCAAAAACCAATTAATTCAGTTAGGCCATAGGCTCCCATAAGTGGCTTTTCAATATTTTATTATATATTTTTTCAAGTTTTAAAAATGTGTATGCGGGTATAATATATAGGGACAACATATGTACACGCTTTTATAGTGGATAGAGTCATGTATAGATTTTGAATTTTTTTTTTTTTTTGAGATAAGGATAAGTCTGCAAGTAGAAATGGATCTTCCTAGGCCATATAAGAGCATATGGTCTACATGAGTGATAAAATATGCTATAAAAATTAGTTATGTCTATTTTGTGTGTTGGGAATTCTAAGTAATGGGAGAATAAAAGTTAAATGCATTAAAGTGGTTCTTTGTATGCATTGGCCTATTAAATTACAGTATCATATTGGACTATTAAATTACAATGTCATAGTTCTACCTCTGATTGGCTGGTGTGCGAATTGAGATGTTAATGTACACATTTGGTGCATGTAGCTTGAGTGAAGGTGTGATGGATACATCTACGCATTGAGTCCTCCATGAGCGAAAGTGTATACCTCTATGATGTATCTAAGCATCACATTGCTAGTAGGAGACAGAGTAATGAGAGATCAATTTGGTGAAGGATTCAATTTCCAATGCGATCTGGCCTGAGTATGTTTTAGATCCATGTGGATTAGATATGATCTGATTAATCCTTATTTGAATAACAATATTCCATGGAATGAGTTAGAGGAGCATGGACACAAAGAGATTTATATTTAAACTCTTGTAGAAGAGTGTGTGTTAGTTGAGACTATGATGCGTTGGGAAGAAGCAATGGTGCAAAGATAGAGTGTACGCGTGAGAGCCTGAAGGAGTATTTATACCGTGTAACCATTCAAGTGATAGTGTGATAGGAGTCTATTTAGCATGTTAGCGTATTGCTAGTTGGTGTGAAATTGAGAGGAAACCCCAAGTAAATACACCTATGTACCAATTGGATTGAATGTGCCACATGTACTGTATTGATTAAATAATTTCATGCACATGGTTTGTGACATAGTTCGTAAAATAAGTGTTGTGCATTTGTGAAATTATATCCAGTGCGTTTGGGCCATAATAGAGATAGATCCAGCAAATATACATGCATGTGCTTGTAGGAATTCACATTGGTATTCTATCATAGGTTAGATTAGAAGTATAATTAAGTGGAGATGTTACTGTGTGACACAAAATAATGGATAATGGAGCGTGTATCAAAGTATGAAGGTCAAATTTGATACTAGTCAGACCTACTTGTTTTATCTGTTGCGTTGTTAAATCCCTATATTAATAGTGTAGCCCCTTATTATGTTAGTCTAGCCCCCCTTATTGTTATTATTGTACCCCTGTAACCCCCATATTGTTATTATTGTGCCCTTACATTATTATTGTTAGGTCGGCTAGGATTACATTGTGGCCCACTAGGATTACATTATGACCCCATGGACTCCTATATATAGAAAGGAGGTTTTGTGAATTGTATCATCCAAGAATTGTTCATTTATGTAATGTATTGGAGGTTGCCCCCTCGAAGTGGCTCATTTCTAAGGCGTTGATATCTCTTTTCTTCTCTTTTTGGAGTTGGTTACACAACATTTGGTATCGGAGCTTTGGATTCTAGGGTTTCGCTGCTCCAAACAGGTCATCGTGGAATTTTCGCTATAAATTTTTTTCTACGAAGTTTCAGAAGCTGAAATTTTTAGGGTGCGAAGAAACAATCCTGAGGAAGCTTGTATAAAAATTTCAGAGTTTGGTTCGCACTAATTTCGGAGATATGATCTGTGGAAGTCAGGTATTTTTTCAGGCTCCTAAACAGGTCATCGTGGCATTTGCGCTATAAATTGTTTTCTACGAAGGTTCAGAATCTGAAATTCATATGGTGCGAAGCTGAAATCCTGAGGAAATTCATAAAAAAATTTCAGATCTTGGTTCGCAATATTTTTGGAGATATGATCTGTGGAAGGTAGTGCTTTTTCAGGCTCCTGAATTTCATCTCAAAGAGGTGATCGTGGGAAAAGTTCAATAACTCTCTTTCTGGGCAGAGGATTTGAGTGCCGTTAAAAGTGATCACAAGTACACAAACTACAGTTTATTGGCTATCAATTTTAGAGACAAAGGATGAAATAGTGACACGTGGCAAGTCCTACGAGTGTGCTCTACTGAACCAGTCCAGAATTAGGTCATTGTGGGAGATTGGACACAACTTTGTCTTGGAGAATCCAAATTAGATCAGACCTGTGGCATTTGAAATAAGCTTCAGAGGGATGGCCACAGGATTGAATTTAGAGATAATTCAATTTCAATATCGAGCTCCTCAAAGCAAGTAAAAGGTGTGTATTGTTTTTCCCGAATTGCATAAATCTTGTTTGAAAAATCAGTTTGAAGTGATTCCAAGGGCCTATTGAGCATATATTTTAGTATTTCATTCTGAAATGCCTCCTAAAAATAATTCAACATCCATTAAGCCCTCAGAAATCTATACTATGACGCATGAAGAGGAAGAATTGCAGGATGAGATATCAAAATTATGGTACCAAGTGCAACAAGTTTCGATCTTACGAAGAGAAATTGAAGATGAAATAGATGGTTTAAAAGCAGAAATGGAGGCTAAGTTGGATGGTTTGAAGGATAAAATAATATCAAATATGGATGATAAATTAGTGGAATATCACATCGAGCATCAACAACAAGTTCTCCAACTCTCAAAGGATAACCCAACTTTGGTGCAGAATCTAATGAAACAACAGGAAGATCAACATGACATCGAAAGAAGTTATGAAGAAGTCATAGAAACAAGAACTCGACAAGTACGATCAATTTTAGAGTATCTCAGCAAGTGGAAGAACTTTCCTGTAGAAGATTTCACATGGGAGGATGATAATTTTATACAGAAGCATCAAGAAATAATCAAGCGTTGAGGACAACACTTGTTTGAAGGAGAGGGGCATGTTAAATCCCTATATTAATAGTGTAGCCCCTTATTATGTTATTCTAGCCCCCCTTATTGTTATTATTGTACCCCTGTAACCCCCATATTGTTATTATTGTGCCCTTACATTATTATTGTTAGGTCGGCTAGGATTACATTGTGGCCCACTAGGATTACATTATGGCCCCATGGACTCCTATATATAGAAGGAGGTTTTGTTCATTTGTATCATCCAAGAATTGTTCATTTATGTAATGCATTGGAGGTTGCCCCCTCGAAGTGGCTTATTTCTAAGGCGTTGATATCTCTTTTCTTCTCTTTTTGGAGCTGGTTACACAACATGCGCATGGGGTGGAGAAGTGAAAATGTATTGGATTTGAGTGCATGGAGTGATATTATAGCTTTGTGAACTTACTAATTATGTATATATTTATTGTATTGTTGATTCAGTGTTATACTGTTGCTGCTAACATGTTTACATATAGAGACGGTTAATATTGTTGCATATGAAGTGAAGCAATAGTTGCATTGTTTGTTTGTGTTGCAGAAGTATTGTCACAACTTCCAAGTGCTACAGAGGAGAGTGTATTGTTTGTGTTAGATGACAAAGTATTATATTGCTAGAGATATTTAAAGCATATTTCTATTGTAGAGTTATCTATGATGGGTTTAGACACAAAATTTATATAGTTGTAAAAGAAAGTGTGTTACATGATGTATTTCCATGAGCCTTGCATGATGTTGGTCAAAATGTGCTGTTGGGTTTTGAGAAGAAAAAGTTGGTGAGGTATGAGCAAAGACTAGTGGGTGCTACTATATTGTCCAGTTAAGGCTTGTGTAAGAGCAAACCAAGTCTATGTTAGAGGATGTATGATTGAGGATTGAGTGAGGATACAATATGACATGCTTTTGTCATGTCATATGATTGAATGAATTTTTGAGAAAAGAGGACTAATTGTTAATGAAAGCATATTTGAGTTGGTTGTGAGATCCTATTTGAGTTTCAGTGAGCTAAATGTATTTTTCAAGATATCATTAAGACATTATTAGGGTTTCACTAGTAAGGAAGAACTGTACAACAAAATTTGTAGAATGGCCAAGGAGTTAGATTTTGTTGTTGATAATGTGTTGATTTATCGATTGTGTTTGCAATTAGGGTTTGATAATGTATATGACTTATGAAAAGTTGTTGTGGCAGTGGACTTGATAGAGTTATGTTGCTAAGGTTTGTGCAGAGGAAGTTGATGACCTTGTGATGGTTTTGTAGACCGATAGAGACAACAATTTATTTTTATATATTGATATTGAGCACAACTGAATCTCATCTGAAAATTGTGAAACATTGTCCATTGTAGTGAATTGAGTGCTAGTGGTGGCTTGTTGAGCAGGGCAACAAGGTGGTGCAAGGAAAAGAGTGGAGTTTCCTTTAGGTTGGATCCTATTAACACTTCAAGGTGGCTGGGTAGTGCTAACAAAATTTTGATCTTTTGCAAGGTGTTGGAGCATCATTCTAGTAGAGTTGGTAAACCAAGGCATTGGAGCGTCCTTCTAGTTGGAGCTGGAAATCAGGGCATTGGGGCATCCTTCCTGTTGGAGCGTCCTTCCCGTTGGAGCTGGTAAATCAGGGCATTGGAGCGTATCAGGGCCATGACTATTTGGTATCGTTGTAAAAAATCTAACAATGTGATTCAATCTGATCTTGTAATGTACTAAAACAAAATACTAAATCCTTCTGCAATTTGCAGAAAAAAAACATGATCGCACAATCACATAATAATTAAGAGAAAGAAACAATTAATCGATTGCACAACACAAGTTGTATCTGGGGAAATCACGCTACCTAAAACCACGTTATCTGTATATTTTATAAAGTCAAGGCCATGAAACAATACAATGCTTTTCTCTCACTAAGAAACTCCTGCACTCTTCCAGCTGTCTCACTCTGATCTAGGAAAAATCAGTTAAATACTTAACCAATTCTCAGCCTCTGCTTAGCCAACCTTGCTCACACATTCCCGGAGGAATTTTTGCGCTATTAAATAGGGAATTCCTTGGAATTGATTGTGCAATGCATCATAGGCTTCCACGTGAATCTATAAATGACCTATACAATTTTTTAATTATACAACTGATAGTTATCATCCCTTTAACCTCAGTCTCAACTGGGCCTTCCTTGGAACTGACATGCAACGACTATTTATAGTGAATTATCAGTTAACTGATTGATCAATACTTGTGAATTAAATCAGATTTAATTCACTGGACCTATCACTATCTCATCACTCAGTTTGAACTAGTTAAATTGATTTTAACTCAAATAATTGAGTTAACTAATTACAACTCACAAAAAACTATAATTGGACCCCCTAAAATCATGGGAGAGCTCTACATGCCTCCTCTCTGACCCTCAAATCGAATTTCCTAAGTTAACTCAGTCATTCTGGCTTAGTTAACTAATACAAGTTGTCATGAGATGAAATTACAATTTCTCTTCCAATTTAATTAAAGGAAAATTAAATCGGAAGCCCACTTGGGGTGCCATTTCAATACTCCCTCTCAACAAGAAAGGGATTATCTGCTACCCCGATACTATCTCCGTGGATTCGAATTTGCTTCTTTCCAGCGCCTTTGTCAATATGTTTTCATCTTTCTCCTCTGTGGGAATGTAATTTAATGACATAAACCGTCTCTGAACGCAATCTCTGAGATGGTGATACCAGATATCAATATGCTTGTACCTGTCATGGAATACTAGATTAACCGAGAGATTGATGCAACTCTGGCTATCATAATGTATCACTGTCAGATCCATCTGTCGACCAAACAAACCAACAAGTATCTTCCTCATCTAGATGGCCTCGCATGATGCTTGACTGGTCGCCGTGTACGCTACCTCTACTGAACTGAGTGCAACTGATATTTGTTTCCTGTTGTACCAAGAAAATGTTGTTGATCCTATGCTGAAGATGCCTCCTAATGTGTTCTTCTTTTCAAATGGACTCCTACCCAATCTGCATCGGTGAAGCCTTAAAGCTTCACTCCCTCTTTCTGTCTTGACCATAATTCATCCTTTGTAGTTCCTATGAGGTATCTCAACACATGCTTGCATGCCTTCCAAAATAGCTCGGTAGGATTAACCATATCTTGGATCAGTTGGTTAACTGCGTAGAATATGTCGGGTTGTGTGTTCACCAAAGACATGAGTGAGCCCACAAGCTGTCTGTAAACAGTAGCTTCCACTACTTCGCCCGAAGTAACATCCTCCTTCCTCAAGTGTCTTGCTAGAGGAGTCTCCATGGGTTTTCTGCCATCCATGTGGAAATTCCTCAGAATATCCTTGGTATACTTTCCCTAAGATAAAAATAGCTCCCCATCTCTTTTCCATATTTTGAATCCCAAGAAATAGTGCAAGCGCCCCATGTCCTTATCTCAAATTTTCTTGCAAGATCCTCTTTGCAAGACTTTATGAGTTTCTCATCACCTGCTAGTATCATATCATCGAAATAAAGTACAATAATAAAAATATTACCTCAACCACAATATGATATAAGTTCACATCTGCTTCACTCTTGCTGAAGCCCAACCTGGTGACATAGTTTTTAATTCTGGTGTACCAAGCACAAGGTGTTTGCTTCAACCCATACAATGCTCTAATGAGTCTGCACACATTCGACTCCCTGTCTAAGGTCTCAAAACACCTCTTCCCTCAATAAATCCATTGAGAAAGGTTGTCTTTACATCTATTTTATGTATCTTCCATCCCATCTACATTGAAAGTGCAAGGATGGGTCTAATAGATGAGTTCCTTGTGACTGGTGCAAAAATCTCATCATAGTCAATCCCCTCCACTTGAGAGAACCCTATGGCCACAAATATAGCCTTGTGCTTCTCCACACTCCCATATGCTGCCTAATTCACCTTGTAGACCCACCTGGATCCAACAATTGAATTCCCCATTGGTCTTGGGACAACTTCCCATGCACTATTTATGATAATAGAGTCATACTCCTCAACCATGGCATCAACCCAAACTGGTTGATGCACTGCTTCCTCGAGGTAGGATGGTTCTATCTCAATACCTTCGCTCATAATATCCATGTATCTAGTGTATTTCCATGGGGACCTTCTCTGCATGCGTTGTGATGTGGGTGCTCCCACAATTTCTCTCGCATCCAACAAAAATCTATTAGCCTCTCTGGTCCGCTTCCTTCCATCTCTAGTGTATGTCTTTGCATGAGTGGTTTCTACCACTCTATGTTCACATACTCATTGATGATCTACATCTTGAGTTTCATCCTTTAGAGCCAAGATCTCCTCAACTGCATGCAACTCAATCTCGCTCTCAAGGGAAGTTCGCATGGCTTTCTATTCATTGAATTTCACATCTCTTTTGACCATTGTCATCCTGTGTGCTAGAAAGTACACCTGATAGTTGTGAGGTGTATCAGTGTACCCTACAAATATCCCCGACTTTGCTATTGGCTCTAGCTTCTTCTTGGCATATTTGGTCACATGTAAATAAACAGATGAACCAAAAATTTAAAAATACTACACATCTGGTCTCTTACCTGAAAAAGCCTCCTCTTGTGTACTCATCCCAAGTATCCAATGAGAACTTCTATTCTGCACAAATATTGTTGTATTGCATGCTTCCGCCCATAGATGCAACAGTAGGCCATGATCTTGGAACATAGCTTGTGCTGCTTCCATAATAGTTATGTTCTTTCTTTCTACAACCCCATTCTTCTTTATGAGGTGCTATCAATTTTCTTCAAATTACTTTTGAGACACAGAAGATTTTGAATTCGTTAGATATGTATTCTCCACCATTGTCGCTCCTTGGAGCCTTCACCTTCTTCCCTGTATCTTTCTCGAAAAGTGCCTTGAACTCACAAAACTCGGATAATGTTTGATATTTCTTTTGCATGAAGAAAAAACAACACTTTATTGAAAAATCATCAACAAAAATCACATAATACATGTTCTTTGTTGTGGAAGCAGTCGACAATGGTCCACACACGTCTGAGTAAAATCTCTCAATGATCGCCTTGTCTCAAATTTACTTATCATGAAAGGTGGCTTTGGTATACTTCCCCAATGTACATCCTTTGCATGTATCTCTCTGCACAAGTGCACCCTTTGGAAGTCCTATAGAAATCTACTGCATGATCTTCAAAGTGTTGTGGTGTAGATGACCCAATCTCCCGTGCCATAACTCACCGATGTCTTGACTCTCCACCTTCTCTTCTTTTGTGCTCAATGTTGTGCAACATTATACATCAAGTTTGTAGATATTATTTACTTGAACCCCAATATTTTTTACCTTTCCTGTGGCTTTGTGACGAAGGAATGCCTTTCCTTCACTAAATATCACATCATAGCCACGATCTTCCAACATAGGAACAAAAACCAAATTCTTCTTTAAACCAAGAACACTTTTAATGTAAGTGGATTTCATGACTCCCTCTAAAAGGTAACTATACCTACACTGGTAGCGCTATATCCCATCGTCACCCATATCGATGTCCATCTGGATATCCTTCTCATCCAAGCTACTGAAGAATTATTTTTTTCCAGTCAAATGCAATGAAGCTCCACTATCCAAGTACCACACATAACCCATTACCAATGACACCATGCCTACGATGTGAGTGATTCAACTCGAACTGTGAAGCAAGTGCTTCACCTACTCCTCCTCCTGAGGCCTTCTTGTTGGTATTCTTTTGTGGACAATTTGTGGCATAGTGTCCATGCTCATGACAGTTGAAACATTATACTTTTGAAAAGTCTCTCTTCTTGTCTGCCTTGCCGTAATTTGATTTGGAATGGGATGCCTTCCATTTCCCTTTCTTCACCTTTCCAGCTAAGGCACACTTATCCTCATCATCAGTCTTTGATGAGGATCCATCTTTGGTGCTCCACCGAATTTTTCTTGTACCAAATTGGACCATAGTCGCTCACATTCAAGTAGCTTCTCCCTCCCATTCACATAGTCTTTGTAGCTATGCTAGCCCTTGGGAAGGCTTGGAAGAAATAGGCTCACCAAATCAACTGAGGCAACAATTATCCCAACACTTTAAAGCTCATATCGACACTGAGTGAACTTCGTCAATTATTTTTGGATCGCGTCGCCCTTCTCCATTTTGATATTCCCGAGCTTGTATTTCAGTGCTAACTTCCTGTGGTTACTTCTATTATTAAACATATATCAAGGCCTTCCACATAGCATATGGAGTCGCCTTCCTGTGGAGACTTGAGACAATATGATTTCAAACTCCCTCTAACAAGATATTTCTTCTTCCATACATCGAGTTGTTGAGCATTTGCTATTGTGGGCTAAGGAATATTGGTATCAATGAATGCCTTATGTCTATTGTACTTGAAAATTGCTTCCATCCTATTCTTCCATGCTATGTAATTCGAATTTCCCTCAAGAGCATATTCGAGTCTGAAGCCATTGAAAGACATCTTGATCTGCTACTAGGTCCTAAAGAATAAATCTGCAAATTCGAACCTGTTTAAAACAAACTCTGTTCTTCTCTTATATTATGATTCTTAATGCTATGATACCATGTATAAAATCTGAAAACGAGATTCAATCTAATCTTGTAATGTACTAAAACAAAATATTGAATCCTTCTACAATTTGCGAAAACAAAACATGATCGCACAATCACATTATAAGTAAGAGAAATAAATAATCAATCAATCGAACAACACAAGATGTATCTAGGGAAATCACATTGCCTAAAACCCCACTATCTGTATATTGTATAAACTCAAGACCATGAAACAATACAATGCTTTTCTCTCACTGAGAAACTCCCGCACTCTGCCAATTGTCTCATTCTGATCTCGACAAAATTAGTCAAATACTTAACCAATTCTCAGCCTCTTCTCAACCAGCCTTGCTCACGCATAGGCTAGAGGAATTTTCACCCTATTAAATAGGGAATTCCTTGAAATTGATTGCACAATGCATCATAGGCTTCCACATGACTCTATAACTTACCTGTACAATTTTCTAATTATACAATTGATATTTATCATCCCTTTAACCTCAGTATCAATTGGGCCTTCCTTAGAAATGACATGCAACAAATATTTATTGTGAATTATCAGTTAACTGATTGATCACTACTTGTGAATTGAATCAGATTTAATTCACTGGACCTCTCACTAGCTCATCACTTAGTTAGAACTAGTTAAACTGATTTTAACTCAAATAATTGAGTTAACTAATTACAACTCACAAATAACTATAAATGGACCACCTAAAATCATGGGAGAACTCTGCATGCCTCCTCTCTAACTTTCAACTCGAATTTCCTAAGCTAACTCAGTCATTTTGACTTAGTTAACTAATATAATTTTTCATGAGAAGAAATTTCAATTTATCTTCCAATTTAATTAAGGAAAAATTAAATCAGAAGCCCCCTCGGGGTGCCATTTCAACAATCGTTGCTTAAGAAGTGTCCAAGTTTGGAATTTATCTGATCTTCTCTTATTGTAAATAAAAAATAAAAAATAAATTATTTATTTCTTTTAATGCATGCATGCCTCATAGACTTAGAGATAAGTTAGAATTTTTTTTGGACAAAACATATTATTTTCGAGCCTTTAAGTAGAAAATAGAAGTGGTCGGTTAATTGTGAAACATATCTTCCACAAAAAGGATATTTGAGACTTATCTAGAAGATTATGCTATAGCACTTGAATCCCTTTCAGAAGGATGTATCTCCCCATATTGTTATACAATGGATGAAAATGGAGACGTTATTCAAGTCTTTGAGTATCCTATCAATGAAACCAATGGAAAGCTAGAGACTGGATGGATTAGTCTATGATTAGTCTATGATTAGTTCACCTCAACACTTGGGCTATGTCTCCTTGAGCCTCCGTCAATGGACTTGGCTCTTTGGGATTAAGATGGTAAATTTATTTTACAAGCTGATTCTCAAATATAATGGTTGTTTGGATTGTACCAATGGGTTTAGAATACCAAAATACCCCTAGATTGACTGCTCAATCTCTGGAAATGGACCTAGGCTCCCTTGGGCTTAACCTCTTCGGTCGATGTCCTTGAGCTTCCCTGAGCTTATATGTGGCACAAAATCTCCTAGAAGTCCTCTTATTCTCCTGAAACTTGTTCTACTATCTCCAACACATATCAATCATCCAAAATATGTTGTTCATTCACTCAGAATGACTCAGGCTCCCAGTTCTATGACTCCAACACCTGGTGGCACTAGGCTCCCTGAAACTTCCTTGTGGCTTCTTTGGCTCTAGAAGTCCCAAAATGCTTCTTCAAACCCCATTATTGGATTCGTAAGGTTAAAGATAGTAAAAAATGACTATTTTTTTCTTGAGAATGGTCTCTGGCTGCCCTAGCTAGGCCTCATTCTCTTGTTAGCTCCTTGTGGCCCTTGAAACTTATATGAAGAAAAATCACACTCAGATGTCCTCATATGGATTTGAAAACCTCACCAATGGCTCCAAAATTCTCCAATTAGTCAAGAACGACTCTTCATTCACTCAGAATGGTCGAAAATTGAGCCTTCTACACTTTTTCCCAATATCTCCTAGGAAAACTCCACTAAATGTGGAGAACTCCAGCTGACTGGAGTTAGATTAGGGCTGACCACCAAATTTGGCGCACCCTTATCTGCTCTGCCAATAAAACCTTGCATTAAAATTTATGGTTAGGGAGGTGGCCACATGCGCACCCCCAACCGTTAAGTGGCTTATACGTTAGCAGAAACAACAGAATACAATATCAGAGTTTCATTAAACATACATACGTTCATGATCAACATCGGATCCCTTTTACAGGACTTCACAATATCAAAAAAATTCACAATCATAATACAAGGTACATCACAGATCAGGAGACATACAATCTCGCATATCGCATGTCGTGGAATATAACAAATACCCTTAACACTTAAACAATACAAGTCCCGACGCGAAGTTGCGATCGCATCGCCACATCGCAATTCGGCCGAAATACCTTTTCGCAGATCGCAGGGTTTAAGATTTCACATATCGGAAATCTTAACCCATCGCTCTTTGGCTTATCACACATATAACTAGTCACACTTTGCAAGTTTAACTTTATACCATTAAACCTTATTCCTTGTGAACTGCGAAGTCGCTTCCCATGTGCTACGATCTCCACCGTAGTTTTGGTCCTTGATCCAATGATCCTCGTTATCTCTCCACCTCCTCACTTCACATTGCAGGTTAAACAATTTAACTTTGTGAAACTGTTTTAACGGTAAACTCTATTCTGTGCGATGTGTGATGTTTCTCCACTGCGATGAGATCTCTCCCGTTGATCTCCCACTATTGCTTCTGCGATCTAATCTCCTATTCCATTCTCACCAGTATTTTTATCCACTTGCTTCATGTGATGAGTTGTTGGATGCAGTGTCCAACATTGGTTAATGAGATGTCCCTTCTTCTGACAATAAGTGAAAATATTTTGCATCTTCTATTCAAGTCGCCTTTGCTTTGACTGTTTTTTGTATGCTATCATTCTCTTCCAGCATCTTGAAACTTGATGGTTATACAAACCACAATATGAACAAAAACTTTTTCTCCCATTCATGCATGCAGATTTTTCATGCTTAACATAATCATAAAAAACATCATTATAGGAAGAATTATACCTTGAATGCTGCTTTTAATGTCCATTTTTTTCACCTTCTTGAGAATATGAACTTGAAGAGGTTCTAGCTTTCTTTTGAAGACCAGCAACATTGTTCATGTCCTTAGAGATGTCACAACTCTCTTGTTCGCCATAAATTGCATGTATACGAGCATCTTGCTGCAACATGGGTTTAAAGCAATTACATTCATCTTGAATACAAACTTTACATGTTTGAGGTTTTGAAATTGCAAAAAAAGTCCTTTTTGGAACTGTTTCAATTGCCTTCATGGCTTTAGAACTTTCTCCAAAAAGTTGTCCATAGCCAAGACCCAAATACTTAGGCCTTTCCTCAACCATAATTGTCTCAACTATGCCTTGTGAATTTTTTCCTAATCCCTTACCTTCATAGCCCATTTTGATCATTAATTTGGACTCTATTCCTCTAGTATGTTTTTCAAATGAACCTACACATTTATCTTGAGAGGAAATTGAAGGCAAACTTGAATTATTTACCTCTTCTTCAAGCACATACTTGGCTAAGGCTTCTTTGGCATCATGGAGTTGAATCTCCATCTTATGCATCTTTTGAAGAAGTTCTTGCTTCTCTTTCTTCATGGCAACCAATTTCTCTTGAAGTTTAGTTCTCTCCCTTACATATTCATACAACTGTTATGCCGTATCTTTCATGATGTGAAATTCCTACTTCATCTCTTTATCAAAGAGTCTTGCAAATGAGGAGGATTTAGAAACATCACTTGATGAAGTTGTCATCACTATGTAAATGAAATAAAGAACTTAAACAACAATTCACAAAGCTTAAAAAACAATTGACAAAGCTTTAAAAAAAAATTGGCTGTAGATTCAAGCTCTTCTCTGCAGCTTGTATCTCTTCTTCAAGCAACCTCTTTTGCAAAAAATCCCTCTTGTGCTTCAAGGGTTTCCTTGAGGTCCTCTGGGTAATGAGGATGCTTTCAACCTTCTTCCTTCTTTTCCTCTTCTAGACTTAGCTAGCAGTAGCTCCCCTTCATCTCTAGAAAACTCAAACTTGTAAGCATCAGTCAATTTGCTAACAATTAAATTATTTGCACTGTTAAACATCATTCAAGTCAAACAAGCCTAGCAAGCAACCGTGTGCTCTATCAAGCAAGCAACCTAGTGCTTTGTCAAGCAATAAATCTAGTGCTCTGTCAAGCAAGCAACCTAGTGCTCTGATACCAACCTAATCTGATATGGGTGGCTGAATTTTTTTTCTATGCAAGCACCTCCCACTCAATTAAAACAAATTAAGGATCTTGCTTATACATGCATGTGCGGAATTAAATTATTGATTGAGTTGTATGTGTTTTAACTGGTTTAAGGTTTTATGTGTGAGAAATTAAAATTTTTTTTAAGCTGATTAAAAGCATGTACAACAACCATAAATTGTAGCAAGTTAACCAAAAACACATAACAGTAAAAATAATAAAGGATTTCACCCTCAACACTTGGGATACATCTCCTTGAGCCTCCATCAATGGACTTGGCTCTTTGGAATTAAGATGGTCATTTTATTTTACAAGATGATGCTCAAATCCACTAGTTTTTTGGACTGTAACAATGGGTTTAGAATACCAAAAGTACCCTTGGATTGACTGCTCAATCTCTGGAAATGGACCTAGGCTTCCTTGGGCTTGACCTCTTCGGTCGGTGTCCTTGAGCTTCCTTGAGATTCTCTATGGCACAAAATCTCATAGAAGTCCTCTTCTACTCCTAAAACCTTTTCTACTATCACTAGCACATATCAATCATCAGAAATAGGCTATTCATTCGCTCAGAATGAACTCAGGCTCCCCGTTCTATGCCTCCAACACCTGGTGGCACTGGGCTCCCTGAAACTTCCTTGTGGCTTCTTCGGCTCTAGAAGTATCCAAGTGATTCTGAAAATGATATAATTGGATTAATAAGGTTCAACATAGTTAGAAATGACTATTTTTTTCCTAAGAATGGCCTTTGGCCACCTTGGCTAGGCCTCATTTTCTTGTTGGCTCCTGGTGGCCCTAGTGGCCCTTGAAACTTCTCTGAAGAAAAATCATGCTCAAAATTCCTCAGCTAGCTCTGTAAACCTCACCAATGGCTCCAGAATGCTCCAATGAGTCAATAATGACTCTTCATTCACTCATAATGGTTGAAAATTGAGCCTTCTACACTTTTTCCCAATATCTCCTAGGAAAACTCCACTAAATGTGAACTCCAGTTAACTGGAGTTAGATTAGGGCTGACAGAAAAATTTGGCGTGCCCTTATCCTTTCCACCAATAAAGTTGTGAATTAAAATTTATGGTTAGGGCAGTGGCCACATGCACACCCCCAACTGTTAAGTGGCTTATACGTTAGCGGAAGCAGTGGAATACAATATTGAAGTTTCATTAAACATACATATGTTCGCGATCAACATCGGATCCCTTTTACGAGACTTCGCAATATCAAACAAATTCAAAACCATAATACAAGGTACATCGTATATCGGGAGACATGCAATCTCACAGATTGCATGTCGTGGAATATAAAAAATACCCTTAACATTTAAACAATACAAGTGCCGACACGAAGCTGCGATCGCATCGCCACATCGCAATTTGGTCGAAATACCTTTTCGCAGATCACAGGGTTTAAGATTTCGCATATTAGAAATATTAACCCATCGATCTTCGACTTATCACACATGTAAATCATCGCACTTCGCAAGTTTAAATTTATACCATTAAACCTTATTCCTTGCGAACAACGAAGTCGCTTCCCATGCGCTACGATCTCCACCATAGTTTTGGTCCTTGATTCAACGATCCTCGTTATCTCTCCACCTCCTCACTTTGCATCGCAGGTTAAAAAAATTAACTTTTTGGAACTTTTTTAATGGTAAACTCTGTTTTGTGCGATGTGCGATGTCTCTCCACTGCAATGAGATCTCTCCCGTTGACCTCCCACTGCTGCTTCTGCAATCTAATCACCATTGTTCATCCCTTGCTATTGACTCGATCACGACCATCTGTTCCACTTGCAACATTTCCGCGGCTGTACAATCCCCGATTCTATATGCACATTTCAAGACTCCATGAAAACCACCAATTTGGATCCCACTATGCTAGTCGATTTGGTTCTTAACTTGTTTTGGAAAGCAAACATTGGGCCATAACGCAATCATACGAACTCAAAATTTGATGAAACGAGTTGCGTTGGAATCCTGGTGACGATCTCTACGCTCTCGTCTTGGTTTGAAGCATTTTTTAGCACTTTGAAATTTTATCTAATCCTTAGGCCCTGATCCCAATCTGATCACCCAGGCTAATAAGAAGAAAGATAGATCTAGAACAATATCGGTATGTCCTTCTACTTCTTCCATTTTTCTTATAAGGATAATTGGAGCAAAGTTAGAAGACATGGTAGCAAAAATTTTGCATTCACTAGCTTTGCATATAGACACATTGTAAGCCAAGATAAAGAAAGAAGAGGTAGAGAGGGAATTAGTTTCATTTTGTCCCAAGTGCACAAAAATTCACCCTCAAAATGAATTTCCGCTTAATAATAGAGAAATATGTTCACTTTGTGAAGAACAACACTCTACTGAAAATTGTCCTTCCTTTCCAGAATTGGAAGTTTTTCACCAAGGAGCTGAGAGGGCATGGAGTCAGTTTGCTTCATTAACCATTAGAGGCCAACACGACCAAGGCCTCATATACAAGGTATGGGTTATAACTCTTCATAATATTTCAATAATTACCCTACATAATTCCAACCTTAGTCTTGGTTCCCACCTAGTCCCTCACCTTGGTCTATGATTACCCCATTGTAGTACTCGATCTGCCATGTGATCTCTCCTTACTAACAATTCCATAATCAACCTCCTTAATGGAACATTTTTTCCCAAGTTTGGAGGTCCTCTATGGCTCAACAACTAGCCTTAATGCCTCTAACATAGCTCAAAATTCTACTCCACCAAATCAGCCTCCACTTCCTACCTAACCTACCCCAAATCCCAATAATAAGTAGGCACAACCTGTTTATAATGGTGAGACTACTTAACAAACTTATTCACTAAAATTTCAAGAGATACACCTTAGTTCAAGGAATACAACAAGAACCTACTCAACCTTCTCTATAAGAAGACTGAAAGAAGGAAGAAGTGAAACATGAACTTTAGAAAAATATTTGTTTCCTTCAGAGATTGACTATTAAAAGGACACATACACCTAAAGAGGTTGAAATCCTAGGGAAATTGAACAATTAAGTGTTAATATACCAATTTTATAGGACACCAAAGATGTTCCCATACACAACAATTTTATGAAGGAAATTTTTCTAAAAATTATGAGAAGAAGAAAAATATGTGCCTCCACAATTGATATCATAAGACAACTAGCTGATCTAATGCATGGGAGGATAATTGTCCCCAAGTATCTAGATCCCTATAGCCTAGTTCTACATGTACATATTAATTAGATAACAATCATGTACATGTAATTGATCTAGGTTCTACTTTCAACATTTTGACTAAGGATACCATGCTCAAACTTAATCTTTAGGACTTCTTGAGAGAAATCAATAATGTGCTCCAACTGGCTAATATATCTATAATAAAGACAAAGGGAATAATAGAATATGTCATGTATCTCCATAGACTCTTTGGAGTACCCCACTAATTTCTTAGCCTTACAATTGAAGACTGATTTCAATGGATATCCGTTGTTTTTTGGGTAGACCGTGGTTAGCTACAACAAATGCCTATAGCAACTATAGATTTGGCAATATGGCTATCACCATGGGAAATCCTAGAAGAAACTTGTGTTGTATCCTCTTGCTCAACCTTTGGTTGAGGAATATTTTCCTCTTCGGGTGGAAGATGAAGAGGAATATAATTCCATCCTCTCCTCATCCTATCATGTCTACACCATTGAAAAATCCCTCAATTGTAAGTAAGATAATGAAGATGACTCAATTGATAAAGTTTTGAAAAATAATTATCTTATTGTTATGAAAATTAATGACTTGAATTATGATCAACCCATGCAACAACCTAGTAATTCAAGGGACAATAAGTGAGAAGTATTTTCCACTGCTATATATGATAAAGAGAATAATAAAACATTTGAAATCCACCCCTCCAAATTGCTAAAAATCAACACTTTCCTTAATGTTGATCAAGAACAAGGGTTGATAGGTGACCTTTTTGGGAAAACGCATCGATAATTTTACAAGGGATTGATGAAGGGGATCCATTAATCTATTTGCACCCATCACATTTAAATTAAAGGTCACAAGCCCATTCACCAACCCTAGATAAGGATGAACATTATTTTAAAAGACATTGCCAAAGAAGAACTACATGAACTCTTTGATGTTGGGCTGATATGCGCGCCTATAGACAGACATATAACTATCATAGACCCTCTAGTTTTGTAAATTTTCCAGATGAATTGCTTAAAAGCAAACAATGTGAGACCAAGATATAATAATTGTGCTACTGGTCTGGTTTTCCCCCAGGAATATTGGTAGTGCAAATTCAATTCCTATATAATAATTTTATGAAGTAATGAAAGTTGAACGCTTACACAAAAAAAAAATTAATATATTAAAATTTCCATGCAACCATCTCCCTCCCTTTATCATCATATTTGAGGAGGGGTACAATTTTTTTTTCTTCTCATCCACTTGATATTTTAGGACTACTAGTATAAAACCATCACAACCACGAATCTAGCAAGCCCCAAGACAAATCAAATATTTTCAGGTGAAAACTACTCTTTTGGTGCAAAACTTGAAAAAATGTTTTCGTCAAGGTATTTTATTTGTATCGTTGCTTGGTACTTAATAGATCTTTGCTTTGTGTGTGTGTGTGTGTGTGTATAATTGCTTAAATTACATTTTTAAATGCATAAATGGATTTAATGTATTGTTAATCCCCTTGGACACTTGGATTTTTTAATCTACATAACTTAAACTTGCAATTCCAACAAATCCTTATTTGGTTTTACACAAAATTTAACCAAAAGATATACTTGAAAAGGTGCTAAAATGTATAATACTAAGATTATTTGAAATGTTTTAACCATAAGAATTAATTTTTTTAATCGCTTGCTATAATATTTACAATATATAATATACATGTAGTGGACATTGAAATCTTTTACTTAATATAGAAAACAAAACATTTTATTTAGAAACTACATTGTATATAGTGAAAGGTTATTTTTTGTCAATATATTTTTAAATACATGTTAATATTACTTAACCTTGCATATTGAAATATTTTATTTATATATTCTACAATTAATTTATTATTATTATTAATATTTTAAATGTTTTATATATATAAGTAAGCGAGAGTAAAGGTAAATAATAATAATTAAAGTCATAAATTGGTCTAAATAAAGAAATCAAGAAGAAATTCCTAAGAATGAAACTGATGACTGATAGGTTTCCACTACTAGCTTAACTTGTAACTGTCTTCCTTATTGAATTTGTTTGGGTTCTTTTCAATTTAAATAGCTTCTCAAATGGTATGAGAATGGTAACATGTATCAGGGCCAAGATTTTGGCTTGGTCAAGGAAGATTAGGTGTTTTTAGTTATAAGAGTGATCAACCATCACTCATTCAGAGTTACAATTATGATGAGTGTCAATGGTGTGTTCTTTGAGATTGGATTTGAAGGAACGACCTATCTGCCCAATGTAGGATTCACTGTAGGAGAAAGGAATTTGGTATGCATCAGGGCCTTGCATTAACTCAGACTTGCCCTTAATGGATATAAATAGTTGTTTTATGGTTTTTAAGGGTTTAAACATGGTTCTAATATTTTTTTTGGAAATAAATCTAGAGACACAATCAAGTGGTGACTTGAATATAGGGAAGAGAGAGTAGGGCATAGGGAGGAGAGGGGAGGGAAGGAATAGAAATATAGTTATACCAGGGGTGAAAATATTTCTAGATTTGGGTTGATGAATATCCATTAGCTTTAAAGGATTTATTAAGGTATGATTTATATTGATCAAGGAGTTGGAGTGTGGAGATTCGAAAGGCTTGAGTAACCAACATTTTGAGGACAACAAATTTTTGCGCAGTGTGATGAGGGGATTGGGCATGAAGGTATTTGTACAAATGAGTCTTATTTATATAAAATTGATGAGTAAGGGTGCCATGTGGTTGAAAATAAATAAGGAGATTGAGGAAGGGAAGGGAATTGTTCTCTTGGATTTATACGATGAATTGGATGTGAGGGGATTGGTTGTTGAGATGGGTAAAGAAAGAGTCAAAAGAAAGGCATCCATGAGGCCAAATTATGAAGGTTTCGTTTATGAAACAAAACCAACATTTGTTTTTAAGGGGAGAGTTTTTCAAGGAAATATTTTCAAATTTCTCCATAAAGATGTTTGCCACCACTGGGGATAGAGAGGATCCTGTGATATTTCCTTTGGTTTGTTCATAGTAGACTCCTTTGAAAGAGTAACAAGTGGAGGAGAGGAAAATATTGATGAGGTTAAGGGTTTCTTGGTACACAAGATAAAAAATAATGCTAAGAGCCTCAGGGTCGAGAATTTTGTAAATAAAGGTACCAAATAAGAACTAACCATTAGGCCATTATCATTGAGATGAATAGGTTTATATTTTTGGATGAAATCAATAAAATCCTTAATAAAATAAGGGGTCGAATCAACAAAGGGTTGGAGTTTATTGGAAAGGAACTTAGAAATAGAGTGGGTGGCAGATCCAATAACACTGACTGTGAGCTGGAGTAGGATATCCTTTTTTATGGATTTTAGGTTGCCCAAATATTCTAAGGTCTAGGGATTGTGGGGGTTAAGAAGTTTTTGGATAGAGGGGTCAATGGAGGAGGCTTTGATGGTTTTAGTAAAAATCGAGGTGATAGAGGTAACGAGGGTTTTAGAGAGGGTTTTATAAGAATATGATGAAAGGAGGCTTATACATTTAGATTCATAGGTTTTTGTGCCCATGGCAACAGAGATATTGCCTTTATTTTCTTTTAGAACAAAAAATTTTGGGGTTGTCATTAATCTGACAAATAGATAGAAACTCATCCTTTGGGAGGCTAGGCTTAGGCAGTTTAGAGCACTTAAGGATCCTAACACACTCCTACCTTATTTCTTCCACTTCATAGGAAGGGAGAAGTTGAGCAACCAATTCAATAGAGAGCATAATTTCTTCAATAGAAATGAAATGAGGAGCGATGGAAAATTTAAAATCTTTTCCCAAAAGGTGGATGATAGAAGGGTCAAGGGAGGTAGCTGAGAGATTTATGATGGGGGGGAGGAGTTGAATGAGAGACGTTTGGAGGAGGATTGGATGATGGATCCTTAAGGAAAGGATACTAGAGAAATTTGACTTGGAAGGAGACATAAATGGTAAATATTTTTTTATTATTAACTAGACATTCAATATTATCATTTAAATTTGAAGGTCTCTGATTATTATTATTATTTTTACTCAAAGGTGCTAGATTATTATAAATATTGGTAACATTATGATTCAAAAGGAATATTCAATATTGATGTTAGAGTGGATATGCTGAGGAATAAAAAAATTAGTATGGAAGGGGAGAGAGGATTAGTATTAGGCTTGATAATTTACTGAGAGGTAAAACAGAAAACATTATAGTTGAAATTGGAAAAATATTGACAAGATTGATGGGTAGGATACGAGATATTAGAAGGAACAAAGTAACTTGGGGACTGACTAGACTGCAAAGGCTGCATGAAAGGATTGGGAAATGAAAATACAAGGGCATAATATTAATACTAGAAACCTTGTACTGAAGTTTGTTAAAAGAATTTAATTGTTTGGAAAAGGTAGTTTAAAAAGCATGTCGGGCTGTAATAAAGTATTTATTATCAAGGATAGACCATAATGTTGGGAATCATGATTTCTGTTAGACCAAAACTCGCAGATGTTAGTCAACGATCACATCGGCAGAGATAAGGATCCACGAGAGGCGGTTAGTCCATGTTGCAAAACACACAGGGAGCATTGGTTTATCTAATGTCCAACAATCTCCCCCCCAATGCGAGATGGGTGTGTATCAAACTTGTGACCTACACTCTGATACCACTTGTTGGGAATCACGATTTCCATTAGACCAAAACCCGCAGGTGTTAGTCAATGATTTCATCGCTAGAGATAAGGATCCACGAGAGGCGGTTATTCCATGTCGCGAAACACATGGGGAGCATTGGTTTATCCAATTTCCAACACATAAATCAAAGTTGAAAATCAAGCTAAGTTTTAAATGAAGTTGAAAACATTTAAAATATAATTAAGAAAGAATTGACCTCGTAAAGTGGACTTCAGGCCGAAGGATTGGATGACTAGTTTTTGATAAGATATGAGGAAGATCCTACCTTTGAGTATGGTGATGATGGAACTTAGTGAAATAGGGAAGAATTGGAGAGTCATTCCAACATATCAGAAAAGCAAGATTGACCACTCTATAGGCAATTTCAATCCTTAGTTTCTCAAATATCTCGGTCTCCTTAAGACCAACCTCTCCATAGAGGTTAAGAATGTTTTAGTGTAGATTTTGAAATATATCTTTATTCCCCTTTCAGTGCCCTTTCTTTCTAATTTTTCCTTCCTTTATTTCCATTACTTTCCTTTATTTTTTTTCTAATTTTTTTTCTTTTTAACCCTATACCATTTTTACTTTTCAAACATCCTTTAATCTTTAGTTAATATGCCCCTGCCCTCTACTATATTATAAGTTATTTTCTTTTCATTTAAACCAAATTTTTAATTTTTTTAATTTAATTGTTATTATTTACCTAAACCCCTTCACACACACGCACACGCACACTAATGACTAATTATTATTTTTCTTTTTGTTTAAACCAATTTATTGTTTTTGTTTTTATTATTTACTTCCCCACTTTATTTATATTAGGTTATAAAATTTTAAATTTTTTAATAATACCAACAACTAATTTAACCATTTTTTTATTATTAATTTCATTTTATTTTGAATTATTTTTATTTATTTAATTAATCGAACCCCGAACCCCCCTCCCTCTTTTATATTATGTTATCAAAAAATTAATAATACTAATCAGTAATATTTTACCCTTTTTGATAACACAATATAAATAAGGTAAAGGGGATAAAGAGTAAAATAATAATAATAATAATAATAATAATAATAATAAAATTATAATCGAGTGATGCTATTTCCCTCTTTCATAGATCTTCCTACCTTTTTTTTTTTTTAATATCTTTTTATTTCCCTTTTTCCTTCTTCTCTTTCCATTATTTTATTTAACCAAAATTTTAATTTAATTGTTATTATTTACCTTAACCCCTGTACCTACTCTATATTAAGTTCTCTCTCAGATACACACCTCTCTCTCACACACACACATTTTAATGCCTAATTTTGGCCAAAATTTTATTATTATTTTTCTTTCCACTCAAACCAATTTATTAATTTAATTTTCATTAATAATACAAACAACTCTACTAATTTTGACCATTTTTTATTAATAATTCTCTTTTCTATTTATTATTATTATTATTAATCCACCCTATTTATATTAAGTTATCAAAAAATTAATAATACTTAACATTATTTTTTTTATTATTCATTCTCTCCACCTTCTTTATATTATGTTATTAATTTTTTTTTTAATAGTACTTATGACTAATTTTGGACAAAATTATTATTATTATTATTATTTACAATTAATTTTCCTCATAATTCAAGAATTTTCCTTCATCCCCTTAATCTTGTCCCTTCTTTATATTTTTTCCTCAACATTCTCACATCATTATCTAAATTTTTTTTTTTGTTCATAGATGGCCATTTTATACCCAAAACCTTAGAAATTTCACCCTACTTACACATTTCAACTCCATAAAACTATCCAGAATATGAACAACTTTGAAAATCTACATTCAAACACACACAAAAATTAATTAAAAAACAAATAACAAACACTTTATATTAAATAAATAAAAACAAAGTAAACCCCACCCAAACAAAATAAATAAATAAATACCAAAACCTAGGCAAATAATTAGAGGTTTTTTTTCCTGATGTATTTAAAGTTTTTTTAAAATATATTTTCTTATGTTTTTAAATTTTTTTTTCATAGAAAAAGGCGTAAATTTTCATCCATAGAGACAAAATTTGGTTTTTGTAGAATACATGTTATGAGAAAAAACATGTATTTCTGTATGGATTGCTTCCAAGTGCATGATTGGGTTATGTTCCAGTAGTGAGCATAAAACAAAAGAAAATTGTTGTAGCATCAAAACCTCAACCATGGATAAAACACAACTAGGGAAAATACTGTAGCTTCCATCACACATGGAAAGAAAATAAAAAGTGTCTAATACATCATCTCCAATAATAGGATAATTGGTTCCTAAATAAATAAATATATACATATCTGGGGAAAAACATGTTTATCTTAGATAATAAAGACGATTAATTGAGGTTGTCTATCATGTATTTAGTGAATGGTTAATGGTAGTACTCATAGTGTTCTCCATCCTTTTATTCTATGATCATTCACAATCAATAATCCAACTCAATCATTAACTTTAGAAATGAAGTCCACTTCTTAATTGTGCTCCATGTAGACATGATGCACATAAGAGTCAAATGTGTTCAATATTCTATAAAATTCTTCAAGTAAAGGAAGCAATATGATATCATGAAATTTATGTGTGTACCTAGACAAATTGACAATGGTTAAGGAATCTCCAGATATTTGTAAAGAGTTTACATGCTTTTCAAATGAAAAAAGGGCAAGCAATTTTAAAGACATGAGTTCAGAAAAATTGTTTATTCTTAGTCGTAGCCCCATCTTAAACTTAAAACAATGTTGATAAAAATATGTAGGAGAGTGCACACACCCCCCCCCCCCCCCCCACCCCATAGTTTTGATTATTATTTTGAGAGGCACCATCAAAATAGGAAAATGACTCAGAGTGGTACACCTATTTCTCTTGTATAATTAAGGTTGGGTACAAACCTTTATCTTGTGGGAAATGAGAAAGGATGTTAATTCATTGGTTTGTGACAATATCGGGAGATGGCATTTTGTTATGAAATATAGAAGAATTTATGAAAAGCCATACTCCCCAATTTACAATCACAGGGAGAGCCTTGATGCACTTATTTGAAGCCACAAATAGCAAATACTTCCATGTTGAATCCACTGAAATACCTTGCCACTTGCACTCCTTGGATAGGAGACTAGAGAAATACTTCTAGATTTGAAGAGTAAAAGAGCATGCGAGGAACATATGTGAGGTACTTTCCTCCTTTCTGTGACATAGATAACACCATTCCAACCCTTCTATATATCAATTTTTAATTTTGTCCCAACTAGGCACCTTATTTACCATCAAGCATGTAATATCCCCAATTTTGTAAGCATGGGAATCACTAAGGATTTTTGCGAAATTTTGGTAATATTAATTAAAAAGGGGAAAATATTATTTTATTGGAGAAAGGTGGCCAATATTTTTTTATTAGAGAATGGAGTAAAGTATTATTTTATTGGAGAATGGAGGAAAATTATTATTTTAATAAAATGGCAAAAATATTATGTTAGTGGAAAATGGCCCTGACTAATAAAATAATATTAAAAATGAGTCTAGAAGCATGGGGAGAAATTATAAAATGGGGATGGAATCATTTTTTGATCATCCTATTCTATTGATCATTTTTTGAATTTCGATTTAGCTCAAGGGAGTCTAGTGCAAGGGTTTCAAGCGAAACTCTAAGATGATTTCGATGGACTTTGAGTGCCACCCTAGTTATCTTTTAGGGAAGATCACTTTAGGTCTCCCATTAGTGCATGTTTTAGGTGTTGAAGTGAGTTTTTTGAAGGATAAACCCCTTAATCAAAAGGAAAAATTATTGACTCGGTGATTATTATATTTGCAGGAACAATTTTTGAAAAGGGGTCAAACTACTAGTCATTAGAGGATTGAATTGTTGAACCAGTGAAGCTGAAATACCTATTATAAAGAGAGGCCGAAAGTATTGTTTCTAGCAGGCCAAATTTGTAACTTCAAGGGTCAAGTTGACCATTCTAAAAGGGACCAAATTATTGTTGAAGAAGGGATTATTTTCTAGTTGAGTTTACCTTGTTTGTTGAATGAGGACAATGTCACAAGAGGATTGAGCTTATACTTTAAACAAGGGTTGAGTTAGCTGATATTTCTTGGGTTGAAACATGTGGTTTCCTAAGGTCATATTGCTGGGTTGGAATAATATACAAACATCCATCATATGGAATAATATTTCCTTTGAAAAAGCATTGAGTATGCAAACCTTTGTAGCTTATAACCTTGAAGCTTTCCGTGCTTGGATTACTTTTTTTTGGGACTGATATATAATAAAATACACTACTAAAACAACTCCAATTTTATTACAACCATGTCTTATATACAATGAATGGGGTTGAAGAAGTTCCTCTCCTACAATACATGGTACAAGGTATTAAAGGCTTTTCTAAGTGTTATATCATATTCAAGGCAGTTGCTATAGCCATTCTAGAGCTTGTATTCTTGAAAATATACCATTGGTTCCATCATCATTTTTGTGATTGATATTTTGAAGGCTACTTGTTGAACTAAGTCCTAGGTTCTTCTAATCCTAATGTTCACTATGTAATTTACAATAAATCATAAAAGGGGTTGTTCATGCTTGATTTTATTATGATATTGACATTGTACCAGAATTACATACATTATTGGGCACTATATACATTAATCTAAGTTACTTGAATGCTTCATTTTGGTATATATTGATTACGGTGCATGTGTATTTGAGAACAAATGTTGAAAAAGTCATCTAAAATACTTCATGAATAAATTTTTGGTCAAAAATACCACAATGAACTAGACTTTATAAATTCATAATTTGGTGGGTTTTCCTAAGATATTCTGAGTGGATATATTACAAAGCACCACTTGAAGATGCATGCCTTTAGGGGGAATTTAATGTTCCAAACACCCTTCCACCACCAACAAGGCTTCTGTAGATGTATATCCATGTTCAACTAAATATATCCTAACTCGGGAGTGTATACTCCATGAGTAGAAAATTCCAAACCAGTTCATCCTCCCACTCTTATATGTAGATATGGGAATATTTTAAGGCTATGATGTAATTGTCCCACAGTTCAAAGAAAGGTTGGCCATGGCTGACCTAATTAGTGGATAACTATCCCTGATTTCAAATAGAGGTATCATATCAGGTCAATAATCTGACTAAGATGGTGGAAATCGTGGTCTTGTAGCTATCAAATTAGGTCTTTAGGGATAAAATGAGTGTCACCACTTCCTGACCATTGATCAAATCTAATTTCTCACCTTTGATCCATTTCCAATGTGCCATGTTAACCCATATCCAACAACATGGAATAAATTAACCATTTCCTTGCAAATGATAGAACAAGAAGCAATCAATTTATTTTATTTATGAATCCATTCTACAATCAAGTATGGCAATATATATTTGTGACTGACAATCGAAGTCAAAAGTCTCAAGGATTTTACCAACCTACAACAAGATTTAGCTACAAGAGATTGTAAAAAGGAAAATATTCTTTAAGCCCCATCCTCCCAACATTTTTAGGACTGACAAGGTTTTCCAATTTACCCATGGAATAACATATTGATCCTTTGTCCCTTACCACAAAAAACTTGAAACATATCCTACAAATTTTCTAAAGGAAAACTTTGGGGATCCAAGAAAGTGACATCTAATAAACTGAGATGGCCTCCAACATTGATTTGACCAATATTAATCTCCCCAATCTAGACAACCATCAAAAACTCCAAGCCTTTAGTCTCTTCTCCAATTTTTCAAGTAACCATAGCCAATAAAATTTATGATAATAATTTGGTTCAAATACAACCCCAATTATTTAATCCCATTATCAAAATTGGTCAACTCATATGGAAAGAGGCCACAGTATATACTTGAATCATCACCTTCGATATTTTGCAAAAATAAGGTGGATTTCCTGGCATTTATTAACATCCTAGTGGCCCAACCAAAAATATCCAATATTTCATGAAGCTTCTCCACATCACCCAATAGCCCATTACAAAAATTAGGATATCATCCATGTTAGCACTCCACCGAATCTCCAAGACGGAGAAGAGACCAGGAAAGGTAACTACAGACCAAGCTCTTGCCAAGTAGCTAGCCCTACTAGGTAGGAGAGGGCTCTCTCCAAGGGATCACAACCAAGAGGGTTGGATCAATTAGGTTTTAGGCTAGGTATAGTAGCACAGGGGTTTTGATTGGTTGATTTGGGTGTTGGATGAGTGAATTAGGTCAAAGAGGTAACTAGGTTAGGGAAAATAAGATCAGGATTGCAGACATGCGATGGGGAAAGGTAGGTAAGCACTATAAAACTTTAGGGTTCTTAGGTGAAATGGATCAGACTGGTGAGCTGCTAAAAAAAGCATGACAGTACATGAATTATTTTTAAATTGAAGAAATTGAACAAACTATGTTGATTCTCCCAAAATAGAGCATAAGAGATGTATTATGCCTATCAAAATTGAGAAATAAACATATCATAGATTTTAAATAAGAATGAATCATACAAAACATTCATACATATAAAACTAAATAAGAAATTATGTCAAAGTACAGTACCACATGAATCCCAAAAGAATAGTTGCAACTCATCCAATATATTCCTGCCAAAATATGAATACACTAGTGTATTTGATCAATAAAACAACATACAACCTGTGAAATGAGTCAATAAATCAAAGATATAACCATCAAACAACTTCTCCCAACCTCAGGGGTCAAATCCCTGAGTTGTGGAGCTAATCCTCAAAAGTCTGAACTGATACCTAGAGTGTGGGGTGGTCAAACTGACTCATCCCTAACTGTAATGAAACTGATTCATCAATCCTTTGAAAGATTTTTACCTAATGTATTTACCCCTAGGAAACTCAAAAAAATAATTATTACATTTAAAACCATGAATTACATCAGTAAAAAAATGATTTTCCAAGGTGAAAGTCAAAATTTCAGATAAAATTCAAAATTATCAGTGCCTGGTCAGGAGCGCAGTGCCAGTGTCAGGAGCGCAACGTCATCTTGCAGCCATGTTTTGGAGGGGTTATCTGTGTCCAAATTGAGCTCAGGATAGCTCATTGGAAAGCATGCCCTGTCTAGTTTCTATATCTATTCTTATTTTATAAAATTGACAATATTTGACTCTCCAAAAAATCAATCTCCCAAGACTAGTCAGGAGCATAGTGCCAGGCTCAAAAAGAGGGCAAAAACATGGTGTTTTAGGTGTTTTTTGACTTTTATACTGACCATTTTTCCCAAATTTTCTTATATAAGTTGCTAACCTCCATGTATTCATCATTATAAATCCACTGGTGGTTTTTGTTTGACCAATGGAGGTCCCTAGAAGAAGCGTAGTGCCTAGGGGGTTGCGCTCAGTCAAACTGTCTAGTGACTATCAAGAGATACACAAAAACTCAAAAATCTTCAAAATTTCCCAAAAAGTTGCCAAAATTTGTAGAATTGTTGCTGATGATGTGTGTTAAGCATTGAGGGAGGCCTCAATAAGGATTTCAAGCTTCTTCTTCTCCTCTTGCATGATTAGGTTATCAAGCTTTGACTTGACCTTTTTGAGCTTAGACCTTGCAATTTGATTTCTTTTGAAATAGTTCTTTGCCATCCTCCTCTGTATGTCATTATCTTTCTTTGCCTTCTCCAAGAGGTTCTCAATATGGTTACTAACCATCTCAAACCAATTCTCCTAGTTCTCATTTATCCTTATGGCAAATTTCTCATTCAAGGTGAGTTCATCTACTAGTTCTTGTTCCTTTTGCCGCTCTAATTCTAAAGCTCTTTTCAGGCCTTTGGTCCTTGGAATCTTTCTTGGCATTTGGTATTCTTCTTCATCAGGTTCACCATATCTATCATAATCCTCATCAAGCAAGACCTTTTCCTTGTTTTCTTCTCTCTTTGACTTGAGAAGTTGCATCTCCATGATTTTCTACTTGGTTTGGAGTTGATTGTTTTCCTGGTCAAGAAAATAAATGACAAACTTAGATCTATCTAAGTTAGCCTGAAGCTCTCTAATTTTGGAATCCTTCTCCTTAATAATCAAGGAATTTTCATAATCATTTTGTTGATCCAAGTCAACAAGATCAAATTTTGTCTCCGTCTCATGGAGGTCTTCCTCTTCATGCCTAAATTTATCATGAACATATGCCTCTGTCATATTTTTCTTTCCCTTCTATACCTGCTTTGTGATGAAGAAGGAAAGGTCCCTTCTACAATATGTGGAGCAAACACTTGCCTGTGCCCTCTCTGATATGTTCTAGCCAATGTGCCCATTTCAGCCCTTTTAGGCTTGCTGACCATAACTCTGCTAGATGAACCAATTTGACTCTGAAATGGTGATGATGGTGATGAAATGGGTCTAGTAGGCTGAGATGATGAAGAATTAGGTATTGTGGGCAGATATGGAGGAATAGATGTAGTAGGATGAGATGGGGAAGGCATATCTTCAACATGTTGAGCTTGTGGAGCAATGAATGTGTCATTGGCAATGAAAGCATCCCATGAGATGTTCAACTAGTTCAGGTGATGAAGGAAAATGATCTTAATGAGAGAGTGGTGAAAGAGGTTTTTCATCTTCTGGTCATAATCTCTCTTTTGTACAATTTATGTCATTTTGTAAATGCTCCTGAATAGATAATATGGAATATTGAGCATCTTGACCCTTGTGAAGTTCATGAGCAATCTAATATGATATGTGTAATTTCTGGAGAACCTGCCTTCACAAGAGAAGTACTTCATGGTGATTTTCATCATGGGGGCATACCTATCAAGGAGGTAATTGAAAGAAAAAACTCTCTTTCCTTCATTTTTGTACCTTGGCTTGATGTATGGCTCATAATAGTGATCGTCCAAGTCTTTTGCCTTGAACCACTTCTCACCTACATTTGGAATTCCAGTGGTAGTTGTAATGAAGGCTGAGGATATGGTGAAAGTCACACCAGCAAGGGTCACTTGATTATCCTAAAGGTTTGATATGAAAAGTCTTCTCAAAATAGGGTGGTGTTGGACTCTTTGTATCATTTGAAAAAAAGCAAAGCATCTGACATGCTTGAAGCAAGTGACAGTCATGGGAGAGGCCATTAGTTCTCTGGTGTTGATGGGCTCAAGTCTAAGAATCCTTCCTCCCTTATGCAGCCTTCTCTCGTCCCTCTCTTCTTCGTCCATGTAGTCTCTGTTTTCCTCCTCCATGGTATTTTGGTCTAGAAACCCTAGGGATGAGGAAATGGGAGCGGGGATAGGTTTAGGGAGTTGGGAACGGGGTAGGAAAAATTAGGAAGATAGGGGAAGGGGTTAGTAAACTTAGGAAGGTGGTGGGGGGTTAAAATGTTTAGGGAATTGGGAATGGTAATTTTATTATAGGTTTGATGGTAATGGGTGCCTAGGAAATTGCAATTCCTAGGACTTAGGGTTTAGGGGAAAATGGATTTAGGGACAGATATATAGTAATCTAGGGGAATGTATAGGTTTAATTGTGATGTGGGAAGGAAATGTGAGGTCTTAGGGAATCAAATTGGGAATGAGGGAATGAAATTAGGGTTTTTAACTAGAAAAACTCCAAATTTTGCATGAAAACTCAAACCCCATGAAAATTGCTCTTGAAGAATGCAAGGAGGTTGAAATTTTGTCTTACTTACTTGTTAAGAGATGGTGAGAACCTTTGCTAGAGGTTAGAATCAATTTGGATGAAATTTAGAGCTTGCTGAGTAAAAAGGCCAGGAGCGCATCACCTTCTCTACCAGGAGCGCAACACACTTAGCAGGTGCATAGTGCTAGTTACAAGAGTGCATCGTCTCTTTTCCAGGAGTGCAACGCCACCCAAAAAAATCAGAATTTCACCCTTTAAACTGGAAATTAAAGCTATGGAAGTGGTGGCTCGATGTTGTGAGGAACAAATAAGAGTGAATTTGATGTCTTGGTGAACTTTATACTTGGTGGATTTGATGTTTTGGGCCTTGGGACCCACTTTACCTTCTTCACATTCATCTTTAAACTTTGAAACTATACCTTTTCACTATGACTTCATTCTTTGAAAATTGATCATTTGATGGATTGAGACACTCATATTTTGACAATTTGATGCTTTTTCATATGGAACTCTGAGTTGGCAGCGTGGGAGCCATGAACTTATTACAAATTGTGTGACATAAAATTACATAAGAAAAATAAAAATTACATTTTGAAATAAAAATTACATCTTGAAATAAAAATTACTTCTTACAAATCATCTTACATGGTAAAGAGAAGTTATTTGATCAATCTCTTACTTGTTGGTCTTATGCAATGGAAATGGTGTGTTATTGGAACTTGAAAACCCTAAGACATAATGGGAACCTTGACTGACTGGAATTCATGATGACATGAGTGAATAGGTGATGTAATCTCATGAAATAATGGACACTCAAAAAATGACAAAGTGAGCCAACAAGTGATGAAATGACATTTTTGAAAAGAGTGAACTTTGATGAAAATTAGGACCAAGTGACAAAATTTTTGCATGACCTAGTGGAATGATAAAAATTTCTGGAGTGGGACCCGTAAAATGACATGAAGAGTTAATTTTGATCACTGGTGGAAGGATGAAATACTGACACTAACAATCCACAAAGAGAAAATGAGTGATTTTAAGGTTGGGGTAGATCAAACTCCCTTGATATCCCCCCCTTGATTTGGCATGAACAATTTTCCTACTCAACCCCTAGGCCACAAGTAAAAATAACAAAGGTGATTGAGAACAACCTTTCCTTAAACCCATCTCAGCATGAAAAAATGAAGAAGTGACCCCCTTAATGATAAAAACAAAGGAAACAAAATTAATGCACCTCATTACCCATGTAATAAAAGGAATCTAAAATCCCAAAAGAGTAAGTAAAAGGCGTGTACATACCAAACTTACCCTTTCATAAGCCTTACATAGATCAATCTTTATAAATTTACCTTTAGCCTTTTTTACTTTGATGTTATGGAAACCTTCCTCAACCACCCCAATTTCCTCATGAATCTATCTTCCTTAAAGGAAACCAAACTACTCTATGGATACCAAAGCTCATAGAATGACCTTTATCCTTCTTAGAATAATTTTTTCCACCACCTTATTATATATGCAGTTGCATAGGGAAATGGCATAAAAGTCATTAAAGAATTAAGGATAGTCAAATTTTGGAATGAGAGCAATGAGGGTAGAATTTGGGGGGGCATGTATATGCCCTTCTGTTTTAGATTCCTCTACCACTACTAAAAAATCAACACTAATATGATCATATATCTAAAGAAATAACTCGACTAGACAGTCGTTCAGCCACAAGCTTTTATCCTTTTGAAAGTTGTGGAGTACCACTTTCAACTCTTCTTTAGCTAATTCTTTGAATAAGGACTATATATATCTTCATTCAAAAATCTTGGGAAAAAAAGGCTATTATGACCGTGTATGTTATAGGTACTCTTTCATCTTCCCTGAAAATCTTTTGAAAGTGACACTTGACCATATGCGCCAAACCATCAAAGGATGACATTACTTGACCCATATTGTCCTTTAGACTCCAGATTGTATTTATGGTCTTATTCCCTTTGGCATATTCCTTGATCTTTGTGTTTTTATTCCCACAATCTAGACAATATTCCCTACTTTTCATTCTCCATTATACTATAGAAAATCCACATAGATTCAACTCATATTGTAATATGATTAAAAATTAAATACTTGAATCTATTCTACAAATTACAGAAACCAATTACGATCGCATAATCACGTGAATAAGAAAGAGCTAGAATTTCGATCGCACAACAAAAATATGTATATGGGGAAAGCCTCAACTAAAAACCCCACTATCTGTATATTGCATTAAGTCAAGAATATGAAACAATACAATGCTTCTCTTAGTCTTGAGAGCTCTCTACACTATCTATGGCTATCTCACTCTGATCCAACCTATTTTGGTCCAATACTTTACAAATTTCATTCCTTTGGATGCTCAACCTTGCTTATGCATTCCCGAGGGAAATCGAGCCCCTATTAATTAGGAAAATCTCAATAATTGATTGCGCAATACATCCAAGGCATCCTTCTGACCTCATGCATGACCTATACAATTTTCTAGTTATACAATTGATAATATACTTCCCTTTAACTCCAACCTCAACTGGGTCTCCCTCATAATTGACACACGAAAAACATTTGTAGAGAATTCTCAGTTATATGAATGATCACTGCATGTGAATTAAATCAGATTTACTTTAGTGGACCTCTCACTAGCTCATCCATCAGTTAGAACTAGTTAAATTTATTTTAACTCAAATAATTAAGTTAAAGAATTACAACTCAAAATAAATTGCAAATGGACCCCCTAAAACTTAGAGTGAACTCTACATGCCTCCAGTTTGATCCCAAACTCGAATTGACTAAGCTAAATAAGTATTCCCAACTCAATTAACTTGTACAAGCTATCATGTGATGTGGAATTACTTTTTCATTCTAATTTAATTAATGGAAAATTAAATTAGAAGCCTCTTCTTGTTGCCAATTTCAACACTCCCTCTCAAAAAGAAATGGATTGTCTGCTACCCCGATCTTGCCTTTGTGGAACTTGAATTTTGCTCTTGATAGTTCCTTCGTCAATATGTTCACATCCTTCTCCTCCATCAGAATGTACTCTAATGACATAATCCTCCTCTATACACAATATCTAAGATGGTGATATCATATATCAATATGCTTGGAACTGTCATGAAAAACTGGAGTAACCGAGAGTTTGAATAAACTTTGGTTATCACAATAAATCATCGTCGGATCCATCTATCAACCAAACAAACCAATAAGTACCTTCCTCATCCAAATGGCCTCACATGTTGCTTGAATAGAAGCCATGTAATTTGCCTTTGCTGAATTAGGTGCAACTGATCTCTACTTCCTACAGTAGCAGTGCCAAGAAACTGATGTTGACACAATGCTAAAGATTCCCCCAGATGTGCTCTTCCTGTTGGATGGACTCCATGCCTAATCTGCATCTATGAAGCCTTGAAGCTTCACTCCCTATGTCCACCTATACCATATCCAAAACTTTGTAGTGCCTTTAAGGGATCTCAAAACATGCTTTCTGCCTTCCAAAATATCTTGGTTGGCTTAACCATAGCTTGGATAAGCTAGTTAACCACATAGCATATGTTTGGTTGTGTGTTCACCAAATACATGAGTGAACCCACAAGCTTCCTGTAGATGGTAGAATCTACTAACTCACCTGAGGTAACAACCTCCTTCCTCCAGTTTCCTGCTAGAGGAGTCTCCATGGGTTTGCTTCCCTCCATGTGGAACTTATTTAGGATTTGGTTAACATACTTTCCCTGAGATACAAGCTCCTCGTCTCTTTACCAAATTTCCTATCCCATGAAATAGTGTAAGAGACCCATGTCCTTCATCTCAAATTATCTTGAAAGATCTTCTTTGCAATACTTGATGAGCTTCTCATCACCTCTCAGTATCAAATAATCGACATAAATTACAATGATCAAAATTTTTCCTTCTACCACAACATGGTAAATGTTCGCATCTACTTCACTTTTGGTAAATCCGAACCCAGTGAATTAGTTGTTGATCCTAATGTACCAAGAACGAGGTGCTTGTTTCAGTCCATACAATGCTCTCTTGAGTCTACACACATACGAATCTATGTTGAATTTATCAAAACCTTCTAGCTGCTTGATGTACACCTCTTCCTCAATCACTTCATTGAGGAAAGTTGTATTTACATGCATCTGATGTTTCTTCCATCCCATCTGCGCTGAAAGTCCAAGGATAGATTTGATTGATGAGTACCTTGCAACTGGTGCAAAGGTATCCTCTTAATCAATCCTCTCCACCTAAGAGAGCCCTCTTGCCACAAATATGGCCTTTTATTTCTCCACACTCCCATATTTTTCCTGCTTCACCTTATAGATCCACCTGGATCCTACAACTGACTTCCCCTCCAGTCTTGGGAAAAATTCCCATGCACTATTTATGATAATGGAGTCATACTCCTCAACCATGGCATCAACCTAAACTGGTTTCTGCAATGATTCCTCTAAAGAGGATGGCTCTATCTCTACATTGTCGCTCATAAGATCCATGTAGCTAGTGTACCACTATGGGGAACTTCTCTGCCTGTGTTGTGATGTGGGTGCTCCCACATTATATCTAACATTAAGCACCAACTTGTCAGCCTCTCTAGTGCACTTCCTTTCGTCTCAAGATGTATCTGCATGAGTGGGTGCTTCCACTCTCTTTTCCTCTTCTTGTGGCTGCTCCACATATTGAGGTTATTATTTTGGAGCCAAGAGCTCCTCAACTGCATGCAACTGAAGCTCCCTCTCAAGGGAAATTTTCATGGCCTTATCTTCATCAAATTTCACATCTCTTCTAACCATTGTCATCCTATATGTTGGAAAGTACATCCAATAGTTGTGAGGTGTATCTGTGTACCCCAAAAATATTCCCATTTCAGTTGTTGGTTCTAGCTTCTTAACATCTTTGGTTACATGGAAATAAATTGATGAACCAAAATTTTTAAAATGCACCAAATCTAGTTTCTTACCTGAAAAAGCTTCCTCTGGTGTACTCATCCCAAGTATCCGATGAGGACTTATGTTGTGAAAAAATACTATTGTGTTACATGATTCAGCCCATAGATGTAATGGTAGGCCCTGATCATGAAACATCATTTGTGCTGATCCCGCAATAGTTCTGTTCTTTCTTTCTACAAACCCATTATGCTATGGGTTATGAGGTGATATCGATTCCCTTCGAATTAATTTTGAAGCACAAAATTTCTTGAATTCGTTCGAGAAATATTCTCCACTATTTTTTCTTTTGAGAGCCTTTGCCTTCTTCCATGTATCTTTCTCGACAAGTGATTTGAACTCACAAAAATTTAGAACATCTGATCTTTCTTCTGCATGAAGAATATCCAACACTTGCATGAAAAATCATCTAGAAAACTCACATAATAATTTTTTTTTGCTATGGAGGCTATCTAGAATGGTCCACACAGATCTGAGTGAACTTTCTCAAGGATCAGCTTTTCTCGACTTTCCTTATCGTCAAAGGTGGATTTGGTGTACTTCCCCAATGTACACCATTTGCATGTGTCTCGCTGCTCAAGTGCACCCTTGAGAAGTCTTGTAGAAATCTGCTACATGATCTTAAAAGCACCATGGTGTATATGGCCCAATATTCTATGCCATAACTCACTGATGTCTCATCTCTGCACCTTGTTTACTTTTGTGCTCAAGGTAGCACAATCTTCTACATCCAATTTGTAGACGTTATTTACTCGAACCCCAATATTTTTCACCTATCCCGTGTCTTTGTGACGAAGGAATGCCTTTCCTTTGCTAAAAATTTCATCATATACAAAGTCTTCTAGCATAGCAACTGAAACTAAATTCTTCTTTAAACCAAGAACATGCATGCCATATTTTTATGTGAGAGGAGTGTCAGAATCCCTGTGAAAGGTAACTGTACCTATATCGGTTAGGTTATACCTCCCATCATCTCCCATATAGATGTTGATCTAGGTGGATATTGGTGGCCACCTGCCTATTCCACTTGGGGCCCCACCATTGTCTCTTTCAGTTTTTCAGTTTCGGCACAACTTACTATTTTTAGAAATTTTTTCGAGTCCTGAACTTTCGGAGCCATTTTGAGGCCCTAAACGACATTTTTTGGGCATCATTTGTCGGCGAATATGATTCCATTCCAAAATTGATATGCATGGCAACAATTGTAGTCCTCAGATAGATATTTCTAATGATGTATCATATGTGTCAAACATAGATCATATGCCGAAGTTACGTCCCCGGGAAGTTGAAACACCAATTTACCCAAACGGGGCCCATAGTTTTGGCGCTTCATCTCCTAGGGTTAGGTTTTTGGACGTTTATAGTTCTCCATTGTTTCTCAATAATAAATAGGAGCCTCATTGTAACACAATTCAGAGGTTTGTAGCTGCCACATCTCTTCTCAGAGATTCACTACCAGCACCCTAGCTAGTTTATTTCCATTCTGTCTATAAGCAAATTTTAGTTCTTTGATATTAATGAAATGAACTGTTATTTCCAGTGCATCTTTGTATTTATGGTTATATGTGTACTCTATTGCATTCCTACATAAATCCGGATCAGTGGTATCAGAGCGGTCTGATTTTTCTCAATCCTTCTTTGCATGTCCCCAACAAGGTCGGGGTATAAGGAGTTAGGGCTCGATTTGGTGGAACCTTTGCAAGATCAGCCTTGCAAACCCCAACGGACGCCCATGGGGGATGAAAAGAAAGATTAGGGAGAAAGATATCCTATCAAAATGTTGCTCGAGGAGGCCCTCGAAAAACAAAGGAATGCAATGATGGATAACTTTGCCCAGATCCTTCAACGACTACCCACCGGTGGTGCATATGCATCTAGCAACCACTCTGGAAGCGCGACTCCCTTTAAGGTACAAGTAAACTTTTACATTCCCATATTTGAGGTTAAAATAGATGCAGATGCCGTAGATAGATGGTTGAATATATTAGAAGGATATTTCTCGGTTCATGACTTTTCCAACCTAGAGAAGATTATTTTTGCACTCCTCAGAGCTACCCCCCATGTCAAGGACTGGTGGGAAACCTACAATGAGAAAAAGGATGAGACAAAACCCTCTCTATTCTCAGCCATACCCACTTGGAATTCTTTTCGAGATGCCATCAAGGAACAATACTATCTTGTGGGGAGCTATGAGGACAAGTACATACAATGGACCACACTGCGGGAACAAAGGGATCAAGATGTGCATGAGCTGACAAATCTGTTCCATACCCTGCGCACAAAATTGGGTATTAAAAGTTCAGAGAAATTTTTGGTGCTAAAGTATCGCAGTTTTCTGCATAGAAACATTCAGGAGGAAATGGAGTTCCTCGACATCTCCTCACTTGGTACGGCATACTAGTATGCTGCCAAGGTTGAGCAAAAATTCAAATAGAAGAAGTGAGACTTTGGATCTGCGAATCAAACCGCAAACCAAAGGAAAAAGCCAAGGCATGGCGGCCCAAGACAACCTGCCAAATCCACAAGCAAATAACAACACCGCAAAGCCAAAGAAGGACATGGGAAAGTGGTGTGAGTTCCATAAGAGCTCCACTCACAACACAAGTGAGTGTCGGGCCAAGTAGTCGCTAGTGGCCGAGATGAGGGCTTCTGAATCAAATGCATGCTCCGACTTTGAATGAGAACCTAACAAGGGGAATGAAAAAGGGAAGCATATTATTGATGTGGAGCCCAATGCCACTATTGCCACTACGAAGATCCAAAAAGAGGAACTAGAAGATCCAGAGGAGGAAAAGCATCTCTTCAACTCCCAGATGTGGGTAAAGGGTTCCCGCTATAGTTCATTGTCAACAATGGGAGCCAAAAGAACCTCATTTCAGCAGATGTCGTGAAGCAGTTGGGATTTTCTACCACAACACACCCACAACCATACACCATCGGGTGGCTTCACCAAGGACGAGATCTCCGTGTCAGCCAGCAGTGCCACCTTCCCTATAGCATCAAGCCCTTCACAAATGAGGTATTGTGTGACATTGCTCCTATTGATGTTTTTGATGTATTATTAGGCCAACCATACTTGTGGAAGCGACATGCTATGTATGAGTCCAGACCTCGCACTATTATTGTTACTTTGGGAAATAAGTTGTACAGGATACCAGAGGTACCACCGCCTCCCACTATCTCTTTGGTTACTGCAAAAAAATGCAGTAAGCTCATTTCCCAAACCAGGATTATTTTTTTCCTGATGATCTGCCCCCAGGGAAAGAAGAAGATTGTGGCCATGACCTCCAGGCATGACTCCTCTGCACGACAAAAACAAATGGACAAGGTTATGGCGGATTATGAGGACATCTTCACCTCACCCATAGGGGTGCCTCTACACTGTCAGGTCAAGCACCCCATTGACCTGACCCCAGGTGCACCGCTACCCAATGGACTGATCTATAGGCACTCTATTCTGGAGAATGATGAAATCAAGAGGTAGATTCATGAGTTGCTGCAGAAAGGTCACATCTGACCAAGTTCATCGCCCTGTGGGAACCCAATCGTGTTGGTACAGAAGAAGGGTGGGACTTGGAGACTCTGTATTGACTATTGGGCACTGAAAAAGATCACTGTCCGGAATAGGTACCTAATCCCATGGATTGATGACCTTCTAGACCAAATCAAATGGGCAAAATATTTCAGCAAGATCGACTTGAATTCTGGGTATCACCAAGTACCAAGTACCAATCAAACCCTCTGATGTGTGGAAGACTACCTTCAAAGCCAAGGAGGGCCTTTTCGAATGGCTCGTCATGCCTTTCGGGTTGACGAATGCTCCCACAACCTTCATGAGGTTGATGGATGACATCTTGCATCCATTCACCAACTCATTTGTAGTGGTGTACTTGGATGACATTTTGATCTTCAGCTAGACTTGGGAAGAGCACCTCCACCACATTCAAGAAGTCCTCCAAACACTACGACAACACAAGTTGTGTGCCAATTTGGAGAAGTGCGCTTTTGGCATGACGTAGGTTCAATATATGGGATACATTATTGATGAAAGGGGGGTGCATGTGGATCGAGCCAAGATCCAAGTCATTTAGGATTGGCCAGCCCCAACCTCTCTAATAGAGCTTCACAACTTTCTAGGTCTTGCTAATTTCTACTATAGGTTCGTGTTGGGATTCTCTCATATCACTTGGCACTTGAGTCAAGTCACCAAGGGAGGAGCGAAAGAAAAATTATTTTGGTCAGAATCTCAACAGAAGGCGTTCGTAGAATTGAAACATCACCTTCGTTCTGCCCCAGTGCTCACATTACCAGACTTGCAACAACCATTTGAGATCGAGACAAATGCCTCTGACTATGTTATTGGGGCAGTTCTTACTCAACAGGGGCATCCAATGGCATATCACAGTGAGACATTGTTTGACACAGTTAGCAAGTATCCCACTTATGACAAAGAAATGTATTCCATTTTGCAGGCTTGTCAACAATGGAAGCATTACATTTTAGGGAAGGAAACAATCATCCACACAGACCACCAACCCCTGCAGTTCATACAGACACAAGGGAAGTTGCAGAATGATCGCCATCAGAAGTGGTCCACATATCTGCAGCAATTTCATTTGAACATCAAGTATAAGAAGGGTAGCACCAATAATGTTTCCAACTACCTCAGCCGACTACCGATCGTGACCATAACCACAATGCTCAACTCTTGTGGGCACGAGACTTCTGATTGGCCGCTTCTCTACAAGAGTGATCCAGAATTTAGCCACACATACAAGGCACTCTTGGGGGGTACGCAAGTTCCAAATTTTCACCTCCAAGATGCACTGTTATGTCACCTGGGACACATTTATGTTCCTTTAAGTGAGTGTGCCAAGATGATATGGGAAGCACACTACAGTTGAGTCGCTGGGCATTTTTGGGTCAAGAAAATAGTGGCAGTACTGCAGAAGTATTTCTATTGGCATAACCTTCGATAGTATGTCGGGAAGTACATCAGATCCTGCACTTCTTGCGCCATTTCCAAACTGACCATCAAGAAGCAAGGGCTCTATACTCCGCTACCTACCCCTAGTCGACCTTGGGAATCCATCTCCATGGATTACATGCTAGGCCTTCCTTCGACTAAGCATGGAAATGACTGTGTTTTCGTGGTCATCTACAAATTCTCAAAGATGGCCATTATGGCGGCCTGCAAGAAGAATATCATAGCAGAAGCCAGTGCTAAACTATTCTTTGAACGAGTGTGGGTTCACTTTGGGATCCCACAGTCTATCATATTAGATTGCAACAGCAGGTTCCTTAGCACATTTTGGTCCAGCCTCTAGTCAATGTTGGACACCAAGCTCACCAAGTCCACAGCTTTCCATCCTCAAACTGATGGCCAGACAGAGGTCGTCAACAGGATGATTGTGCACATTCTACGCATGTACAATTCAAATCATCCACACACATGGTATGAGAGCCTCCCCTATGTACAACACAGTTATAACTAGGCTCTCCACAGCTCAACCGGCCACAGCCCCTTTCAGGTGGGCTTGGGATTCCAGCCACTATGTCCCATTGATGTAGCCATGCCATTTGTGGCTACTCTGGCTGATTCGGCTCATGTCCAGTTTGAAGCCAAAAAAGTGAACAACTTCATCGAGCGCATTTAGCACATCCACCAATAGGTTCATGACATATTGGATATAGCCAATGCTAAGTACAAGAAAAGACATGATCAACATTGGGTGCCACACAACTTCCAGGTGGGCGACAAAGTGTGGCTACATTTGCAGAAGGAGCGCCTCATTGGACCCCACCGCAAGTTTCACCCACTCCGATATGGGCTGTACATCATCACCAAGGTTGTAGGGAACAATGCCTTCAAGCTCAGTATTCCACCATTCCTAGGTCTGCACCCAGTATTCAATGTAGACCGCCTTCGTCCCTACTTCCCACCTCTACTGGACACCTCTGACATTACAGAAAAACTCACACCAAAAGAGTTAAACCCAGACTGCATGGAATAGGCCACCAAAAATTGTATCATGGACATGCAAATCAAGAACACTCGCCAACGAAAGATCCAAATGTATCAGGTTGTCAAAGTTGGCCAACTCCTGCACCAAGGCAAGTGGTTCACCAGGGACCAAGTTCAGCAGAAGTTTCCTCATCTCATGGAGGAACTCAACACAATGGGGACCACTTATTCCTAAGGGGGGAGGAATGATCCAGGTGGATATTGGTGGCCACCCACCTATTCCACTTGGGACCCCACCATTTTCTCTTTCAGTTTTTTGGTTTCGGCACAACTTACTATTTTTAGTAGTTTTTCGAGTCCTGAACTTCCGGAGCCATTTTGGAGCCCTAAACAACGTTTTTTGGGCATTTTTTGTTTGGAGAATATTATTCTATTTTGAAATTGATGTTCATGGAAACAGTTGTATTCCTCAGATATATCTTTCTAACGATGTATCATACACATCAAACAAAGATCATATGCTGAAGTTACGTCCCCGGGAAGTTGAAACACCAATTTACCCAAACGGGGCCCATAGTTTTGGTGCTTCATCTCCCAGGGTTAGGTTTTTGGACGTTTAGAGTTATCCATTATTTCTCAATAATAAATAGGCCCTTGAGCCTCATTTTAACACAGTTCATAGGTCTGTAGCCGCCACATCTATTCTCAGAGATTCGCTACCAACACCCTAGCTAGTTTATTTCTGTTATGTCTGTAAGTAAGTTTCAGTTCTTTGATATTAATGAAATGAAGTTTTATTTCCCCTGCATATTTGTATTTGTGGTTATATGTGTATTCTATTGCATTCCTGCATAAATCCGGATCATATGTGCATCTGGATATCCTTCTCCTACAAGCTACTGAAGAATTATTTGTTGTTGGTCATATGGAATGAAGCTCCAATATCTAAGTACCACACTGAACCCATTACTGATGACACCACACATGCGATGAGAGTGAAATCCAACTTGAACTTTGAAGCAAGTGCTTCACCTGTCACTCCTCCTAAGGGTTTCTTGCCGATATTATTGTGCATACACTTTGTAGCACTATTAGTATCCAAGCTCATGACATTAAAAGAATTTTTATCTTTGAAAAGTCTATATTCTTTCTTTCTCGACCAGAATCTAATTTGGAATGGGATGCCTTCCCTTTCCCTTTCTTCACCTTTCCAACATAGTCACAATTCTCCTCATCATCAGTCTTCGATGAGGATCCATCTCTGGTATTCCGTGGAATCTCTTCTTGTACCAAGTCGGAACATAATCACTCCCGCTATGGTAGCTTCTCCCTCCCATTCACCAAATCTTGGTAGCTATGTTAGCTCTTAGGAAGGCCTAGAAGTGCTAGGCTCACCAGATCTTCCTTGGAAACTGTCACACCAACACTTCCAAGCTCATCTAGACATTGAGTGAACTTGGTCAAGTATTTTGGTATCGTTTTCTACTTCTCCATCTTGATCTTTCTGAGCTTTTCCTTTAGCACAAACTTCCTGTGGTCATTATTGTTCTGAAAAAAATTTGTTAAGGAATTCCACATAACATATGGAGTTTCATTTCCATGGAGGTTCGAGACAATATGATATCGAACTCCTAATAGAATCATTCTTGCCTTTGCTACATTCTTCTTCCATGCATCAATATTTTAAGCATCTGCTGCTGTAGGCCTGGGAATATCACTGTCTATGAATTCCTTCAGCCCATTTTTCTCCAACACTGCCTCCATCTTGTCCCTACAAGCTCTATAATTCAAACTACCCTCAAGGGCATATTCGAGTCTTAATCCACAAGAAATACATCCTGACCTGCTCGTGGTCCTAAAGAATAAATCTGCAAATTCGATTCACCTTTTCAAAACAAACTCGTATTCTTTTCTTCTATAGTGATTCCTTCTCTGATACCATGTAGAAAATTCTCTTAGATTAAATTAATCTTGTAATATGATAAAACAAAATACTTGAATCTATTCTACAAATTGCGAAAACCGATTACAATCGCATAATCACGTGAACAAGAAAGAGAGAATTTCAATCGCACGTCATAAATATGTATATGGGAACAATATTAGCTAAAAATATCACTATATGTATATGAATTAAGTCAAGAATATGAAACAATCAAATGCTTCTCTCAGGATTGAGAGCTCTCTACACTATCTCTGAATGTCTCACCCTGATCTAAGCAAGTTTGGTCCAATACTTAACCAATTGCTTGGCTCTAGATGCTCAGCCTTTCTTACACATTCCCGAGGGAAATTGAGCCCCTATTAATTAGGAAATTGCCAATGATTTATTGCACAATACATCCAAGGCATCATGTTGACCTCATGCATGACCTGTATAATTTTCTAATTATACAAATGATAGTATACTTCCCTTTAACTCCAATCCCAATTGGGTCTTCCTTAGAACTGACATGCAACAACTATTTGTAGAGAATTATTAGTTATATGATTGATCACTGCATGTGATTTAAATCAGATTTAATTCACTAGACCTCTCACTAGCTCATCCATTAGTTAGAACTAATTTAACTGATTTTAACTCAAATAATTAAGTTAAGCAATTACAACTCAAAATAAATTGCAACTGGACCCCCTAAACTTAGAGTGAACTCTACATGTCTCTATTTTGACCCCCAACTCGAATTTACGGAGCTAACTAAGTATTCCCAACTTAGTTAACTAGTGCAAGCTATAATGTGATGTGGAATTACAATTTGCTTCTAATTTAATTAAGGTAAAATTAAATTAGAAGCCTTTTCTTGTTTCCAATTTCAAAATCTACTTCCATTTCCTCCAAAAGATTTATTTTTTATCCTTCTACAGCCTTTAATGCATCTTTCGAATCCATTGTGGAAGAACCTCCTCCATCACAGTCATATATCTCTTGAAGAGCCCTTTTTCTACTATATATATATATATATATATATATTACATTCAATGTTTTTTTTTTTCATTTTTTCAATTTTTTTGTTTCATTTTTTATTTTTTTTAACTCCAACAAGAATTTTTGGAGAATCAATAGCTCCAAATGATCAGGTTACATTATTACAACTATTTCATAAATGCCACAACTATTTCATCAATTAATGATTCTTTTCTTTTTCTTTTTTCTTTTTTTATATATGTTTTTATGTTGTCTTGACCCATAAGGATTCGAACCTTGAATCTCATGGTTTGCATATTACTCATAACACAATAATGGCCAATTGTGATGTCCTTGGGTCTTTTTTTCAAACTTGTTGTAAAATAAAATTTTGAATTTAATTTTTATATGTTTTTATTTTTTGGTTAAATTTTAAGTTTACTTGTTTATTTATACTTAAACTACTTTTTTACCCAAAAAAATGTTTTTTCCTTCATTTTTAATGGAAAAATATTTATTTTTCTTTTATTTTTCTTTAGAATTGATTTTTTTTCTCTTTATATATTCTCAATTTAATTGCCCACTGGGTATATAATAGATGGTGACATGTTGTACTATTAAGTCACTACTGGATGTGAAGGTCTCTAGTTCGAAACTCTATGGGTAAAATTATATTCATGTTAAGGGTTAGTGTGGCCTAGGCTGGGTGTGATCCCCAGGTGATTTTGATGGCTTAGATGCCTTTCGGTCACAGTTTCTCAAGCTACAGGTCAAACATGAAGTCAAATTCAGACAATTTAACAAACAAAAAAATATTCTCAATTTAATTATTTTGCAATGTGATATATTCTAAAATAAATATAAATTAACTAATATACTTTCATATTTAGACTTAGTTTTATGTCTTTTGTTTTCAATGGTACTAGTTGTTATGCTCATGATGTCAATTAATTTGTAGTTTTAATCCCAAAAATAAAATAAAATAGGACTTAAACAAACATGAAAAATCTTGTATATCGACACTTGAAAAGAAAAAAAAAGACAAACTTGAAAAATACCTTCAAAACAAAGATTTGAAATTAAAATTTTTGACAAACTCGAAAAAATCCTAAAAACCAATATTTGGGAAAAAAAATATAAACTTGAAAAATGCTTAAAAAAATAACATTAATCCCCAGTAGGGGTGATGAAAACTAAGGATCTATCAGACAGGGCTAATAATTTCCACCACATGCAGCATTAATGGTAATGATAAGTGTGAGGCAAGTGGTGCCAACAAGTGAGAGGTATAACATTCTCGATAGCATATAGGTTTTAATACCTAGAGTAGTGGTAATGAAGATCATTTTTATGCTTTGGGAGATGAGAATTGGCTCTACAACAAGATTTTCTTGTACTGGATCTACATGTGGCCTATTTGGAGAGTCAATCATGTATATTGGCTGGTGCGTGACCTTAGTTTAATGTTCATTGTGAATATGGTGAAGTGTGGCCTTCTTAATCCCCTCAACTAAAAATTTGGGATTTGGGATTGACCTGCACTCGAAATTCGACTGTCTCAGTGAGAGAGGTTTATGGTAGAGGTGAATTCAGGGAGGTAATCCAAAAATTGATAGTACGAGGCAGTGGAGACGCTGAGCATGTTGTGGTTGAATGGGTGCAAGTAACTATGTTCTTCTCTCATCTTTTGGCAATTACGATTTAGGTTTCAATGGATTCATGTTTTATTTGTTGGTTAAGGTAATTTGAGCTCACAATATGCTCTTGGGGTGAAGGGTATTGGTTTCCATTGTCTACCTCTTCATGGTTTGTCTCCTCTAAGGAATATCAGAGTTATCTTGGCTCATCAGTAAGTAGGGTGGTGGTATTGTGAGTGATTATTCGCTACCAAGGCCAAAAGGGGAGACCGTGTCGCAAGAGGTATGATTTTAGCAAGTATTGGAAGATACTTTATGCAGGGGGCTCATTTCTAGATCACCTCGCTATTTTATAGTGTAAGCCCAAAAGGGTGATGATTTTTACTTTCAATCTTTGGTTACTTCTTCAGGATTTGTTTGCTCAGTGGGGAATTATAGTGGGTTTTATAGTAACCACTAGGGCATTGTATAGTGGTTGTCTAGGACAATGAGAGGAGCTTGTGTACACTCTTGGTTTTTAGCCTGTGTGTGGGTGGGAAGGAGTTGTTGCATGTAGACTATTTGGGGGGTTCATTGTGGTGTGCCATAATACTTTCTTGCTAAGGCCCTCCATGCAGAGACAATGTTAGGTCCCTATAATAATAGTGTAGCCCCATTATTGTTATTATTGTGCCCATGTAGTCCCTATATTGTTATTATTGTGCCCCATAGAAGCCCAATATTGTTATTTTTGTGATTTTACATTATTATTGTTATGTAGGCTTTGATTATATTGAGACCCCTTGGACTCCTATATATAGAAAGTAGGTTTTTGTCATTAGAATCTTCCAAGAATTGTTCATTTATGTAATGTAAAAGGGGTTTCCCCCTCAAAGAGGTTGATTCCTAGGTTGTCGACCTATCTTTTCCTCTATTTTGTGAGTTGGTTTCATAACATTTGGTATAAGAGCTTGGGATTCTAGGGCTTCGCTTCTTCAAATAGGACATCTTGGAATTTTCTTTATAACTGTTTTTCTACGAGGATTCAGAAGCTAAAAATTTTACCACGTGGAGTAGAAGTCTTGATGAAATTTTTGTAAATATTTGAGACCTTGGTTCATAAATTTTTTTGAGATATGATCTGTGAAAGTTAGGGTTTTTGCAGGCTCTATAATTTCATCTCAAACAAGTGACCGGGGGAAAATCGTCATAACTTTCGTTTCAGGCATCAAATTGGAATTTGGTAAGAAGTGGTCAAAATTTCACGGACTCTACTTTATTTTATATCCAGAGCTTAAGGTCAAAAAAATGATACATGATACTTTGTACAAGTGCACTCTACTGAACCATTCCATAATTATGTCATTGTGGGAGATCAATCATAAATTTTCCTTGAAGAACCCAAATTAGGTCTGACCCATGGAATTGGAAAGAAGACTAAGAGGTCTAATACAAGACAAAATTTCAAATCTTGAGGATCCAAAATATCAGAGATACATCAGGTTCAATATCGAAATCCTTAAAATCAAGAAAAGGTGTGTTTTTTTTTTAAACAATTGCATAACTTTTGTTTAAAAAACTAGTTTGAAGTGATTCCAAGGGAATATTGAAACATTGATATCAATATTGGGTTCTATAATGCCTCCAAAAAATAATTCCACTCTCATTAAGCCCTCAGAAAGCTCTACTATGACGCATTAAGAGGAAGAAATGCAACATGATATATCAAAATTATGAGACCAAGTGCAAAAAATTTCGCTCTCGCAAAATGTAACCAAAAATGAAATGGAAGTTAAGATGGATGGTTTGAAGAAAGGCGTGGAAGCTAAGATGGATGGTTTGAAGAATGGCATGGAAGTTAAGATGGATGGTTTGAATAATGGCATAGAATCTAATATCAATGTTATGAAAGAAACACTAAAAGGCAACATGGAAGACATGAAGAATGGTCTAAAAGTAGACATGGAATTTTTGAAGGAAGGTTTGATAAATTTTCTACAAGAAATGCTTCCTAATGATGAAAAGGTATTAGATGAAACTCATGACGAGAAAAAAATAAATGTTAATCGTGATTTCATAGTCTCTAATGTTGGATTTAAGACCCACCATATTTCAAAGATCGATGTGAGGAAGTTTGATGGCAAGGATCCGATAACATGGATACTACAAATGGAGCAATACTTTGAGCTCCATGATGTGCAACACACACAAAAGGTATGCACTGCAACTTTATATTTAGAACAAAATCAATATTTATGGTATCGATGGCTTTGTTCTTGTAAAACACTTGGCACTTGGTCAATTTTTTACGGAGGAAATGATAACACATTATGAGGATACAAAGATCAAGTCCTTATTTAGAAAATTTATAAATATCAAACAAAAGGGTTCAATGATGGAGCACATTGAGGACTTCCAAAAATTGAATATAAGGGTAAATAATATTCCAAAGGAACATAGGATTGATGTCTTCATAGGGACTTTAAAAGATAAAATCCAACATGAGGTTCGCCTTTGGGAAATTGATACATTGGAGAAGGCATTCAAGTTGGAAAGAAAAGTTGAAAGAAAAATAATGGTGACAAAGAAGCCTACCACTCGCAACTATAAAGATGGAAGTTTTGCTATTCCTATCCTTCCATAACCTACAAGGTTGACACCACAACAGTTGGAAGACAAAAAATAAAAAGGGCTTTGTTACAGTTGTGATAAAAAATACACTAAAGGTCATAAGTGTGTTGAGAAGAAATTATTTTACATATATTGTGAAGAGGAGGAAGAAAATGAACATTAAACTTCAAAAGAAGAGGATATACACTAGGAACCGACCTTGGAGAAAGAAGATGTGAATCCGACCATATATTGTAATGCATTGCCATGAATTACCACTCCTCAAACTATGAAGATAAAAGGACATATCAAGAATAAAAAGGTAATAGTTTTGATTGATTCGGGTAGTACCCATAATTTTATTCATTGTAATATATCCAAGGAATTGAATTGCTTCCTATATCCAGCATCGGATTGTCAAGTGATGGTTGAAAATGTAGGAACTATAAATTCCTCTGGAAAGTGCCATAATATCAAGATAATCATTTCAGAATACATATTGAATAGCCCAATGATTTCTATTCCAATTGGTGGTGTTGATGTGGTATTATGAGTTCAATTGTTACAATCTTTGGGTTCAATAACTTTTAATTTTCAAGAATTTTTCAAGAATTTTTTTTTGGAAGGAAAGGAAGTTGAATTAATGTATATTACAAGGAAAACATGAAATACAATCAACTCTAATGGAATGAAAAATATTCTAAATAAATATCAACAAAGCATAATTGCACAATTATGCTCACTAAAGTTTCAAACATCGAATCATCTATTTCTCCATATCTCCAAAAAGTCTCGGAAAATCATTACAAGGTATTTGAGACTCCAAAATGCCTCCCACCTATTCGTGATCATGTTCATGCTATTCATTTGATTCCAGGAAGTGATCCTCCAAACATCGGGCCTTATAGATATCCCTATGCCAAAACGAGCGAAATTGAACATACGATTGCAGAAATGATAGAGGTTGGTATAATTCAACCTAGTCAAAGTTATTTCTCTGCTCTAGTAGTATTGGTGCACAAGAAGGATGGATCATGGCGCGTGTCCAGATTATAGGGGGCCTAACAAGCTCACTATTAAAGATAAATTTCCCATTCCTGTCATTGATGAATTATTGGATGAATTACATGGAGAAATTTACTTCACCAAGTTGGATCTCCATTTAGGATATCATCAAATTAGAATGAAGACTGAAGACATTCTGAAAAAAAAAATTAGAACTCATTAGGGTCATTATGAATTTTTGGTCATGCCTTCTGGCTTTACCAATGCACCTTCTATATTTCAAGGGTTGATGAATTCCATTTTCAAACCTTTCCTTAGAAAATTGGTGTTAGTATTGTTTGATGATATAATAATCTACAACAAGTCTTGGAACGATCATGTTCAACATGTTGACAGGGTGCTCAAACTATTGCAGGAGAAACAATTATATGTAAAAACCTCCAAATGTTTCTTTTGAGTACAAGAGGTGGAATATCTGGGTCATATTGTATCTCATGATGGTGTTAAGGCAGACCCTAAAAAAATTAAATCCATTAAGGAATGGAAAATCCCCATAACCTTAAAGCATCTGCGAGTATTTCTCGGGTTAACAAGGTATTATCGCAATTTTGTTAAGAATTATGGGAGAATAACAGCACATCTAACAACATTACTAAGTAAGTATGCATTTTCTTGGCTTCAAAAGCAACTAAGGCCTTTGAACATCTTAAAGAGTCAATGTGCCAAGAACCGGTCTTAGCTATGCCAAACTTCACAAAAATATTTATTGTGGAATCTGATGCCTTAGGAAATGGAATTGGTATTGTTTTAATGTAAGAAGGAAGACCCATTTCTTTTGAAAGCCACCCAATCAAAGGAAAGTATTTAAAGAAAGCTATTTATGAAAAGGAAATGTTGGAAATATTACATGCACTAAATAAATGGCAACCTTTCCTAATGGGAAGTCACTTCAAGGTAAAAATAGATCATGATAGTCTTAAATACTTTTTGGAACAAATATCGTCTTCAAAAGATCACAAAGATGTTGGGTTATGAAATTGAAATCATCTACAAAAATAGGAAGCTAAATGCGGTTTCAGATGCACTCTCAAGAAAGGATGAGGATATGGAAGCATTTCTTTGTGTCATTTCTATTTTTCCAACCAGATCGGATAACCGAGGCAAGGGAGGAATGGAAGAATGAAGAAGTAGTGTGGACACTCATTCAAAAGTTGCATCAAGATCCCAGTACATCTGACATCACTTGTACAAAATGGCTAATTAGTTACTAAAAAATGACTAAAATTTGCATATAAACGACTATGTTTTAGTCGGTGACAAGTAGTAGCTAATTTACAGTATCTTATAATGCGGCCAAATTTTAGTCATTTTTTAGCTTATTCATTAATTGGTTCTCTCAGTTTTATCGTCTAGTAGTATAGTTAGTCATAAATTTGGTAATTAATTTAGTCATTAATTGTCACAATTAAGGAACAAATATACAACAAAATATATTACTATATGATGACCTGAGAAAACCAATTAATGACCAAAATGTTGGTCATGTTATAAGATACTGTAAATAAGATACTAATAGTCATATATATGCAAATTTTAGTCATCGTTTGAAACCAATTAATGGCCAAAGACATATGATTAAGTTTTGGTCGTGTTATAAGATACTGTAAATTAGCTACTAATAGTTAGATATATGAAAATTTTAGTCATCGTTTGAAACCAATTAATGACCAAAGAAATATGACTAAATTTTGGTCGTGTTATAGGGCACTCTAAATTAACTACTAGTAATCGTATATATGCAAAATTTAGTCCTCATTTGTAATCACAAATTTATCATTTGCAGTAGTCATTTTGTTTTTTGGTAGTTTCATATTCATTATAAAGGACTAATTTAATAGCTTATGTCCATTTCATTTATTTTCATTAATAATCATTATAAATTACTAATTTAGAAGTATATTCATTTTATTTATGTTCATAATTAATCAATATAAACTATTAATTTAGTAGTTTTATATTGATTTTATGTGTTCATTATTAATTGAAATAAATTAATTAATATGATTGTGGGACTAAATTAAAATACTTTTATACAATATGCATGTTCATCTAATATGAAAACACAAAGTTACACATGTTAATTATAATACTAAACAATATCAAGTGCAATTATAAATAATTTAAACCACATAAATTATATTATATGAAATGTCAAATATTACAATATGAGTTTCCAACTTAATATTTGTTGGACTACAATTTACACCTGAAATATTGTTTCATCACTTCAAAACATTATCATTGTGTTGCCAAGGCATTGCAGGTGAATTCACTAACTCTGAAGACTTGACCATCAGTCTCTATGTGTGTGTCTTACACGAGATATTAGCTCTAAGGGTATCACTAGACCGGTTCTCTTCTCTCTCCCTTTTTCCATTTGTCGCTCCAATGTATTGTTCTCCTCTTTCTTCAATTCTTGCTTCTTACCATCAATAATGAGTTCCTTTTCTGAAAACAAAAAAAGTTACAATGCAACGTAAGACATGAAATATGATCAACATTAGAATATAAGCTAAATTAGACTATAACATATTTATACCTCATATACCTCAACATCAACAATGACCAAGCCATTTTCCCCTATAAAAGCAAGAAACTCGAACATGTTTTCTTCAGTTGGGCGATAGTGGTCACTATGTGGCCAGATGACATGTATAAAAAAAGAAAATAAAACATCACCATAGAAAAACACACCATAGTAACTTAGTATTCAACCTTCAAGTAAAGCTTAGGCACAATCATGCCAACTAAGTTACATGTAAAAAACTCAAGTTGTAGATAACTTGTGAAAACAAATAATCTGAGGTGTGATGTCTAATCATTTTCATTTTACTCGCAACAACATTTCATTCTGTAACGCATGAACTTGGTCAAGTATATAAACAACATGTGTTCAAATAACATGAAAGTAAACTTTTCTAATAGCCATGAAAATATTTTAACACAAAACAACTAAAAGGATTTCAATCAATATCATGTAATACTAATTTCATCTTCAAGCTTTGGTGGTTGTTTAAATGGACATGATACCAAGTATTTTCAATTTAATAGTTAAAAGACAAAACAAAATAAAAAGAAACGTTCAAAATAAAATATAACAATAAAGAAGAGATATCATGGAATGGACATTGCAATTATAAAAAAAATATTTACCTATCCATCGATACCTTCACTGGAATTCCTAAAACATTTTCTTGCCCAAAATAACCATGAGGTGAAAGAATCACAACATAAGAAACCATAGAAATCCATACTAGAAACATTTCCAAAGTCGATGGCTCAGGTGCCTGAAGGATCTCCAACATCAAATGAATCATACCCAAGACATGCTCTACATTGTCTCCCTATCCTTTTTCCAATCACATTTCCTGTAACCTTCCCACACCAGATTGAAGTAACAATAAAACAAAGGCATTGACGTTTGTTTTTATATTTTATATCTATGAACTTTGAATCTGATTTTTTTTCCTCATTGTTGCTGCAGAGTCTATCCCTCACCTTTTGAACACCAACAAAAGGCCTTGCTAGATTTTGTAGCAACAAGAAACAATTAGGAAACACGAGGGAAAATGATTTCCTAGGGTGGGGTCATGTTTCCCCAAAACAAGGGATTTTGGGCTTACTCTCCCAAAAAAGGGGTGCTTCTTGGCATCTCCCTCAATTTTTTTCATATAAAGGCTTAAAAAATGAAAAAATAAAAAGCAAAATATAAAAAACCCTACCTCACTTTAACTTTTCTTTATCTTTTATACAATTTCACTCCTTAATCCTCATTTTATTTTCAATGTTCATTGCCCATTGTTATTTTTAGTTTTAACATTTTAGCCTTGACTCTAGATACTAATGAACTCATATTAGTATTTACTATTTTCTTAATGCCAATTACTTAATTAGATTCTAGAATGACGAATTTAAATCAATGTACCAGTGTTTACCAATTATGATTCATTTATAGTTTATGAATAAATTATTCAATTATTAAATATGAATCTGAATCATGTTTATATAATAATAAAATTAAGTTCAATACTATTTTATTATTTACTATTTATTATTTACAATGCACAATGATGAATTTGCATGGGAATAATTGTATTTGGGATCTTTCCATTATTATTATTATTTTTATATTTTGAGAGACAAGGACACCTCTGCTAGGGACCCCAACATCCTCATGCCCCCCTTGAATTTACCCAGAATTTGGGGGTGCTTCCACACATCTCCCCACGTGTGTCTCCATGCTCCCACACTCCCTCGTTCCAGAAACTTAGTAGAACATTGATTATAGATTGGATCCCATACACTTATGGTCAATGCATTGGTCATTTATTGTCTTATATTACTTGTAATTTATGGATGCCTCTTGACTTTCTTAAGCTCTAAAGGAGTTCCCCATGTTTTTACTTGGTTTAATTGAATGATGTATGCTTAAGTTGACATGGATTTTTTTAAACAAGCATCTATTATCATGATTAAGACTACTGCAACAAAATTTTGCATTACAAGGGATCCCTTAGCACAATTCAACATGGTTTCACTTTAAGAGCAAAATTTTGTGGGGAGTATCTATTTAACTAAAGTCCTCAAGACTTTCCCCTAGCAACAAGAATTGTTGTGTGCGCAAGTGCATACACTAGCAAGTTACTATAAGACTTGAACCATAGTGGGGAATATATTAGCTACTCACTTTCGTTGACCAAGCAAGTTGCGCTTAACAATTGACTTGGATTTGAAGACATGATTTGATGAATGATTACTGTTAAATGAATGTATAGTTTTTCAATGATGGTTATGTGGTAATTTTGGATTCCTTTTTCCCTAGAGAATTGAGTGTGATAAATTGGCCTTTGGAAAGAAGGTTCTCGACAAGAGGGTGAGCTCAAGCTCTATGGTTGGGTGGAAGAATTCCATGCACTTTTGGTCCTCTTTGTTGAACATGCTATGGTGTTGCCTATCCCTATTCCCCTAATTTGATTTCCAAACTATAACATCAACTTCACTTTTCACCAACAATGTAGACACATGATAACAACATGAAATTCCATATACATCAATAGTTTTAGAATTCTCAAGTTAAATGTGACTATTGAGTTGAAATGTTAAACATGTGATATTGGTACGGTCTCCCCATTCCTAGTCACTTGCTTTGACAATTTCTTAAATGTTGATCTCTAATGTTGACTTTGATTCTAAAAAAATAGAGGCACAAACCTCCCATGAGTAAGAATATGAATAAAAAACCAGTGACCATTGTTGGTAGGCTTTCCATATTGTGAAGACCTATGAACCCAATATATATATTAGCACTTGTAGTTAAAAACATGTATGATCAACCCATGGCTCTCAACATAAATTCGACAGAATTATGCCTACAATAGACGTTTTGGTTGTAGCCTATAAACTATAGCAATGGAGAGCTTGAAGATAAAATGCCACTTGGGTTGGGATAGATGGTATAAAAATTACACATGTGAAACATTATTCTAACCATATTAGTAAATTCAAATTTAGTATGTTGGTTCTCATATTTATATTTTTTCTTGTACCTTGAATTCAATTTCATGGGATATAGACTGTAAAACTAGATAGACCTCATAACATGCCAAGTTTCCTCACACGAGGATAGTTTGGGAATGTACAACCTGACTGACGCTAATGGTTAAGAACATGTGATTTCTCCTTGGAGGTCACATATTCAATTCCAGTGGGGAGTAGGTTATGTACACATGAGAAAACAATTTTTTCTAGATATTTGTGTGGCATTAACAAGGTACCAACAAATATCATTATTGCTTATAGACTAGAGAGAGATGAATGTAATTCCCAAGTGAACTTCAATGCAAAAAATATATTGAGGAAAAATGAGAAAAGTTTGAAAGCTTCAATATCACAGAGACAATGCAAAGTAAACTTGAAACTAGAAAATTAATGTTGGTAGGAAGTATAGCACCGCAATGAAATTGAGTTGTGTGGATAACTTAATAGAAAACTTTTGTGAACAGAGTCTCCTCTTTAAACTACACATGAACCTAAAAATCTTGGGTTGACATGCCCTAGTGACAAAGGATTGCATAAAAAGTTCATTTTTTTTCCCAAAGAAGCCTATATAAGCCCTCGAAATTATACCTGTGATAAAGGAAGACTGTGAAACTTTTGTTTGGCCCAAGATAGATAGTGAAAGATTTGACATTAAATATATTCATAGATAGTTTTGGGACTTTTGGAAGAATGTATTAGGACCCTCATTTCAAGATGTTTGTTGGTGGATTCGGCCAACTAGGCATTTCATAGAAGACAATGACATTTATGTAACAGTCTTGTAGTGCCAATGGGGGGAACTACACCATGTATGTTCTGCCTATTGGACAAAAATGTTCTTGTTGGTGTCACATACCGGCTAAGGAACCCATCAAACAGTAAATACAAATATTTAAAATCTAAAAAGCACTAAGATGGCAGAATGTAAGCAAGAAAAACACCAGCCATGTAGCTTCACTCTAACACCTTTTGGAAAATTTTGGTGGGAATTTTTCAATGTTGCATGCAGTGTTGTCTGCTTGCTTTCCATTATTCGTGTGGTATGAAAAAGATTATTTTTCATTGTGTTGGTCTTTCGCATGGGTTTATAACCCTTTTCTATGTTTTGAAACAATGTGAGAAGCATCTCTTCAATATTTGAATCTGTTAAAATATGGTATCTCATGATGGGTGTTTTTTCTCTATCAGGCATCACCACTACTTAATTCCCTTTTCAAATATTTTCAAATCATTGTCGAGAAATTCCTTTGCAGTGTTTATTATGCAAGTCTTCAGTTAGCCTTTGGTCCTACAATCTTCACGAATTAACTCAAGGAATCCTCACAGGCTCACAAGCCTTATTGTCACTCTGATAACATGTACAAACTTATATGAGGAAGTACACACAAACAAATTACAAGAGATATTTGAATATTCAATGAACTTTTATTAATTGAAGTCATAAATACATTTAATGCCATACAACTTTATTTACAAATTCAGTGGTTTAGATTTAAAATTAATTTAGCTACAACATTTGTGTAATAATGGCCACTTACCACTAATGTGACGTTTAGTTCACTTTTAATACTCCCGAGCGTTAATACTCCAATATGTATGAGGAAATTTTAGAAGAGTTGAAAATTAGGTTGCCTATAAAGAGGATGATGGAATATGTAATACAATTAAACTCAATTCTAAGAAACTATATTAAGATACCCTTATACAAAATCAACCATTAAGAATTACATCACAATAACAGTGACAAGCTAAAGAAATAAATAATAGATTGCTTCCTCATCATGTTCAACCTTGGATTCTTTCCCAAAATGCACAACCAACAACCATCATTGTCTTGCTGGGCTCTATCATGACAAGGGCTTCTCTGGTTGGTAAAGTAGGGGTGGTAATAATCCCCCCACCAGGGTTCATTGAATCATTTCAAATCCCTCATGAACCATCATGGTCATGGAAGCAAGCTAGACATGTAGACGTACAAAGTTCATAGCCCTAGTGCCAATGGCTTTCCACTTTGGTGTTAATTGGGCAAGCACTAATAGTCATAGGAAGAATATTAGAAAACACCTATAAATATTTCAAAATTTACGTTGAACTATTTTGATGTCCTATTTCTTCATTTATATAGTTATATAATTGAGGGAGAGGGAGGCGCGGAGATGGACGCATCAAGGGTTTCTGCAAGGTCTCTGCATGTTTCTGCCGCCGCCAAGCCGGGGGATCAGGATAGCTCAGGCTCAGCAAGGCTCCCTTACGGTGTTGAATCCGATTCGATTGCATCAGATCTATTTGGCGTGAGAGAGGTTTTCCTGCAGGTGACGCGCGGATCTAGAGGCTGGCTTCGAGCCCCATGGGAGGTTTATCGCAGAACCCAAGCAATGGCTCCAGCCACAAAGCAACGAGCGTTTGATCCGGCCCGACCAAGGGCGCCCTGCAACCGACTTTTGCTGATTCGTTCCACACTTGTTCAGGAAGGCGCCGCCATAGGTTTTTCCCAAGTTTTCCTTACGCCAGGCAGAGAGATTTGGCAGTCGTGGACTAGACCGGATGGGGAACACTGCTATGGAAGTGCAAGAGCCCCTGGTTCTCAGAGAGTTTGGGGGCGGTTTCTTCCTGATCCGAGATCTCGGTATCTGAACCCACCGCCGAATCAATAGAAAGGAAAGGCAGAGATGAGGGATCGGCATAAGCAGGAAGCGCTTACCTCTGATCCCCAATCAATCGGTAAGATCTCGGTTCAGCAGAACTCTTCCCCCTTTCAAATTTTTATTAGAACCCCGACGGGAAAGTCTCGTGTAGTCTGGGTAACTGATGATACTTCTATTTTACATCTTAAGCATAAAATCTGGGGATTGATAGGGTACCCAGCGTCGATTCAACATCTGGTCAATGGGCACAGCTCCCTCCAGGAGTGCAGGCTTTTAAAGGATTATTCCATAAAAGCATAGATGACTATTACCCTCAACTTGCGTTTGCGAGGGGGTGCTGTGAACCAGAACAAGCCAAGATCTGCAGGGGGAGATAAAGGGAAAGCGCCCTTCACTCAACAGCAATCAAATGGAGGCCCCTCCTACAAAAACATCCTTCAAGGGAAAAAAGCAGCAGGCTCACCCCCAGAACAGGCTGGAAATGTGCCGAGACCCTATATTGTAGAACTACAGGACCAAACCCCAGCACTAAAAATCAACAGTTCAACAACAGAGGACCATAAAAAGACATATGAAGCCCAGGCATTAATATGCCGCTTTAACAGTTTCTGGCCCAAACCAGTGGATCTATTTCATTGGATTTTCACACAATGGTCCCTGGATTGTGAAATACATCTCTGCTCCAAGGGGTTTTTTATTGTAAAATTCCAAACCTCGGAGGAAAGAGATATCATAATCAGAGAAGGGCCTTGGTTTTGGGGGTCCACGGGGTTGTTTATAACCCCATGGTTTCCAGATTTTGACCCCAACACCATGACAGTTTCCAGGTTACCTGTATGGGTGAGACTACACAACCTGCCTCTTCATTTTTGGAATGAACAGGTTCTCGAAAGCATTGGGAATAGCCTTGGGCGGTATATCAAAACAGACATGGAAAGGTTGGAACAAAGAATTTTCACCTTTGCCCGAATCTGTGTAGAAGTAGATTTAAGCAAAGGGCTACCGGAAAACATCATGTTGATTTATAAGCAGCAAAACTGGCTACAAACACTAGATTATGAGAACACTGCGTTCAGATGCAGGATTTGCAGGATGAATGGACACCTACAGAATACATGTCCAGAAGCCAAGAAAGCAAACAGCAAAAGGAAATCAAACAGGAAGCAGAGGAAAGGCTGGCAGTTTCCTCCTCCTGACTCTGAGGAGGACGAGTCAGAAGAAGAAGAGGAACTAGTTCCTCCAGAAAGTAAGCAACCCACACAGGAACCAGAGGTACAAACAGAGGACAAGACCGCACACATGGATCCACTCCACCAGTCGAAACAATCAGACAGGAACGGCGAAGACATTAGCAGCGGAGGGATTAAAAGACATCATACTTCAGAAACTTCAGACTCAGACAAGGATACAGGAACTCATATTGCAGAAAACCAGATTTTCCTAGCCACTTGTGTTCCTTCCCAAGGCGAATGGCGCAAGGTTGAGAAGAAGAAAGGCAGAAAAACCTGATTTGTGGGACGCCTTTCCCACGATCTAGTAGTTTTTACTTTTTCTGTCTCTCACTGTATTCCCTTCTCTCTTTCTCTTTTTATTTCATTCTTTCTGAATGCAAGGTAGCTTTGCTACGTCGCATTGTGTGCCAAAGCACATGAGCCCAATGGGCAATTTCTGAAAATGCTTAAATGCATATGCTATGTGTAACTTTTTTTTATATAAATAAAAGTTACCGATTTTTTCTTTGGAAAAAAAATATAGTTATATATAAATACTTAATGTCTTCACTGTATAATATATATATGCATAGTTCATGTATGCACAATGCAAGTTATATTAATAGATAATGTCTAATAAATTGAAAATTCTAATTTCTCTATTACAAGAAACTATCCTCCTCAACCACTGAAAATTTTAGATAGAATCAATGATGATATCCAAGTTGTTGATTGAGTCAAGAGTGTACTACATCAGATCTTAATTTCTCAATATGTGTAGGTACACAAATTCTTCAGAAGCAATAAGCCATTGTGGAAAATTTGAACCACAGGATCTACTCAATCAGTAAGTGATGTAATATTTTATTATGACCTTCAATTTGGACCAGGAAATGACAAAATAGTATAAACCATTCATCATATAAAATTATAGAAATTGAATTAAGGCATGTGCCTAACATTTTAAGCTATGGGTTCATCCCTTTCCAGTTGTTGTCAAATTCGAACAAGAGAGTATATAGAAGACAATCTAGATTCCACTGCTCGTTACTTGTAAGAAAAAAGTGCATGATAAGGATTTTTTATTTTCACACATCAAGATTAAATGGAAGTTTCCAATTTAATTCTCCAGTTGCATTTAAGAAAAGAACCACTAGAGCACCCTCTTTGAAGATAATTCTAGACTATAACACATAGATCGAATGTCAGGCAACTACTTTTGTGACGTATTTATCTGGTAATAGCTCTAATAATTATTTTTATAGATTGAGAAGTTTATACTTTATAGATGCCATATTTTGACAGGGATAAGGATGGAATTATTGGCACATTCAGTAAAGGTTATTTCCTCATTATGTCCTCAACAATTTAATATACTAGTCACATCTCTAACAATAAAATCAGGATGTTTGCAACACTACTTTATAGATATAAAAAATAATAACTTAATAAGGAAATATTCAAAACTCTAAGAATACAAAAGATATGTAATAAATTATTTGTATTTTGTTTCTCTGGTATCAATAATCAAACATCTCTAGGAAACATCTTTTGAGTCTGAATTAGGTTGGCAAACCAAATGAAGATATGGGAAAGAGGTAAGTATGTTGTTTCATATGGTGAATATTTATAATAGCATTCAGAGCTTACCTGCAGTTTCAAGTTGGCAAAGGGTAAAGAATGAGAAATGGGTTTGACATTTGGGTTGGATGTAATGAGGGTTTTAGATTGTACTTGGATGGTTTGAGTGAGAAGTTACATAGAGATGGATATTTTTTACGTTGTCAGGTTTCTTATCTAGGAATTACTACCATTTGAAGACAAGAGTTGAAAAAAGATTAAATTTTGGGGTTGGTAATTGATTATGATGAAATTATATGGGGATAGAGTCCAACCTATGGCATATATACCCCAAAAGTTGGTAATGAGGCTGTATGTTCTTGGCAGAGGATAATGTGGTTTGACGGTGGAAGATAATTTGGAAATCCAAATGCACAAAATTTTCATGTCGTTAGCTCTAAGGAACAACTCCTTTCTTGGGATATTTTACAAAGAAACAGGCTATGGCGGTCCAGGTTGTTATATTATGTTCAAGAATCGTATTGAGATTATATGAGATCTTGCTTATGGTGGTGTCCTTATACAATTCAGATATGGCAAGGATTGCAAAGGATCATAGGTTCAAGACAGATATGGAGTGGCCTCACTATTGACGAGGGTTTGCATAAATAATGTAGGGATTCATCTATTAAAAAATTCAAGATCATTGGCATTATTAGCAACTTTAAAAATTGGATTGGAAAATAATGCACACATATAGATTCCTACTCTTCACTGTGATGTTCAGACCATATATATTCTTTAGGTTTCATTCAGTTTAAAACAAGAAAGCACCTAGAGTGATTAAAAGGAGCATATTGATAAAAATGGTGAATGGGCTTTCTTTGATGACAAAAGTCAAGGTGATCCACCATCTAGTGGAGTTGGTGATGAGATCTCTATCTGATAATCATGTTCTAAAGTTCAAAACTAAATTGGGAGGTGGCCCAAATAATCTGGTAGAGTTCATTGCATTAAAGTTGCTAATCACTCTTGCAGCAGAAGAAGATGTAGAAATTACACCAATGGATTCAATCCGATCATGTAATGTACTAAAGCAAGATACTGAATCCTTCTACAATATTTGCAGAATATAAATCATGATCACTCAATCACATGCAAGTAAGAGAAAGAAGTAAATCAATCACACGACATAATATTTTCTTTGGGAAAATAACTGCTAAAAACTCTCTATCTCTATTACATAATAAGCCAAGGAATAATGAAACAATACAATTCATGTGTGCTCACAAGAACCTCATACACTCTACAAATCAATCACACTGATCTAGGAAAAATTGGACAAGCACATAGCCAATTTCTTGTCCACCTTCAGCCTCCCTTGCTCACACAATCCCTAGGCAATAAATCCCTATTAAATAGGAATTCCAACCTTCCTTTACTGCGCAATCCATCATGGGCATCCTATGGATTTATAACTCCACCTGGGCAGTTCACTAATAATACAACTAATATTTATCTTCCCTTCGACCTTTGTCTCGACTGGGTTTTCATCATATTTGACATGCATGAAACTAATAATAACAAATCACCAGTTACTTGATATATCACTACTTGTGAATTAAATCTAATTTAATTCACTTGACCTCTTACTAGCTCATCACTCAGTTAGAACTAGTTAAATTGATTTTATCTCACTTATTTTGAGTTCGCTAATTAAAATCACACTACACTAGTGCATTGACTGCAATCGGACCCTTGAAAATAATAGAATCACTCTACATGCCTCACCTTTGACCCTCAAATTGCAATTCTTGAGCTAACTAGGTCTTTCTCACTTAGTTAACTAATACAAGTTGTTATGAGATAAGATTACAATTTATTGTCTAATTTATTTAATGGAAAAATAAATTTAACACACATTTTCTTGTTTATTTTCAACACTCCCTCTCAATAAGAAAGGGATTCAATCTATCCTGATCTGGTACCTTTGGAATGTCCTACATGCAACACTTCTCTAGTGTTGTTTGCACATGCAACTCCTAAAAATGAATAGCCTATGAACAACTGAATCAATATAATGCATCTATCATCATAGTCTTCTTACTGCTACTAGTTATTGCACTTGTCTACTCACTAGTAGAAAATGATGAAAATAGTGACTAGGTGACTAAAAATGTTAGTCACCACAGTTATTTCAAGTGAATTACTACTAAATTTGAGCAATTTTAAGTGACCGAACTAAAAATGACTAACTTAAATGACTAATTTAGTCTAGGGATAAAATATACGACTAGATAATAAGTGACCAAACTAAAAATGACTAACTAAAATGACTAATTTAGTCCATGACGTAAATAAATGACTAGATAATAAGTGGCAAGATTAATAATGATTAAATTAAATGACTACTATAATACAAGAATAAAAATATGACCAAATAATAAGTACAACAAGTATATGAATTAGTCATTTATGTTAGTAATTTTTAATTATGTCACTCCAGAAATGGAAAATTGCAATTTTGACACTGAATTGTTTCATTTCACTACAAGGGTATCTAAATCCATCTGCAATGTTAAAATTTAGAGACACAAGGGTCTTTGAATCCATCTACAACGTTAAAATTTTGAATACCCTTTTGTCTCTAAATTTTAACACTACATATGAATTCAGATATTCTAAACATTAGTTTGACCTTCCTTCGATGTCGAGGCAAGGCTCTCCTTCACTAGTTCATCGAAGGAGGGCGAGGACAATGACACTTGAGATGAAGGAAAAGAAAAAAAACAAGCTGGAGGAAGTCGTAACTTTTGAAAATTCTGAAATCCATAAAAAGGTCATAAAAAATTACATGTATTTATTTGATATCTATAAGGATGAAAGGGAAACCAAACTTAGAGCCTATAGAGAATCCCAAGAATAGTTTTGCATCCCCTCACAAATGGCCTCAAGCCCTGGGTTGACCAAAACTAGAGGACTCGAAAAATTCGCAAATGGAGAAGGGGTTAGGGCCTCTAAATCGATAGATGTATGCATTATCAAATTATTAACTTTACTTTTGAAAGACATGGTAGGCCCAAAAATCGAGGCATGGTGATCACCTTTCGATCTAACTTCCAAATGTGAATAGATAAAATCCTTGTGACTAGTGAAATTTTTTTGAAAACCCCCTCCTCAAATGCATAATCCCCCAACTCCTCCTCCTTCATGTGGGTCCGATAGTAAGAAACCAACATCTCATCTGAAAAACATATTTGATGAGTAGTTGTGTGTCTTCAAACGGTTTAACACGACAACGATCTATGTACTTAAAAAATATACATCATGTGAATAAAAATCTCATGCTTATCATTTAATCTTATTTTTCATTTTGGCAAGGATATCAAAGCCTGACATTATCCAAATCCCATTCACTCTTCATCAAAACTACACCTTGCTTTAGTTAGAAACTCCACACCCCTTTCTTTGACTACAATTTTTCCATGGGCCTATAGGGTTTCTCCATTATTATAGAATTCCTCTATGATGGTAGAGATGTTGTGATGTCCTCTTTAACATTTTGACTCCATAAAAAGAAAGAAAAAAAAAAATTATAACAATTTAACTATAATTAATAATGTTGGAAAAATACTGAGAGGGGGGGGGGGGTGAATCAGTATTTAGTGCAGACAATAAAACTTTGATTTTTCTTTCTTAAAAACCCATACGCTACTTTCCTGATGCCAACCCGCGTATATACGCGGATATCCTTTACAGAACTCGCATATATCCAGTGATTTAATTATGCATTTAATTCTTGACTCAGATCATTGCATTAATCATTCATCAGATATTTAGACAACAGTAAACATGTGCAGAAAGAACAGAATAATCATCACACATAAGCAACACACATGGACACCAGGATTTTTAGGTGGAAACCCAATTCGGGAGAAAACCACCGCTGCCGTCGTCTCAGTATTCAATCTTTATTATTAAGAAAACTTCTTACAACATGTACTGGTGCAGACTCATACTAGTACGCAGGCACCCACTTGCAGAAGGCTACAACCTTCTCTCGTTTACCAGCCTCTCCTGGAAGGGAGCAACAACCCCCTGCTCTCGTTTACCAGCCTCACCTCGAAGGGAGCTACTACCCCTTGATATTAACACCAGCCTCTACTGGCAGAAAGCTTCTACTTTCAGACCGAAGGCTTCAACCCTCAGAACCACTGCAGACCACGTTTCATCAATTTTCAAATTGGATCAAACAACTTCAACACAATCCTTCACTTATCAACAAACATCCTTTTCCCATTGCATCAAACAGAACAGTGAAACCACTGTAACCAGAATATCAGAGATAGCCCAGACTTCAGAATAGATATACAAAAACTCAATTAGCTTTGAGCAATCATCAGTTCAAATTACATACGCACTTTTCTTTAAACAGACCCGCGTATATACGCGCTTTTAATAAAGACAACCCGCGTATACATCTGTGCACTTTTCAGAAAAACCCTAACAGTCCATACACGCCTTTGTTTGAACAGATCCGCGTATATACGCGCTTTTCATGAAACGAACCTGCGTATAGATTTATAAAAGATAAACTTTGCAGAACCGACCAGATCTATGGACTTACCCAGATTTCTTCAATATCTTTAATATATTTGCGCCAGGTCTTCATTACTTCTTTTCAGGTCATCCTAGAGATTCATCATTTCCTGATCTACAGTTTTGAACCTTCATCATATTCACAGGTGCATCATAGATTCAGATCTATCGATTAAGAACAGAGTTCAATCATGCAGATAAACTTTAGAGTGAAGTATTCATTAAAACCCAGACACATGCACACCCTTTGCACAATGATTTTCTTCTCCTTATATATATTTAGCTTTTTTCAATACCATGAGCCAAAACCACACAACATCCAATGGTTTTCCTGGACGGGATCACATAGACAATCCAGCGCTCAATACAATGGGTCAATACCATGGTAGAAGCCCCTGGTTTTACAAATTTAGAGCGCAATTGAGCATACGTGACTTGGCACGTACATTTCCGCATGCATACGCTACTTCTCCTAGACAAACCAGCGTATGCCTTGAGACACACACTTTTCATCATTGTTCTAGCACATACTGAAATTCCTTTCATCATTACATCTGAGTTGCTTAGTAGACACATCACATCACATCAGATTTACATCATTACCAAGTCCATCAAGTCAAGAATAACTTCATCAAGTAGGTTGCCATCAAGGACAACACTCTGCAACATATTGTCAATTATCTTAGTTCATCAATTAAGTTGTCATCAAGGACAACACATGCCAACAATCTCCCCCTTTGGACTTGATGGCAACCACGATGGTGTTGGATCACCACATCAGATAGATACCATGACAATCTCCCCTTATTGAAACACCAAACACCATGTCATTCTCCCCCTTTGACATCAAGGGCAAAGGGCAGATCAAAACCATCCTCATGAGAAAGAAGAGCGTTGTAGATCTGATGTGCACTGAAGTTACCATGCTCCCCCTGAGGTCATGTTGAATCTTCAAATATATTTTTCAATGAAGTACATGACTCTATGACCTTCTTATCACCAAACACTCATACTTACATCAAAGATCCAACCAAGTGGATTTACATATGAGACTCAAGTACCCAACCAAGTGGGTTTATAGATTTGGACAAGTCCTGACATGACTGAATATAAGAATTTACATCAAAGGTCTCAACATGACCATTACATCAAATTACAAATATGACTTTCTAGGACCAAAACCAAAAGGGACTTCAAGAGGGTGATCATATTTCAGAATCATAATGCCAACAATGCATAATACTCAGCAAGGCTAATGCTCCCCCGGAACCTGTACATCAGTTTACTCCTTCATCTCCCCCTTTGCTTGTGCATCCTGAACACTTTCAACAGAAGATCATCAAGGCATCTTCACCCAATATCAGAGAATGAGACAGAAATATAAGAGATAAAGCTTCACCATAGATACCATACAGCATCAAAGATATCAAACAGTACTGCAGATGTGCTGAAAAATGCTGACCCCAAACAAAATTTGTCAGCAACTAGCCATACATGACTTTCTGTGGATAAACTCGCGTATATACGCGATTGTATTTCAGGAAACCCGCGTATCCAATTTAATCTTTTGAATTTAATCAGATCTGCTCTTCTGAGAGGCAGAGACAACACCCAGCTTCTGTCTGAGATATTTGAACGCTTCCCTGGGCAGAGGTTTGGTAAATATACCAGTAGCTTGTTCTTTAGAGGGAACATACTCCAACTTCACCTTTTGTTCAAGCACTTGTTCACGTAAGAAGTGATACTTGATGGGAATGTGCTTGGTCTTTGAATGCATAACAGGATTTTTTGAGATACTGATGGCACTTGTATTATCACACATAATGGAGATAGAAGGTGTACATTTGATTTGAAAATCTTGCAGGGTTTGCATCATCCAAAGAAGTTGAGTGCAACAAGACGCGACAGCCACATATTCTGCTTCTGCTATAGATAAGGAAATAGAATTTTGTTTCTTGTTGAACCAAGATACCAACCGGGGTCCCATATAGAATGCACCACCACTAGTGCTTTTCCAATCATCGACATTTCCAGCCAAATCTGCACCTGTGTAATCATCAAGAGTAAGATCATCATTCTTTGGATACCATAGTCCAAAGTCTTGAGTTCCTTGTAGATATTTGAATATTCTTTTGACAGCCTGAAGGTGAGACTCTTTTGGATTAGCTTGGAATCATCCAACAATCCCCACTGCATGCATAATGTCTGGTCTAGTCCTAGTGAGATAAAGTAGGCTACCTATCATTTATCTGTATTCTAGTTGATTCACTACGGGAGATTCATCATGAGAACCGAAGTTACATCCGGTTATCATTGGTGTACTTACATGTTTGCATTCTTCCATGCCATACTTCTTCAGAATTTGCTTAAGATACTTTTCTTGTGATAAGAATATACCATCTGCAGTTTGATGTACTTGCAAGCCAAGAAAGAATGTTAGTTCTCCAAGTAAGGACATTTCAAATTCTTCTTGCATGTGAAGCAAATTCGACTCATCCGTTCTTCATTACTCCCAAAAATGATATCATCAACATATACAACCACAATCAATAGTTTATCATTTTCAATTTTTGTGTATAAGTTGCTATCAGCAGACCCTTTTGAAAATCCTTGTTGATGAAGATATTTGTCAAGACGATAATACCATGCCCTTGGAGCTTGTTTGAGACCATATAGAGCATTTTTAAGTCTACAAAAAATATTTTTATCATTTCCCAAAATGAATCCTTCTAGTTGTTCTATATAAACTTCCTCTTCTAAATCACCATTGAGAAATGCAGATTTAACATCCATTTGATAAAATTTGATTTGTTGAAAAATTGAAAAAGCAAGAAACATTCTTATGGCTTCAAGTCTAGCTACATGAGAAAAAGTTTCTTCAAAGTCTATTCCTTCTTGTTGAGTATACTCCTTGCAAACCAATCTAGCTTTGTTTCTTATAACATCCCCATTCTCATTTAACTTGTTCTTGAATATCCATTTAGTTCCAATGACATTTTTATCATGTGGTCTTGATACCAATTCCCAAGTGTCATTATTTTCAATTTGGTCAAGCTCTTCATTCATGGCTTGAATCCAACATTCATCTTTGCTAGCTTGATTGACATTGTGTGGTTCAATTGTGGATAGAAATGCCAGACAGCTAGAATATCCCACAAGAGTCCTCCTTGATTGTACACCTGATTCCTTGTCTCCCAAAATTTGAGTTTCAGGATGACTCTTTTGAACATATCTGGATGGATTTTTTCCAGATAAATCATTTTCAGGTTCTTCATCGGATCCATTGTCTATATCATTTCTATGTGATGTGAAGGACAAAAATCACCATCATCTTCTAAATCTTGTTGTTTGTTTTTCTTCTTTAGGGGCTGAGGAGACTCATCAACTGCTTATCAATACATTCAACAATCTTTCGAAGCCTTTTATTGTAACATTTGTATGCTCTGCTTGTAGATGAGTATCCAAGAAGAATTCCTTCATCTGATCTGGGTTCAAACTTTCCAAGCTTTTCATCATTATTTTGGATAAAGCATTTACTTCCAAAAACTCTAAAATGATTCACAGAGGGAGAATTACCATACCAGAGTTCATATGGAGTTTTGTCACTATTTACCCGAACATGTGCCTTGTTAAGAATATTTGCTACTGTGTGAGCTGCTTCTCCCCAAAAAATATCAGGTGTTCCGGAATCATCAAGCATAGCTCTAGCCATTTGTTGAATTGTTCTATTCATTCTTTCTGCTACGCCATTTTGTTGTGGAGTGCCTGCTACAGAAAACTGTCTTTTTATGCCATGTTGTTCACAAAATTCAAAGAATTCATTTGATGTATATTCTCCTCCTCGATTAGATCTAAGACACTTGATTTTTAGATCTAATTCATTTTCAACCAATGCTTTGAAGATCCGAAATTTTTCAAATGCTTCATCTTTGTGTTTGGTCAACCCAATCCAACACATTCTAGAGAAATCATCAATAAATAAGATATAGTATTCTTCACCACGTGGTGACTTTTTCCTCATAGGTCCACATATGTCAGTATGAACGAGTTCAAGAGGCCTTCTTGATGACCCTTCCTTGGCATTAAATTGTACTCTGGTCTGTTTACCGAATTGGCAAGATTCGCATATGATACTCTCTGGTAGAGTAATATTGGGAAGACCACGAACAGCTTTAAGTCTGCTTGATTTGTTGATTTGAGAGAAGCTCAGATGCCCCAGCCTTCTATGCCATAGCCAATTTTCTGAAGATTTGCTCAAGTAACATTGATCTTTGTTGTTCTTCAATACATACAAGTTGTTTGGAGTTCTTTTTCCTTTTATAATTGTTTTACCTGTATCAAGATCACGTACCACACATTCTTTTGAACTAAAGAAAACCTCAGTTCCTTGATCACACATTTGACTCACACTTAACAGGTTATGTCTTAATCCATCCACATACATGACATTATTAGCTTTCACCTTTTTTTTTAGAAAAACAGACCCTTTTCCCTTAATGACAGCAAGTGTATCATTTTCAAAAGTAACATTTTTTTCCTTTTCTAGGGCATTATATGCATGAAGTTTGTTTTTGTCACCTGTCATATGTTTTGAGCATCTGCTATCAATATACCATTGATTTTCTTCACCTTCTGCAAATAAAGCTATGCCACAATTTCCAACTTGTATTTCCTTCTTTTTCCACAATTTGGAGCTTGAAGGTGTTGAAAATGCAGCAAGATGATGGAGCTTAGTGAAATGAAGTCGCCTTCACTAAGTGGGCCCGCAGGCTATTTTTGGCGCAAAGTCTATTTTTTAGACTATGTCTATTTTTAGACATATGGAGCATGGTCTGGGAGTTGCAGTATGCTATTCTTGGAGTATTGGTCATGTTGGTAAAAATAGATGGACCTCTATTTTTAGACATTTAGGTCGAAGTCTATTTTTAGACTGCCTATCCTAAAAATAGAAAAGTTAAATATTATTTACCCTTAATAATATTTGGACTCTAAACTTCAGTTTACTCTCTTGGAGCACTTCAGTTCGAGCTACAGAAGTGGCTCATGCATCTGACAGAGGAATTACGCTATTCCTAGGGGTTTGGTGAGCTCATGCATGGTTGACTTCGGTTAGGACTTCAGTGGCAGAAGTTTGGTGGAGTTGATGAGACAGTTGGTGGAGTTGTGTTCGGTTTAACTTAGTTGAACTAGTTGAGATTAGTTTAACTAGCTAATTAACTAGTAATGAGTGGAGTGAATTAAATATTATTTAATTCACTAATTATTAACTCATTATTCAACTCAAGAACACATCAGTTCACTACAGTGCATGGACAGTTCAATGAAGACCAGTGAAAGAGGTAGATGAAAGGGTTGAGATAGCTATCAGTTGTGACATCAGTTGTGCATGAGATTTGCACCACACTTGGAGGAATTGCCAATGATGATTGTGCTGTCAAGCCAAGCAGATTCGAACCTTGGATCTCTCATTAGATCAGCCTTGATTGCGCAATAGAGGCAGGAAATTAGTGGATGTGTTTTGAACCTGTGACTTGTTCAAAACCAAGCTAGTTTGTGTGTAACTTCATGAGACAGTACTGAGTACTTGTGAGGAGTATTGTACTGATATTGTTACATGTTTCTCTTCCATTTATAATATACTATAGCTGGGGGTTTTCAGCTATAAGCTTTCCCCATACATACTGTGTAATGTGTGTGATGTTTTGATGATCTTTTGATCGCATACCGCTTGTTTATTTCCGCATGTGTGATGATCTGAGTAGAAGAGACTATGTGTTGCATATGAATTCAAATTGATATGTGATCAGGATAATCTCGGTGGATAAGTCTTCATTATTCAGCAAATTTCTACAGAAGGAACGTGTTCTTTTGGCTGGACTTTGCTCCTGCATTCAGATTCTTCATCGCCAAAGTTATTGCAATAAGCACATTCAACTTCATTTTGAAGAGGAGAAAATTTGTTATAGGTATTATTATTTTGTTCAGTATCCAACCTTTTCTTTCTTGCTTCTCTTGTCATGATGGTTTTATACGCAACACATTGAGCAGCTTTATGACCAAAATTGTGACATGTAAAACATTGTCCATTGAAGTAGAAATTTCTGCGATCATGAAATCTTCTATTTGGATTTACCTGTTGGTTGGAGCTTCTTTGAAAGTTATTCCTGTTAGTGTTCCTTGAATTGAGATGATCCTGCTTCACCGGTAAAGATTCCTTACTTCCTTGTTGAGTGGCAGAATATTGTAAACCAGTTGTTGCTACCTTTAGATAGTTCGGTGCTGAAGCCTGAGAGGATTCTCCAATATATCCAAGACCTGTTTTTATGAGAGGAGAACGTTGTACCTTGATAATTTCATCTAAGGTTTCCGATCCTTTAGCAAATCTGAGATTCAGAGTCTTTACTTTCTCCAATTATTTTCTTAGAATTACCACTTCACATTTTGCTTTCTCCCTGTGTTTCTTTTCTTCTTCAATCTGATTTTTCAACGCCTCTATGATTATCTTATTTTCTTCTAAGTATATTTTGAGTTGATTGTTTTCTTCAAGAAAATCATTGTCCTCTAGAGCATCCACAAAAGTATCCTTTTCTTCTCTTGATTTTTGTTCAAATGCCATGAGAAGTCTAATATCTTGTTCACATTCTTCCTCACTATCAGATAACCCATCACTGTCTTCATTAGTATAATAACTTTTCTTAGTGCTAGATCGGTTTTTATTCCTTCTTGCTACTTCTTTAGCAGATGTTTCTTTATAAGGACATTTTGCAGCATAATGACCAACTCTTCCACAATCAAAACATTTGAAAGGAAGCTTCCCTTTGAATCTTCCGGTTCCTGGTTGGAGTCTTCTCACAAAATTTGCCTCATCTTCTTCTGAGATATATCCTGAACCTTCTGCCTTTTGAACTTCTTTCCCTTTTGTAGAAGCTTTAAAACAACTTCTTTGACTTCAGATGGTCCTCCTCTCCTCATTTCATATGCAGTCAGTATGCCATGAAGTTGCACCACAGTAAGAGTTTGAAGATCTTGTTTTTCTTCAAGAGCAGAGACTTTTGATTCAAATTTCGCCATTAGCAATCTTAAGATTTTCTCAACCAAAGTAGATTCGGTTATTGTTTCTCCCAGATTTCTCATACGATTTACAACATCATCAACACGTAAAAAGAAACTGGCAATATTCTCATCACTATGCATTCTTAAGTTTTCATATTCAATTCTGAGAGATTGAAGTTTTGCACTTTTTACCTTTGCATCACCTTCATAACTTAGAATGATTTTGTCCCATATTTCCTTTGCTGTATTCAGCTGCATGACTTTGACAAATTCTGCTTCAGTTAGACTTCCTGTTATAGCATTGACCGCTTTTGCATTTGATTCATAATTCTTCCTTTCAGTTGGATCTGTTGGTGTAGCAGTTGGATATTGATATCCTTTTTCAACAATGGCCCATATATCTGCTCCCATAGACTGAAGATAGGATCTCATCCTTATTTTCCAGAAGATTAAATTACTTCCGTTGAAGAGCGGAGGCTTGATAGATGTTGTTCCCTCTTGATTGCTCATCTTGCTTGATCTTCCTTCTAGGGATTAAGCCTTTTCAGAAGGACCTAGATCTGATACCAATTGTTGGAAAAATACTGAGAGGGGGGGGGGGTGAATCAGTATTTAGTGCAGACAATAAAACTTTGATTTTTCTTTCTTAAAAACCCATACGCTACTTTCCTGATGCCAACCCGCGTATATACGCGGATATCCTTTATAGGAGGCATGCTGTATCCTGGATACGTGCTATCGGGAGGGGGGAAATTGCAGGAGGCGCTAGCCATGGAAGGTTGAGCATACAAATTAAAGAGAGCTCCAACGATACCGTCGGCGGCATGAGATGCCGCTGGTGTGTTGGCACCACCGGGTCTAGGAATATCAGGTAGAATGGTATAAACATAACCTGACTGAGCATATATCTGGTCATATTTTAACGCAATTTGGAGAGCGGCTTCTTCGGTTTGAGGAAAGTGTGATGCGACGTCTTTCCCCATAGATGGCAAGAGAGTCCTAAGGAACCAATTCATGTAGACACAGTCTTTGAAGGTAGGGGCTCGACAGAGGCTCCTTCTTCTCCTCCATTCCTGAACATGGGCGGATAGGTGGGTCGCAAACGATTGACAGAAAGAGGTCAATAGCTCGATACCAGTGTCGTAACGAAGGGGAAGCTGGAAATAAGACAAAAAGGCCCAGGCAAGAGTCATAAAGGTGGTATGAGAGGAAGGGGCCTAATCAAAATACCACTTAGAAGCTTCACCAGTAAGCGTTCGTTGGAACAACCGAAGACGGACAGAGTCATCGGTAATGGAATTAGACGAACACCACATGTGAAAAGATTGAACATGATTTGAAGGATCTTGTCCAGCAAGACCTTCACACTTTGGGATGTCTGAAGGGAGCTTTGTTGGCATAGTATGCCAACTAGCGTCATGGTGTATAGGGTCCTTTATCAACTGGTCGAAGTTGGGGAGGCTGAGGCCTGCCATGAAAGGGAGCAAGGGTGCAGTCAGGGTAGCGTTCTTTGCGGTCCCACTAGTGGTATTCCCAACAGGAGGGCCAAGGTTACCACTAGTATTAGGTCCTGCACCAAACGTAGTGAAGGTGTCAGGGGGAGAACCGAAGGTGGAATGAGAAGGAGAACCCAAAGGACCAGAAGAAGAGTCAGTGTGCGGACTCGGTGGAGGACTAACTCGAACCCTACGCAGAGGAGTGAGTTGTCTGAATGGAAACTGAGGATGAAGGCCAAGAAGTCTCTAGGATAAATGCCTTGGTGGCGCAATGGTGTCGACACAAACATGACACAAAGGAAAAAGAGATCGACAAGGGCAAGGAGGTGCAGGATCAACTGATTACAATGTTGAAACAAGGGCAGAGAGGTGCGAGATCAATTGATTTCAATTTTTTAGATTCTTTGCTTGGCAGTGTTAACCAAGCCCTTTTTCGCTTAGGGTGTGTGTGTAAAAGTGTGTAAATTTTAATTTTTAAACCCAGACGTTTGTAGAGAAAAATAAAAAGTGTTATTGTATAGCTGTAAATAAACTTGCAAATGACAGTATATAGGCCTGCAAAAACAGAAAATAAACAGCTAATAATGAAATAATCTAAACCCAAGGAGGTGGGTCTCTCAACAACTAGTCTATAGGTGAGTAAAAAAAATAATCAAAACACAATAAAATTGCTAATAGATCTAAGGTCAAGAGGGACAGGGATCTAAAAGACAAAATATGTTGGAAAGTGGTGCAGAAAACAACAACAAATCAGAGGAAAAATTGTTGTAAAAATGGTGGAGAAAGGCTATCTCCTGGAGGGAAACAAAGTGAACCCTAGAGGAAAACCCAAACAAAGCTAGATGAGGTGATTTGGATGGATAACAAGCTGATTTGAAGTGGATCTAAAGGTGAGGTATCACATCTGAAAAATGGCTGAAGACTCTGAAATTTCAGACAACCTGCAACAGAAAAAACTCTTCCACAAAAAGTGGAGGGTACTGAAGCCCTAGGGGGCTAGGTTTCCACTTAGTTGAGTAAAAAAGAAAAATTATAGGTCCAAAACAGGCAGATACAGAGGTCAGACAACCCTGAACAGAGGCTCAGACAAACCCAGAAAACTTTCAGAAAAATGCAAAAAGTCCAGGTCGCAGTTTCTAACCTGTTTTCACCATAGGTTGCACTTTTTGGGCTGTAAAATGCACCCTGGAGGTCTAGGTCACAAGTTTTGGGCTGAAAAGTGCGATCTGCACTTTCGGCACTCTCAACGGCAGATTTTAGAAAAATTTGTCGTCTCAGCTGCGGCTGATGTATTTCACCTGCGTAATAAGTCTGGAAACACGCAGAAGTTAAAATTTTTATCGTTTTAGGGTTTTATGGGTTAAAAACAACATCAAGAAAAGAAAAACAAGGGGCTGAAGAGAAATCTCAGGGTTTGAAGTAGCTGGATATGCAAGGATCAGAAAAACGACGGTGGTCGTAATCGTAAACCCGTGTGGAGTTGCCAGTTGTTAGTATGAATCTTAATTCCAAGTGTACGAAAAAAGACCACTTTAGCTGCGCATAAAAAACAGCCCTAACGGTAGAAAATACTGCTAATATCTTCATATCTACAGTTAGGTGATCAAGATAAATGCTGCAAAAATCTAGATCTGTGCATTCGAAGACATTAAACAGTAGAAAAAACAAGATTTACTCCATGTATCCAATAGACAAGACAAGAATATATCAAATGAATTTTTTATTAATGGCAGATGAGAAGAAAACACAAGAGGGTGTTCCCGGTTCTCCTCAATGGGATGGGTTCTTGTAAGTTCTCAGCACTTCAGATTTAGAATTCCTCTCTCTTGATGGTGTAGAAAACCCAGACAAAAATGAAAAAGTATGGCTATGAGGGTGGATCAATAGTCAGACCACGAGTTGAGATCTAGAGTGATATTTAGGCAACAAAAGGTGACAAATGAATGGGAAAACCCTTCTATTTATAACAAAATATTGAGTTAGTATAGATATTGGTGTATAGTTAAAATACTATTAACCAAATCAAGATCCAACTTTTATGGAATATTTTATTATATTTGTTGGAGGGAAAAGGAATTTAACTTGAGTAAAATCCCCTTATTTGTAAATAATAAATAAATACATGATTTATTTATCATTTTAAGGATGTGATTAAGTAATAATAAATAAATAAATGATTTATTTATCATTTTAAGTATATGGTTGAGTAATAATCAAATAAATAATGATTTATAATTATTTAAGGGAGATTTAGTCATATTTAAAAAATAATATTATTTAAGTAATGTTTAAATAATTATTCTTAGAAAATAATAAGATAAATAATGATTTATCTAATTAATTTCCTTGTTTTGGGTTAAATATAACTAGGAATATTAATCAAACTATTGTTTAATTAATTATTCTTTGAGGAAAATCAAACAACTATAGATTTATTTAATATTTCCTCATGGGGTTTCTTGTTTAGACCATAAACAACTTAATAAAGGTGGTTTACTAAGTTATTTTTCATAGTGAATGTGATTTTACTTGGGGTAAAATTGGTCTTACTTGGTGTACTTGGGTCCATCTAATAACAATGGATTAGATAACCAAAAAATGGTGTAACACTTAGAGTTGTTTCCACTATCATCTTAGCAGCGAATCCTCTCACTTTGGATTACTTATTGAATCCTGGGGATATACCAACGTGGAAATTTATGGCTCTTTTATGTGACTAGATCACTAGCATTGAAATTTATCTTTACATTGGATGGTTCAACATCTTGATGATCCCTATCCTATTGACCGAAAATTTTGCATTCATTAATTCTTTCATTTCAACACCTCCAGTAGATATTGATGGTGTTCATGAGCCTATTTTTGGTTCTCTTCTTTATGGAAACAACACTATCTCCGGTGCCATTATTCCTACCTTTGAAATTGTCAACTTTTACTAAATATCCCATGGGGGAAGTAGCTTTCGTCGATGAATGGATAGACAATAGGGACCATATGAGCCAATAATTCATGTTGTTGATGTAGTGTCTGTTATCACTCAGATTTTCCTTGAAGTTGTGGAAAAGGAAAGTAAATCCGAGGTAACCAAAAACCAACCTTCAGATACAGAATCTAGCCAATCTGTATCCAGAGAGGGCTCTCTCTTTAAAATTTAGCTTTGTTCTTAGAAAATATTAGGCTAGTTATAAGTCCAAGATTTTGTTTGAATTTAAATGGTGGAATCCGCCAACTAAGGGTACGATTGAGTATTTCAGGCCATTGGGCTATGGAGTCGAAAGGATGGCTTTACTGGATTAATTTTTTACACCAAAGATGGCTTTGCAGGGCAAGATAGCCAAACAGAGAACAATTTTAGATATTAAAGTGAATGGAATGGATTTTGAAGGGATGAAAGGAGGCAATTAAGAATCTTTCAACATGTTCAAAGAAAGAAAGTGAATGATTACAAATAAAGAGCAGTTAAGAATTCTTTACTATAGTAATCAAAATTTTTAAACCAGCGAAACAAGAGAAATTAAGAATTCGTTGCTTATAACCAGCTTAGAAGAAAACATTTAGAATAATCACAATCGAAATCAGAGTACACTTAAGTAAGTTCTGATTTATTCTTTTATGTCAATTATTCAGAAATGGAACACAGTGATATTATAAACAGATATAAAACTTAAAACATAGGATAGAAAAGACTTATTGAACTGTAGTCTGACACATGAATCCTGCAAAAAGTCTTTAGCTTAAAATCATCATCCAGCAAGCCACAAAGAAGTTTCTCCAAAACACTTCTATTCCAAAAATTCAATGTTACAGCAAAGTAGAAGAATCCACCCTCAATAAGTCAATCGAGGGCTTATTTATACAAAAAAAAATGATACAAAATATCTCTTAACAAAACGAGATATAATCTAAAATGAATCACCAATAAGTTACAATAAAAATAGAGACAGATGATCTCATGGATAAGACAAGAAGTAATCGATGTTGTGTTGTTTCCTCTTTTCGAGGATGTGCTGGAGGCAGGTGCTATATTTTGGCTCATCGTTGTCCCCTTCAGTAATTTTATTCCAACTGACTTGCTTCACTGATACTCTTTGTTTTTACTGATACACTTTCAACTGAATTGATACTCTTTGTCTTTTGTTTGTCCCTTTTATCCTTTATATTGTAGTAAATAGGCAAAATTTCAAATAAGGATAAATTTTACAAAATTTCCAACAAGTCTTCCCACCATTTATCTTCTGCTATTTTTGTCCGTTGAAGCTTCCTCAGTGTTTCATCAGCCTCGGTATATCTGAAGAAATTAGGCTGGTTAGGAAACAAATGCCTTACTTCATGTTCTAAGTAAAACAAATTCTCTAATCTGTCATGAAGATTCCTTCCTGTAGGTAATGTTGCTTGTGATGAACTGGCTGAGGAATTGGCAAAATTGTGAGCATGTATGTCCAATTTCCTAACATAAGTTTCCAGGTCCATTATTTTATCTTCTGACATCATAGGGCTAGGCAACCCTTTATTCAATAGAGCATAAAACCTTTTTCTGAAATCAAGGATTTCAGTTTGCAAGTCAAAGCATCTTCTTTCTAAATTCTGCATAAGAGTTCTCTTAGTAAAAACTCTTTTTATCTCCAGGATTGTTGCAGTTCTATCTTGAATACCTAAATCTGCAAGTTGCTGTCTGGTTTGAGTATTCAGAAATTGTATAAGCTGATTGGCTTCTTCAGGCCTATTTCCTAATTCTGCTCGTGTGTTTTCAACTTCATCCAGAGCTGCTCTGACCAAATCATTCTGCTCGTACATTATCTGAATTGAAGACCATATGTATTTTATTGACTGGATAATATTCTCCCAAAGAATTTCATTTATTTCTCTCAAAGGCTTCTCCAATGTGAGATCCTTTTCTAATGCTTTAACCAATTTTTCTAATCTCTTGATTTCTCTTGATTTTTCAGCAACACTAATTTTTGAAAGATCATATTTCTATTCTAAATTGACAAGTTGTAACTTTGTGTGTTGAAGTTCAGTTACTTGAAGTCTCAAGTCATCCATTTGTTTTACTAATTGTTCTGAACTCAAATTTGAAGTGTCTACCTGTGATGACTCTGTTGGTTGACCTGTTGGCTGCGTACCTGTTATTGCCTCTGTTGTAGATTTTGGAAGAGCAGATTGTTTGTCTTTTAATGCTTGCTCCAACTCTTTTTCTGTTTCAACCAATTGCTCATTCATTTTTAATAGCAACTCCATCATTTCTTCTTCACAATTTTTCTTTATTATTTCTTCAGTTTGAGGATGTCTGGAGGCTGGAAATTTCAAATGCTTTTTCAAAGCAGCAATGTCATCATCCTTTTTTTTTATTAATGCTTCTATGCCTTTGACATCCTTTGGATTGTGTCCCAAACCAATTATTATTTCTCCAAATGTTTTTATTTTGTTATCTTTGGCTTGAGAAGAAGCCTTTTCAATCTGAAATTGTATACTGGTGTTCTCCAAAGAGTCCTGTAACTTGTGAGTTGCCATGGCTTTATCAGTCAAAGTGGAATAGATCATTTCCCCAGTCTGCTTATGTAATTCAATCTAGTCTAAAGGATGGATATCCTTTGCTAGAACTTCAAAGTTTGTCCTGATATAATCAGCAGTTGTTTTTGGTTGTTGCACCTTGGGTTTGAAATGGCTCATTAACATTTTTCCATGTTGAATGTCAAAAGCTGACATTAGTCTTTCTTGATTCTTTGGAGCCATTTTCAAATATTGATTATATACTTGCATTTTTAGTGGATCATTCCTAGCCTTGATATTGATAAATGTCTTCTTTATATCTCCTGTATCTTTGACTGGTGTTTTGAAAGAAGATATTTCCATACTCTGTTGCTTCTGTAGCTTTTCCCTTTGAGAAGTAGTAGATGCCCCACTGACTGTATCTGTTTGCTGACTACCTGATTGTCCTTGTCCTTGACTGTCAGAAATTTCTTGAAATGATTCAACTTCTAGATTCTTCTCTTGAAATTGTTTGATTTATTCTTCTCTGAATATCATTTGGTTCTACTTGAGCCTCCTGAAGTAATTTCATAACAAGAATTCCTAAGGATGATGGAAATCTAGCCTCAATACCATAAACTAATTCATATGGACTGGTCCCAATTGATTTCTTAGTTGTAAGTTTGTCTGCGCACAATGCATTGGTAAGTTTCTTATGCCAATTCTTTTTATTTTCTTCCAATAATTTTTTAATGATATTAATGAGGCTTTTATTAGAAGATTCAGCCAGTCCATTACCTTGAAGATAATAGGCTGTTGAATGACCTAAAGTGATGTGATATTTATTGCAGAAAATATCATTTTATTAGACTTAAAAGCAGCAGCATTGTCAATTATAATTTTCTCTGGACATCCAAATCTTGAAAGTATATTGGTTTCTAAGAACCCTATAATTACATAATCATTAGCTTGTCTGCATGGGATAGCTTCAATCCATTTAGTAAAGTAATCTGTGGCAGTAAGGATCCATCTATGTTGCCCAGAATAAGGAGGATGGATTTCACCAATAAAATCCAGTCCCCATTGTTGAAAGGGTCTCTCGGTGGAAATTGGTTTTAATGGTAAAGGCAACAATTTTCTCTTGCCTTCAAAGCTCTGACACTTGTGACAAGAAGTTACAAATTTCTTAACATCTGAAAACAAGGTTGGCCAATAAAAACCAGCCCTTAAGATCTTATCTGTAGTTGACTTCCATTAGAGGTGTCCACCGCAATCTCCTGCATGAAATTCATTAAGAGCTTTGTCAGTTTCATCTTTCAATAAACAATTTAATAGGATTCCATCATGATTCTTCCAAAAAAGAGCACTATCTAAAATACAATACTTTAAAGATGTCATTTTTAAGAACCTTTGTTTCGTTCTGGATAACCCTGGAGGAGCTTGCAGGTTTAACAAAACATAAATGATATCAGTGTACCAGGGTGAGTCTAAAAAGGCCTGACTGATCTGTGGAGTCGCCATCTCCTGTTCGTCATCCAGTTCATTAATATCCAGGGCTTGGCAATTTGTTTCAGTCATGAGTTGAGCCAAACCTTGTCCTTTTATGAATTTTGTTGGTTTTATTTCAATATCATATTCTAATATGGTAGCTATCCACTTACCTCTTTTGCCTTCAATACCATCTTGAGTTAAGATGTCTTTAACGACAGCATTAGGTACATAAGCTATCACATGAGAATACAATATATAAACTCTAAAATCTTTAATTGCTTTCACAAGTGCAAAAGCTTGTTTCTCCATGATATTGTATTTCAATGATGCATCTCTAAGTGCTTTACTAAAAAAGGCTATAGGTTTTTCACATCCCTGATCATCCTTTTGTAATAAAACAGCTGCAACTGTATGTTCAGAAGCAAATGAAAAAATTATGAAATCTCTATCAAATTTTGGACTGGTAAGAACTGGTGTTCTGGTCAAAGCCATTTTGTTTTCTTCAAATGATTGCTTGGCTTCTACTATCCACTTAATACTTGAATCCTTTCTTAACATGTTAGTAAGCAGTCTAAGTAATTCAACTAAACTAGAAATGAATCTTCTCAAAAAAATTATCTTTCCTATGAAAGCTTGAAGTTCTTTAATATTCCTGGGATGAGGTATTTGCAAAATGGCTTGTATTCTTTCAGGATCAATTCTAATGCCATCTTTTGAAATGATATGACCTAGGAGTTTACCTTCTTCAACACCAAACAATGATTTTTTTTGGATTTAAAGAAATACCATACTTTCTGCATTTTATAAACACTTGTCTAAGATGGTCCAATTGTTGTTGATTTGTCTTGGAAAAAACAGTCAAATCATCCAAATATATGACTAGAAAATCATGAATTTCTTTGGCAAAGGCAATGTCCATTGCTCTTTGGAAGGTCACTCCTGCATTTTTGAGTCCAAAAGGTATCTTAACGTATTTGAATGCACCCCATGGTGTTGTAAAAGTTGTTTTGTCTTGATCATCAGGATGAACCAGAATCTGGTTGTATCCTGAGAATCCATCCAGAAGAGAAATCTTGGAAGAACCTACTAGCCTTTGTAAGATATGGTCCATTTTAGGCAAAGGATAGTTATCTTTTAAAGAAACTTTGTTTAAATTTCTCAAATCAACACATAGTCTAATCTCTCATGTTTTCTTCCTTGTTGGTACCAAATTAGAAACCCATTCAGAAAACCTAGTAGGAGAAATTATTCCTGCTTCATACATTCTTTTAATTTCTTTCTCAATTGAAGGTAGTAACACAGGGTTGATTATTCTAAGTTTCTGTTTAAATGGTTTCTGATCTGGTTTCAAAGGTATAGTATGTTGAATTATGGAGGTATCATATGATTTCAGATCTTCATAACTCCAGGAAAAAACATCCTGGAATTATTTTAAAAGTTCAACGTATTTAACCTTTTGATCCGCTGGCAGAGATTTAGATAGTTTAACCATCTTAGGATTTCCTTCAGTTCCCAAATTATATTCTTCAATATCAGCGTTTAATGGTTCCATTTTGGGTTTCAGTGGAATGTCATTAGAGTCAAAAATATCTTCCAAAGGATTTAATCCTTTAGGTAAATGATTATCTTTCAGATTAATAATTTCAGATTCATCTTCTATAATCTCATCGACTTCCATTTGTTTCAGATCCTGCATATCTTTTTTGGTGAATTTAGTTGGGTGAAGCATGTGAATTGCAGTCTCTTCTGAAATATCTGTTTCTTGTTCATCTATTTGATCAGATTCATTGATTGTTGTGTCTTCATCTATACTACTGTTAGAGAATTCATTTTCTAAGGTCAAAAAATTATTTATCTGATTATTATTTACAAACACTTGCCAATTCATAAGATTATCCGGTATAGCAGGTCTATGTCTAATCTCAGCTGTGAACTGATGATTAGGTCCAAAAGGTAATTTACAGGTGCTAGCGAACATTGCAAGACTGTGAGCATGCAAATTTTGTTTTCTAGGAATTTTGGCAAGTTGAGCTTGTAGAAAAGTGTTGAGAATTTCCACAACTGTTTCTCTGTATTGTCTTAATCTGGGGTCTTTTGTTGAACATTCACCATTAATCTGTTGAATAATTAACTCAGAGTCTCCTATGATTGATACTCTAATTTCTCCTAATTTTTTGACATGTTTAAGCCCTAGCAAAAGAGCTTCATACTCTGCCATATTATTAGTGCATCTAAAGTTCAATCTATAAGCATGGCCTTCGGCATGATCATTTTCAACGTTATGTATCCAAATTCCAGCTCCTGCTCCTAACTTATTTACTGAACCATCAAATTCTAAATGCCACAGAATTTCATGTTCATAATCTTCATCAACTGTTTTAACATGTTTCTTAATAGGAGGAGCTGGTTTTTCAGTTTTTTCTGGTGTCTCTTGAATGTCTGATGTTTCTTTGTTTTCAGAAATTTATTCGATTTGAACAGTAGATTTATTTGCAGTTTCTGTTTCTGGTGCTTCTAGTTCAGTAGGAAGGTCAGATTCAGCATTATGAAGGATGAATGAGTCCATATCAGAATGTACTGAATAGACAGGGAATTTTTCAGGCTTCTCATGGCTACTGACTAAATATTTCATCAAGGTCTCTCTGTATAGTCTTTTAGGTTGACAAAATACTGAAATAGTAGCATATGACATATCTAATTGAATAGATCCTCTGAGTTTGGCACCCCAGGATCTGGACAACAACATACCATATTTGGGAGGAATATCGGCTACTACTATATCCATCAGAACAGATTTCGCAGGGTATTGCACCAAAGTAACACACAAATCTTTAATCAAACCTAAACATCTTACCTGACTCGAATCAAAAGAAAAAAGATATTTATATGGTCTGGTAATATCAAGGTTTAATCTTTCCATCACAGCTTTGGGCATTAAATTATGGGACGCTCCAGAATTAAGCATGGCGTTATGAAGTATTTTGTCATGAACATTCAAACTCACGTAAAATGGAGGAGTTCCTCCACTTTTCGGTTTGCCATTTACCTCAGGGCCAAAAAGGAGTTTGGGTTGATCATCAAAAACATTTACTGAATCGTCCATTCCAGTAATGTTGATGTTAAGGGATTTGCTGATTTGGCTTCTATAGACATCATGTTTAGCCAATTCTGCTAATGGAACAACTATCTTTAGTTTGCCTATTTCAGCCTCTAGATTGAAAGGTTTTTCTGTTTGAGCTCTAATGTTTTGGACAGTTGGGTTTTCTCTGTTTTTTGGGTTTTCAGTGTTTTTCTCTTTTTCGTGGATGGGATGATGAGTTGAAGGTGCTTCTGAATTAACTTCTGCTGGTTCTTCTACGTTTCCTGTAGGAGGAAAAGTATTAGAAACTTGTTCATTATTTGGTTGGCTATCAGACACATCTTCAATTATTGGATTTGCGGGGTTAGGACCTGTTCTAGACAAAATTTGTACAGGTGGAGTGTTAGTTTTACCTTTGATGTTTTGCTTCACAGCTTTCTGTTTGCTATTCTCTGGCACATCAATTCGTCTGCTTCTCAAATTGTATTTTTTATGAACTTCATAAATTGCTGTGTCATAACCTTCTTTAAAATCAAAAGTTTCTCCTGAATGAGTTTGAAATGTTTCAAGAATGTGATTTTCTTGATCATCTTGAGATAGGAAAACTTCTGGTTCATTCTTGTTCTCAGTTACGTTATTTATTTCAACATCCTCAGTAGGTTCCTCAGAAGATGAACCTTCAACAAAATTTTCTTGGAAGGGTGGCCTGATGTTTTGGTCAGGGACATTTTTCCCAGTATTTTGGTTTTCGTTTCTTCTAAAGTTTGGGTTTCTAACAACATTTTGACCATCGCCAGAAGACTTTCTTTCGATTGTCTCTACTTTGTCTCCCAGTCTTTCTATACCTTTAATAATTGCGTCCAGCTTTCTTTCAAAAGCTGAAGGTTCTTCGTTCATAGGCATCCTTCTTTCAGCCCTAGCTCTAGCTTGTTTTTCTATGAGGTTAGCTTAAACACTAACCACTATGCTTTGCATCTCTTCTAGGGTTTGGGGGGCTCTTTCCCTAAGTGAATATGCTATGTCAGAGTCAAAAGCATCAGGGAATTTAACCAGTACTAAATCCGGAGGGGGTCTAAGGTTTTGAGGAACAACGTTGTAGGCTTCGTTAAATCTGATGATATAATCTTGTACTGTTTCATTAGGTCCTCTCTTCAATTTTCCAAAGTCAGATAGGATCTGAAGAGGGTCTTTCTTCTTCTCCCATCTATTTAAAAATGACCTATATAGGGCTAGTAAGTCAGCGATATTGTTTGGAGCAAGAGCCCTAAACCATGTCCTGACTTCCCAAGTAAGACTCTGGACAAAAATTCTCATTCGAACATCATCAACGTCAATTTCATAAAATTCAAAGTAATCAATCATCCTTTTGGTATGTTGTTGAGCAGTATAAGTACCGGAACCATCAAAAGGGGTGATCTTACTCTGATAATCTGGAGGCAAAGCAGCAGGGTTGCCTGGCAACCTTAACGGAGCATATCTATTGGCCATTGGAAGGTGTAATGGAATAACAGGTGATGATGGTCTGGAAGGAGTGGGTGGAGGAGTATAAGGAGTGACTTGTGTTTGAGAAGCTTGAGGAAAAGTAGCTGAACTTGGGGAAGCTTCAGTAATTACAGAAATGTTTGAAGTTTCTTCAAAGGTCTGTTCAGATTGAATGGAGTTTTGTAAATTTCTGTCAAGATGAAATGAAACAAATCTCAATTGTAAATCTTCAAGAAATAATGGGTCCGGAACTAGTCTGGATAATTCAGTTTCAGAAAAATTCACAAATAAAGATGTTTCAAATCGCTCATCAAAAGGTATTTCATCAAAATATATAATCTTCACAGGACAGGATGTTGATCTAGAAAGAGGTCGAGAACTTCCAGAACTTTCTTGACTTCCTCTTTCAGAGCTTTCTTGACTTCCTTGTCTTCTAAGAATCCTAGGAATAAGATTTGGATTATCGAATACCGGAGGTGGGTTTGGATCAGGATTTGACCTAGTATAACGAATCCTTTCTGAAGCCAGTTTTCCTAGTAATGTTTCTTTTTGGTTTTTTGTTTTAAATAAAATGAAAGTACAAATTCGACAAATTCTTTAACAAATTTAAGATTTTGGATTAAAATTTTCTCAAAGATTTATTGAACTAGAGAGTCTGATTGAATGTTTGAAACTAAAGTTCAGTTATTTAAGCTAAACCAGAGATAGACTGAAGCAGCATTTATTTACTATGCAATTGCAGAGCAAAAGCATTTCAAAGGCTACCTGGCTGATCTTCAGACTCTGTCTGTAGCTTATAAGCAAACAATATTGACAAGAAAGATATTCAGATCCCCAGTGGAGTTGCCACTATGTTATCACTCAGATTTTCCTTGAAGTTGTGGAAAAGGAAAGTAAATCCGAGGTAACCACAAACCAACCTTCAGGTATAGAATCTAGCCATCTGTATCCAGAGAGGGCTCTCTCTTTAAAATTTAGCTTTTGTTCTTTGAAAATATTAGGCTAGTTATAAGTCCAAGAGTTTTGTTTGAATTTGAATGGTGGAATCCGCCAACTAAGGGTATGATTGAGTATTTCAGAACATTGGGCTATGGAGTCGAAAGGATGGCTTTACTGGATTACTATTATACACACAAGATGGCTTTGCAGGGCAAGATAGCCAAACAGAGAACAATTTTTAGAAATTAAAGTGAATGGAATGGATTTTGAAGGGATGAAAGGCAATTAAGAATCTTTCAACATGTTCAAAGAAAGAAAGTGAATGATTACAAATAAAGAGTAGTTAAGAATTCTTTACTATAGTAATCAAAATGTTTAAACCAGTGAAACAAGAGCAATTAAGAATTCGTTGCTTATAACCAGTTAGAAGAAAACATTTAGAATAATCACAATTGAAATCAGAGTACACTTAAGTAAGTTCTGATTTGTTCTTTTATGTCAATTATTTAGAAATGGAACACAGTGATATTATAAACAGATATAAAACTTAAAACATAGGATAGAAAAGACTTATTGAACTGTAGTCTGACACATGAATCCTGCAAAAAGTCTTGAGCTTCAAATCATCATCCAGCAAGCCACAAAGAAGTTTCTCCAAAACACTTTTATTCCAAAAAGTCAATGTTACAGCAAAGTAGAAGAATTCACCCTCAATAAGTCAATCGAGGGCTTATTTATACAAAAAAAAAATGATACAAAATATCTCTTAACAAAACGAGATATAATCTAAAATGAATCACCAATAAGTTACAATAAAAATAGAGATAGATGGTCTCATGGATAAGACAAGAAGTAATCGATGTTGTGTTGTTTCCTCTTTTCGAGGATGTGAAGAGGCAGGTGCTATATTTTGGCTCATCGTTGTCCCCTTCAGTAATTTTATTCCAACTGACTTGCTTCACTGATACTCTTTGTTTTTACTGATACACTTTCAACTGAACTGATACTCTTTGTCTTTTGTTTGTCCCTTTTATCCTTTATACTATAGTAAATAGGCAAAATTTCAAATAAGGATAAATTTTACAAAATTTCCAACAAGTCTTCCCACCATTTATCTTCTGCTGTTTTTGTCCGTTGAAGCTTCCTCAGTGTTTCATCAGCCTCGGTATATCTGAAGAAATTAGGCTGGTTAGGAAACAAATGCCTTACTTCATGTTCTAAGTAAAACAAATTCTCTAATCTGTCATGAAGATTCCTTCCTGTAGGTAATGTTGCTTGTGATGAGCTAGCTGAGGAATTGGCAAGATTGCGATCATGTATGTCCAATTTCCTAACATAAGTTTCCAGGTCCATTATTTTATCTTCTGACATCATAGGGCTAGGCAACCCTTTATTCAATAGAACATCAAACCTTTTTCTGAAATCAAGGATTTCAGTTTGGAAGTCAAAGCATCTTCTTTCTAAATTCTGCATAAGAGTTCTCTTAGTAAAAAATCTTTTTATCTCCAGGATTGTTGCAGTTCTATCTTGAATACTTAAATCTGCAAGTTGCTGTCTGGTTTGAGTATTCAGAAATTGTATAAGCTGATTGGCTTCTTCAGGTCTATTTCCTAATTCTGCTCGTGTGTTTTCAACTTCATCCAGAGCTGCTCTGACCAAATCATTCTGCTCGTACATTATCTGAATTGAAGACCATATGTATTTTATTGAATGGACAATATTCTCCCAAAGAATTTCATTTATTTCTCTCAAAGGCTTCTCCAATGTGAGATCCTTTTCTAATGCTTTAACCAATTTTTCCAATCTCTTGATTTCTCTTGATTTTTCAGCAACACTAATTTTTGAAAGATCATATTTCTGTTCTAAATTGACAAGTTGTAACTTTGTGTGCTGAAGTTCAGTTACTTGAAGTCTCAAGTCATCCATTTGTTTTACTAATTATTCTGAACTCAAATTTAAAGTGTCTACCTGTGATGACTCTGCTGGTTGACCTGTTGGTTGTGTACCTGTAATTGCCTCTGTTGTAGATTTTGGAAGAGCAGATTGTTTGTCTTTTAATGCTTTCTCCAACTCTTTTTCTGTTTCAACCAATTGTTCATTCATTTTTAATAGCAACTCCATCATTTCTTCTTCATAATTTTTATTTATTATTTCTTCAGTTTGATGATGTCTGGAGGCTGGCAATTTCAACTGCTTTCTCAAAGCAGCAATGTCATCATCCTTTTTATTTATTAATGCTTCTATGCCTTTGACATCCTTTGGATTGTGTCCCAAACCAATTATTATTTCTTCCAATGTTTTTATTCTGTTATCTTTGGCTTGAGAAGAAGCCTTTCCAATCTGCAATTGTGCACTGGTGTTCTCCAAAGAGTCCTGTAACTTGTGAGCTGCCATGGCTTTATCAGTCAAAGTGGAATAGATCATTTCCCCAGTCTGCTTATGTAATTCAATCTGGTCTAAAGGATGGATATCCTTTGCTAGAACTTCAAAGTTTGTCCTGATATAATCAGCAGTTGTTTGTGGTTGTTGCACCTTGGGCTTGAAATGGCTCATTAACATTTTGCCATGTTGAATGTCAAAAGCTGACATTAGTCTTTCTTGATTCTTTGGAGCCATTTTCAAATATTGCTTATATACTTGCATTTTTAGTGGATCATTCCTGGCCTTGATATTGATAAATGTATTCTTTATATCTCCTGTATCTTTGACTGGTGTTTTGAAAGAAGATATTTCCATACTCTGTTGCTTATGTAGCTTTTCCCTTTGAGAAGTAGTAGATGCCCCACTGACTGTATCTGTTTGCTGAATGCCTGATTTTCCTTGTCCTTGACTGTCAGAAATTTCATGAAATGATTCAACTTCTGGAAGAGGATTCAATCTTTACCTTTTAGTATGATGCTGCTCTGTAGATCTATCACCAGGGGTGGATGTTTCAGCTTCTCTCTTTTTCCCTTTTTCCATATTAAGAGGAGTTTGAAGATTGGCAATTTCTGCCTCATTGATCTGAACTGGAGTGATGTGTACCTGACTTTGTTCTTTAGATGTCTCTGGTAACTCTGTCATTGTGAACTTTTCAATTATTTGTATGTCCGGTTCTTTTTCTTTTCCTTTTGATTCTACTGCAATATTTTCTTGTAACTCCTGCTGAATAATCCCAATTGAGGAAGGGCCAACTTCTGATCTTGGTACCTGTACAAAAGAGTCTAGGTCAAGCATCTTCTCAAGATATTTCATAACATTTCTTATATTGACCTGCTCAATATCATGCTCTATCAATGTGCCTTCTATCCATTCATCTGTATTAGCATATTTTTCAATCTCTGGAATTCTCTGATGGATGTATGGTGCTGATTTATTTTTCATTCTTTTTTCACAAATGAAGTTGAATGGGTCATAAGGTGCCCAATAGAAACTCTTCTGTAATCTGAAATGGTCTTGTAATATCTTTTCAGCTTCCTCCCCTCCATCCCTAGAGTTACAGATAAACGGACCTAATTCACTTTTGATCCGGAGTTGAGCCTTCTTCTTTGCATTACAAAAATGAATTATATCAGAGTTGTTCATTTGCCTGAAGTACTCTAATGCAAAGAGTCTCATGGGGAGATATTTCGGCAATTTAAATGGACATAATTCACATCCATATATCCTGACTTCTGTGTGATTTTGGTAAAAGTACCAATCACCAATCTTGTATTGTTTTGATAGCTGTAGAGTTTTCTTGATTTCATTGCTGATTCTGGGAGGAGAAACTCCTGTCAACAAGGCAGTTGCAGGGTGTATAAAAAGATCAATGAACTCATTATAGGAATAGGGAGAATCTTGAGAACTATGGGTGATGGCTGACCAAAAGATAATAGATCTAGGATTCCCCTGGGCATAAAGTTTCTTGGTATAGAAAGGGAAATTTTCAGACTGGTAATATATCAGGAGGTGATAAATGACAAAGGAATACTTGAACACTTTCTCATTTTCTAATCTCATGAATTGATCATGGATTTTGTTGGCTATGTAAGATGCAAAGTCATACCTGACAGCAGGAGGTTGTCTAGGGGTAAAAATAGACAGTAATACTAGCATCAGATGATCAACAAATTCACTGGTATTAAAGCCCATTATAAAAGATATCATATCCAAAACAAGTCTACCCTCCTCAGTGAAAAAAGCAGACACATAAGGGGGAGGGCCTTCAGGTTGATGATCAGGCAACATAAAGGTCTGACAGATGTGGCTTAGTTCTTCATGGGATAGTTTTGTAGATTTCTCAAGGAGGTCTCCCAGGGACAGGGGAGTGAGGGCTTGATCGGGTTGAAAATGAAGCATTTCATTGATTGACTGAGCCGTAATTGGGAAAAGGACGTCTTGGTTTGGGGATAAGACTGCTCTCTGGTTATGATCATAATTGGCATGGCAAAGATGGATTATTTCAGGGAAAATATGAATAGAGGGAAAGAGGTATCGGGGAAGATTAGATTCTCATAACCCAATTGTATCCAAGCCATTCAAATAATTGTCTCTGCAGCGACAAAAAATTCGAAGAGGGCTTTCAGTAAAACTCAGGTCTTTGATTTGGAAATCCCTGTCGACTAATGATAAATAATCCAGGTCTCTGTGAGGAGCGTTCAATGGGGCAACGTTTAAAGCCACAGGAACTTCCATTTTTGGTTCTTGTGTGTTCAAAAATGGAAATTCGGCTTATGGTGAGAAAACGAGAAAATTTACGGGTTTCGATGGGAAAAACAGGTACTGTTGCAGGCTGGGAAATCAATTACAGTTCTTCGGGATTAAGGAATGAACTAGTAATCAAATTTTTAACTCTGTTTCAGTAAAAGAAAGAGGAAAACCAAGTTTTCTTACAGAGTTCAGTGCGATTTTAGGGTAAATACCTGTTTTTGGAGGAAAAGAGCGTTTCGAACAGACGCGGGTGAGTGCGGATAATCTTCTGAGAGGCTCGAGTGCAATTTGCTTTGACAGGAAAAGGTTGACGAACCTCAGAATTTGAATTTCAAATTTTCTGCATGGGGGTGTATTCGTTCAGTTCGTGCAGAATAACGAAAAAGACACGAAAGTTTTGTTTTATTTGGAAAAGTCAAACGGGGGGAAATTTTTATTATTTTAATGACTGACGTCATTCTGTACGGGAGGCGAGTTACAGGGGGGGGAAAAGTGGTAAGCGGTTTTTTCCGCGCCACTTATGGGCGAAGGCAGTTTCGGGCGGATGGGCATCGAAGCGATACAGCGTTTGACACGTAGCATACACTATTTGAAAACCACTTTTCATTTCGCACATTAACTTTTGGATGGGGGATGGCCAGCGGAATCGATGCGAGCCATTGATCTTGGAGCGGGCGATCGCACGGTGGATGGGACAGGGGGTTGATGGAGGTTTAACAGGCGCGGGCCAGTTGTAATGAACGGTTAATTAATTATTTCGGGAGGTGTTTGATTGGAGGGGAGGTTATTAATTAACATGGACGGTTAATTAATCCCTTAAATACGTGGGCAGGCGATCGGGATTTGGTTTTAAACCAGAGTTTAGAGTTGGAACATGGGAAATTTAACTCTGGTTAGGGCATAGGGAGAGAGGAAAATACAAAGGGGATGGGTTATTTGCTTTGAAGTTTAAGTTTAAATTAAACTTTCGGATTTATTTTTTGTTTTAAACATATATGCATATGTTTAAGAGATTTTTCATATATATTTTTATTATATAGTAATTAAATCAATGTGACTTATTACCATAGGGGGCAGGAATAGATTTAACGTTATATTTTAGCCAAAAGGGAACATATTGTGGGTTTTTGATTTGAATAAGTTGGAATAAAATACTTTTGGCTAAAATAGCTATAATACATGGGTTTTGGGAATATTATTACAAAAGGATTTATATATAATAGGAAAAGGTGATTTTCATAGGGAGTTAATAGATAAATTAGAGTTAATATGACAAGGGACAATGTAAACTCAAAATACTTAAATATAACCAAGAAAGTGAAGATTCAAAAGTAAATGGCATTATTATACTTTCATCACTTAGACTTAGAATAAAAGTGATTTTGAGGGCTTTTCATGAAATATTGAAGGATTTTCCTAATTAAAATGGGATTTTACTTGGGAAAAGATTTTTGAAAGATGAATGAATGTGATAATGGATAATTTCAAGTACTTAGGTATTTTCAATTATTGGGCCGAGGGTCCGGTCCCTCCAAAAGTCAAGGAAATGCCTTGAGCCCCTTTAATCTTCAAATACCTTAGTGCTTACGGAAATTAGTGAAATCTTTAAGGGAAAATGAAGGGGAAGTTAATAATCTTGACTTTGCTTTGCTGTGAAATTTTTCCAATGTAGTATCTGCCTTTGCACTTGTGATGAAAGTAAAATTGAACACATTTAGAACCATGATTCATCACATGTAATTCTGCAACAACATCTACCTACCCTACCTACTTACTCTACCATTTTATCTTCTTTATTAGGGTGCACTTAGACTGGCAAACCCTTATCAATCTTCTTTTTCTTTTACATGGCAAACCTATCTAAGTCTACACTTATTACATCCAAGGGCTCAGATTAAACTGTTGAGCACCTTTATTAACTCTACCTATCTACTTATCTGCCAAGATTAAACTGTTTGGTCAGATATTTATTCTCTATTCTACAACATGAAATTGAAAAATGAATGAGTCAAGTTTAAACAGTTTGACTCTTCATAAATTGTGGCAAAAGTTTGACAAGCTGTACACAATTTTGTTTATTACAAAAAATGAAATAGTAGTGGCATTTAGACTTGCACACTTTCGTGGTCTATTTTTGTTTGGGGTTCATTTCTTTCACTTTTTTGACCATTTTATTCTTTTCACCCTTTGATTTTTCTTTTAGGGTATACCCTCTTTACATTTTTTAAAATTTTTTGATTTTTCGATTTTTTGAAAATATGGAACACCTTTGCACAAGAAAAAGGTTTGAACATATTGCATAGTTCAATAAGTCAATCATGAAAAATGACACCTATTGGTATAGGAGTCTAACACTGGCTCCACTTGGGGATGGCTTTTCCTGGTGAAAATTCAAGAACGGCAGCTCAGATGCCTCAAAATGTTTTTAACTGAACCATGAAATATTCTTTTTCTGGTGGCTTTATTGTATATATGATAGTAAAACCTTATTAAGCTTAGGGCCTTCACTTCGGGCTTCAACTTCAGCAAGTCACCATCCAATGAAAACTGATGCATTAGAAAGGATATATTATGTACAAGTTAAAAATTCAGAACATCCTAGTAAATAGGATCAAAGTAGTGTTTTAGCATTCGACCATTGAATGGTCCTTCCTCAGCTTCTGAACCATCCAAATTCTTCAAAAAATATGTGTTATTTCCCTGTAAAGCATGAATGATGTAAGGTCCTTTCCATAAGAAATCAAATTTCCCATGTTTTCCTTTATCTTCCCTTCTGGAATCCCATCTTAGAACTTTGTCTCCCAGTTGAAAATCTTCTGCTTTAGTCCTTCTGTCAAACATTTTCTTTAACTTTTCCTGTAAAACTTGGGATGGTTGATACACTTCTTCTCTGGTCTGCTACAAGTGAATTGTTTGATTTATTCTTCTCTGAATATCATTTGGTTCTACTTGAGCCTCCTGAAGTAATTTCATAACAGGAATTCCTAAGGATGATGGAAATCTAGCCTCAATACCATAAACTAATTCATATGGACTGGTCCCAATTGATTTCTTAGTTGTAAGTCTATCTACGCACAATGCATTGGTAAGTTTCTTATGCCAATTCTTTTTATTTTCTTCCAATAATTTTTTAATGATATTAATGAGGCTTTTATTAGAAGATTCAGCCAGTCCATTACCTTGAGGATAATAGGCTGTTGAATGGCCTAAAGTGATGTGATATTTATTGCAGAAACTAATCATTTTATTAGAATTAAAAGCAGCAGCATTGTCAGTTATAATTTTCTCTGGACATCCAAATCTTGAAAGTATATTGGTTTCTAAGAACCCTATAATTACATAATCATTAGCTTGTCTGCATGGGATAGCTTCAATCCATTTAGTAAAGTAATTTGTGGCAGTAAGGATCCATCTATGTTGCCCAGAATAAGGAGGATGGATTTCACCAATAAAATCCAGTCCCCATTGTCGAAAGGGTCTCTCGATGGAAATTGGTTTTAATGGTAAAGGCAACAATTTTCTCTTGCCTTCACAGATCTGACACTTGTGACAAGAAGTTACAAATTTCATAACATCTGAAAACAAGGTTGGCCAATAAAAACCAGCCCTTAAGATCTTATCTGCAGTTGACTTCCATTAGAGGTGTCCACTGCAATCTCCTGCATGAAATTCATTAAGAACTTTGTCAGTTTCATCTTTCAATAAACAATTTAATAGGATTCCATCATGATTCTTCCAAAAAAGAGAACTATCTAAAATACAATACTTTAAATATGTCATTTTCAAAAACCTTTGTTTCGTTTTGGATAACCCTGGAGGAGCTTGCAGGTTTAACAAAACATAAATGATATCAGTGTACCAGGGTGAATCTAAAAAGGCCTGACTGATCTGTGGAGTCGCCATCTCATGTTTTTCATCCAGTTCATTAATATCCAGGGCTTGGCAATTCGTTTCAGTCATGATTTGAGCCAATCCTTGACCTTTTATGAGTTTTGTTGGTTTTATTTGAATGTCATATTCTAATATGGTAGCTATCCACTTACCTCTTTTGCCTTCAATCCCATCTTGAGTTAAGATGTTTTTAACGACAGCATTAGGTACATAAGCTATCACATGAGAATACAATATATAAACTCTGAAATCTTTAATTTCTTTCACAAGTGCAAAAGCTTGTTTCTCCATGATATTGTATTTCAATGATGCATCTCTAAGTGCTTTACTAAAAAAAGCTATTGGTTTTTCACATCCTTGATCATCTTTTTGTAGTAAAACAGCTGCAATTGTATGTTCAGAAGCAAATGAAAAAATAATGAAATCTCTATCAAATTTTGGACTGGTAAGAACTGGTGTTCTGGTTAAAGCCATTTTGATTTCTTCAAATGATTGCTTGGATTCTACGGTCCAGTCACAACTTGAATCCTTTCTTAACATGTTAGTAAGCAATCTAAGTAATTCAGCTAAACTAGAAATGAATCTTCTCAAAAAATTGATCTTTCCTATGAAAGCTTGAAGTTCTTTAATATTCCTGGGATGGGGTATCTGCAATATGGCTTGTATTCTTTCAGGATCAATTCTAATGCCATCTTTAGAAATAATGTGACCTAGGATTTTCCCTTCTTCAAGACCAAACAATGATTTTTTCGGATTTAAAGAAATACCATACTTTCTGCATTTTAAAAATACTTGTCTTAGATGATCTAAATGTTGCTGATGTGTCTTGGAAAAAATAGTTAAATCATCTAGATAAATAACCAGAAAATCATGAATTTCTTTGGCAAATGCAATATCCATTGCTCTTTGAAAGGTTGCCCCTACATTTTTGAGACCAAAAGGCATCTTAACATATTTGAAAGTACTCCATGGTGTTGTAAATGTTGTTTTATCTTGATCATCAGGATGAACCAGAATCTGGTTATACCCTGAAAATCCATCCAGAAGAGAAATCCTTGAAGATCCTACTACCCTTTGTAAGATATGGTCCATTTTAGGCAAAGGATAGTTATCTTTTAAAGAAACTTTGTTTAAATTTCTCAAGTCAACACAAAGTCTAATCTCTCCAGTCTTTTTCCTTGTTGGCACTAAATTAGAAACCCATTCAGAAAACCTAATAGGAGCTATAATTCCTGCTTCATACATTCTTTTAATTTCTTTCTCAATTGAAGGTAGTAAAACAGGGTTGATCCTTCTAAGTTTTTGTTTGAATGGTTTCTGATCTGGTTTCAAATGTATTGTATGTTGAATGATTGATGTATCGTATGACTTCAGATCTTCATAAATCCAGGCAAAAAAATCCTGGAATTCTTTTAAAAGTTCAACATATTTAACCTTTTGATCCTTTGGCAGAGATTTAGATAGTTTAACCATCTTGGGATTTCCTTCGGTTCCCAAATTGACTTCTTCAATATCAGATTTCAAAGTTTCCATTTTGGGTTTTAGTGGAATGTCATTTGAGTCAAAAAGATCTTCTAAAGGGGTTAACCCTTTGGGTAAATGATTATCTTTCAGATTAATAATTTCAGATTCATCTTCTATAATCTCATCGAATTCCATTTGTTTCAAATCCTGCATATCTTTTTTAGTGAATTTGGTTGGGTGAAGCATGTGAATTGCAGTCTCTTCTGAAATATTCATTTCTTGTTCATCTAGTTGATCAGATTCATTGATTGTTGTGTCTTCATCTATACTACTATTAGAGAATTCATTTTCTAAGGTCAAAAAATTATTGATCTGATTATTATTTACCAACACTTGCCAATTCATGAGATTGTCCAGTATAGTAGGTCTATGTCTAATCTGAGCTGTGAACTGATGATTAGGTCCAAAAGGTAATTTACATGTGCTAGCGAACATTGCAAGATTGTGAGCATGCAAATTTTGTTTTCTAGGAATTTTGGCAAGTTGAGCTTGTAGGAAAGTGTTGAGAATTTCCACAACTGTTTCTCTGTATTGTTTCAATCTGGGATCTTTTGTTGAACATTCACCATTGATCTGTTGGATAATTAACTCAGAGTCTCCTATGATTGATACTCTAATTGCTCCTAACTTTTTGACATGTTTAAGCCCTAGCAAAAGAGCTTCATACTCTACCATCTTATTAGTGCATCTAAAGTTCAACCTATAAGCATGGCCTTCGGCGTGATCATTTTCAACGTTATGTATCCAAATTCCAGCTCCTGCTCCTAACTTATTTACTGAACCATCAAATTCTAAATGCCACAGAATTTCATGTTCATAATCTTCATCAACTGTTTTAACATGTTTCTTAACAGGGAGCTCTGGTTTTTCAGTTTTTTCTGGTATTTCTTGAATGTCTGATGTTTCTTTGTTTTCAGAAATTTCTTCGATTTGAACAGTAGATTTATTTGCAGTTTCTGTTTCTGGTGCTTCTAGTTCAGTAGGAAGGTCAAATTCAGCATTATAAAGGATGAATGAGTCCATATCAGAATGTACTGAGTAGACAGGGAAGTTTTCAGGCTTCTCATGACTACTGACTAAATATTTCATCAAGGTCTCTCTGTATAGTCTTTTAGGTTGACCAAATACTGAAATAGTAGCATATGACATATCTAATTGAATAGATCCTCCGAGTTTGGCACCCCAGGATCTGGACAACAACATACCATATTTGGGAGGAATATCGGCTACTACTATATCCATCAGAACAGATTTCGCAGGGTATTGCACCAAAGTAACACACAGATCTTTAATCAAACCTAAACATCTTACCTGACTCAAATCAAAAGAAAAAAGATCTTTATATGGTATGGTAATATCAAGGTTTAATCTTTCCATCACAGCTTTGGGCATTAAATTATGGGACGCTCCAGAATCAAGCATGGCGTTATGAAGTATTTTGTCATGAACATTCAAACTCGCGTAAAATGGAGGAGTTCCTCCACTTTCCGGTTTGACATTTACCTCAGGGCCAAAAAGGAGTTTGGGTTGATCATAAAAAACATTTACTGAATTGTCCATTCCAGTAATGTTGATGTTAAGGGATTTGCTGATTTGGCTTCTATAGACATCATGTTTAGCCAATTCTGCTAATGGAACAGCTATCTTTAGTTTTCCTATTTCAGCCTCTAGATTGAAAGGTTTTTCTCTTTGAGCTCTAATGTTTTGGACAGTTGGGTTTTCTCTATTTTTTGGGTCTTCAGTGTTTTTCTCTTTTCCATGGATGGGATGATGAGTTGAAGGTGTTTCTGAATTAACTTATGCTGGTTCTTCTACGTTTCCTGCAAGAGAAAAAGTATTAGAAACTTGATCATTATTTGGTTGGCTATCAGACACATCTTCAATTATTGGATTTGCGGGGTTAGGACCTGTTCTAGACAAAATTTGTACAGGTGGAGTGTTAGTTTTACCTTTGATGTTTTGCTTCACAGCTTTCTGTTTTCTATTCTCTGGCACATCAATTCGTCTGCTTCTCAAATTGTATTGTTTATGAACTTCATAAATTTTTGTGTCATAACCTTCTTTAAAATCAAAAGTTTCTCCTGAATGAGTTTGAAATGTTTCAAGAATGTGATTTTCTTGATCATCTTGAGATAGGAAAACTTCTGGTTCATTCTTGTTCTTAGTTACATTATTTATTTCAACATCCTCAGTAGGTTCCTCAAAAGATGAACCTTCAACAAAATTTTCTTGGAAGGGTGGCCTGATGTTTTGGTCAGGGACATTTTTCCCAGTATTTTGGTTTTCGTTTCTTCTAAAGTTTGGGTTTTTAACAAAATTTTGACCATCGCCAGAAGACTTTCTTTTGATTGTCTCTACTCTGTCTCCTAGTCTTTCCATACCTTTAATAATTGCATCCAGCTTTTTTTCAAAAGCTGAAGGTTCTTCGTTCATAGGCATCCTTCTTTCAGCCCTAGCTCTAGCTCGTTTTTCTATGAGGTTAGCTTCAACACTAACCACTATGCTTTGCATCTCTTCTAGGGTTTGGGGAGCTCTTTCCCTAAGTGAATATGCTATGTCAGAGTCAAAACCATTAGGGAATTTAACCAGTACTAAATCCGGAGGGGGTCTAAGGTTTTGAGGAACATCGTTCTAGGCTTCGTTAAATCTGATGATATAATCTTGTACTGTTTCATTAGGTCCTCTCTTCAATTTTCCAAAGACAGATAGGATCTGAAGAGGGTCTTTCTTCTTCTCCCATATATTTAAAAATGACCTATACAGGGCTGGTAAGTCAGCAATACTGTTTGGAGCAAGAGCCCTAAACCATGTTCTGACTTCCCCAGTAAGACTCTGGACAAAAATTCTCATTCGAACATCATCAGCGTCAATTTCATAAAATTCAAAGTAATCAGTCATCCTTTTGGTATGTTGTTGAGCAGTATAAGTACCAGAACCATCGAAAGGGGTGATCTTACTCTGATAATCTGGAGGCAAAGCAGCAGGGTTGCATGGCAACCTTAACGGAGCATATCTATTGGCCATTGGAAGGTGTAATGGAATAACAGGTGATGATGGTCTGGAAGGAGTGGGTGGAGGAGTAGAAGGAGTGACTTGTGTTTGAGAAGCTTGAAGAAAAGTAGCTGAACTTGGGGAAGCTTCAGTAATTACAGAAATGTTTGAAGTTTCTTCAAAGGTCTATTCAGATTGAATGGAGTTTTGTAAATGTCTGTCAAGATGAAATGAAACAAATCTAAATCTTCAAGAAATAATGGGTCCGGAACTAGTCTGGATAATTCAGTTTCAGAAAAATTCACAAATAAAGATGTTTCAAATCGCTCATCAAAAGGTATTTCAACAAAATATATAATCTTCACAGGATAGGATGCTGATCTAGAAAGAGGTTGAGAACTTCCAGAACTTTCTTGACTTCCTCTTTCAGAGCTTTCTTGACTTCCTTGTCTTCTAAGAATCCTAGGAATCAGATTTGGATTATCGAATACTGGAGGTGGGTTTGGATCAAGATTTGACCTGGTATAACGAATCCTTTCTGAAGCCAGTTTTCCTAGTAATGTTTATTTTTGGTTTTTTGTTTTAAATAAAATGAAAGTACAACTTCGACAAAGTCTTTAAGAAATTTAAGATTTTGGATTAAAATTTTCTCAAAGATTTATTGAACTAGAGAGTCTGATTGAATGTTTGAAACTAAAGTTCAGTTATTTAAGCTAAACCAGAGATAGACTGAAGCAACATTTATTTACTATGCAATTGCAGAGCAAAATCATTTCGAAGGCTACCTGGCTGATCTTCAGACTCTGTCTGTAGCTTATAAGCAAACAATATTGACAAGAAAGATATTCAGATCCCCAGTGGAGTCGCCACTATGTTATCACTCAGATTTTCCTTGAAGTTGTGGAAAAGGAAAGTAAATCCGAGGTAACCACAAACCAACCTTCAGATACAAAATCTAGCCAATCTGTATCCAGAGAGGGCTCTCTCTTTAAAATTTAGCTTTTGTTCTTTGAAAATATTAGGCTAGTTATAAGTCCAAGAGTTTTGTTTGAATTTGAATGGTGGAATCTGCCAACTAAGGGTACGATTGAGTATTTCAGGCCATTGGGCTATGGAGTCGAAAGGATGGCTTTACTGGATTACTATTCTACACACAAGATGGCTTTGCAGGGCAAGATAGCCAAACAGAGAACAATTTTAGAAATTAAAGTGAATGGAATGGATTTTGAAGGGATGAAAGGCAATTAAGAATCTTTCAACATGTTCAAAGAAAGAAAGTGAATGATTACAAATAAAGAGCAGTTAAGAATTCTTTACTATAGTAATCAAAATGTTTAAACCATCGAAACAAGAGCAATTAAGAATTCGTTGCTTATAACCAGTTTAGAAGAAAAAATTTAGAATAATCAAAATTGAAATCAGAGTACACTTAAGTAAGTTCTGATTTATTCTTTTATGTCAATTATTCAGAAATGGAACACAGTGATATTATAAACAGATATAAAACTTAAAACATAGGATAGAAAAGACTTATTGAACTGTAGTCTGACACATGAATCCTGCAAAAATTCTTGAGCTTCAAATCATCATCTAGCAAGCCACAAAGAAGTTTCTCCAAAACACTTTTATTTCAAAAAGTCAATGTTACAGCAAAGTAGAAGAATCCACCCTCAATAAGTCAATCGAGGGCTTATTTATACAAAAAAAAAATGATACAAAATATCTCTTAACAAAACGAGATATAATCTAAAATGAATCACCAATAAGTTACAATAAAAATAGAGATAGATGGTCTCATGGATAAGACAAGAAGTAATCGATGTTGCGCTATTTCCTCTTTTTGAGGATGTGCTGGAGGCAGGTGCTATATTTTAGCTCATCGTTGTCCCCTTCAGTAATTTTATTCCAACTGACTTGCTTCACTGATACTCTTTGTTTTTACTGATACACTTTCAACTGAACTGATACTCTTTGTCTTTTTTTTGTCCCTTTTATCCTTTATACTGTAGTAAATAGGCAAAATTTCAAATAAGGATAAATTTTACAAAAATTCCAACAAGTCTTCCCACCATTTATCTTCTGCTATTTTTGTCTGTTGAAGCTTCCTCAGTGTTTCATCAACCTCGATATATCTGAATAAATTAGGCTGGTTAGGAAACAAATGCCTTACTTCATGTTCTAAGTAAAACAAATTCTCTAATCTGTCATGAAGATTCCTTCCTGTAGGTAATGTTGCTTGTGATGAATTGGCTGAGGAATTGGAAAGATTGCGAGCATGTATGTCCAATTTCCTAACATAAGTTTCCAGGTCCATTATTTTATCTTCTGACATCATAGGGCTAGGCAACCCTTTATTCAATAGAACATCAAACCTTTTTCTGAAATCAAGGATTTCAGTTTGCAAGTCAAAGCATCTTCTTTCTAAATTCTACATAAGAGTTCTCTTAGTAAAAACTCTTTTTATCTCTAGGATTGTTGCAGTTCTATCTTGAATACCTAAATCTGCAAGTTGCTGTCTGGTTTGAGTATTCAGAAATTGTATAAGTTGATTGGCTTCTTCAGGCCTATTTCCTAATTCTGCTCGTGTGGTTTCAACTTCATCCAGAGCTGCTCTGACCAAATCATTCTGCTCGTACATTATCTGAATTGAAGACCATATGTATTTTATTGACTGGATAATATTCTCCCAAAGAATTTCATTTATTTTTCTCAAAGGCTTCTCCAATGTGAGATCCTTTTCTAATGCTTTAACCAATTTTTCCAATCTCTTGATTTCTCTTGATTTGTCAGCAACACTAATTTTTGAAAGATCATATTTTTGTTCTAAATTGACAAGTTGTAACTTTGTGTGCTGAAGTTCAGTTACTTGAATTCTCAAGTCATCCATTTGTTTTACTAATTGTTCTGAACTCAAATTTGAAGTGTCTACCTGTGATGACTCTGCTGGTTGACCTGTTGGCTGCGTACCTGTAATTGCCTCTGTTGTAGATTTTGGAAGAGCAGATTGTTTGTCTTTAATTGCTTGCTCCAACTCTTTTTCTGTTTCAACCAATTGCTCATTCATTTTTAATAGCAACTCCATCATTTCTTCTTCAGAATTTTTATTTATTATTTCTTCAGTTTGAGGATGTCTGGAGGCTGGCAATTTCAACTGCTTTCTCAAAGCAGCAATGTCATCATCATTTTTCTTTATTAATGCTTCTATGCCTTTGACATCCTTTGGATTGTGTCCCAAACCAATTATTATTTCTTCCAATGTTTTTATTCTGTTATCTTTAGCTTGAGAAGAAGCCTTTTCAATCTGCAATTGTGTACTGGTGTTCTCTAAAGAGTCCTGTAGCTTGTGAGTTGCCATGGCTTTATCAATCAAAGTGGAATAGATCATTTCCCCAGTCTGCTTATGTAATTCAATATGGTCTAAAGGATGGATATCCTTTGCTATAACTTCAAAGTTTGTCCTCATATAATCAGCATCTATTTGTGGTTGTTGCACCTTGGGTTTGAAATGGCTCATTAACATTTTGCCATGTTGAATGTCAAAAGCTGACATTAGTCTTTCTTGATTCTTCGGAGCCATTTTCAAATATTGATTATATACTTGCATTTTCAATGGATCATTCCTGGCCTTGATATTGATAAATGTCTTCTTTATATCTCCTGTATCTTTGACTCGTGTTTTGAAAGAAGATATTTCCATACTCTGTTGCTTATGTAGCTTTTCCCTTTGAGAAGTAGTAGATGCCCCACTGACTGTATCTGTTTGCTGACTGCCTGATTGTCCTTGTCCTTGACTGTCAGAAATTTCTTGAAATGATTCAACTTCTGGAAGAGGATTCAATCTTTGCCTTTTAGTATCATGCTGCTCTGTAGATCTATCACCAGGGGTGGATGTTTCAGCTTCTCTCTTTTTCCCTTTTTCCATATTAAGAGGATTTTGAAGATTGGCAATTTCTGCCTCATTGATCTGAAATGGAGTGATTTGTACCTGACTTTGTTCTTTAGATGTCTCTGATAACTCTGTCATTGTGAACTTTTCAATTACTTGTATGTCCGGTTCTTTTTCTTTTCCTTTTGATTCTACTGCAATGTTTTCTTGTAACTCCTGCTGAATAATCCCAGTTGAGGAAGGGCCAACTTCTGATCTTGGTACCTGTACAAAAGAGTCTAGGTCAAGCATCTTCTCAAGATATTTCATAACATTTCTTATATTTACTTTCTCAATATCATGCTCTATCAATGTGCCTTCTATCCATTCATCTGTATTAGCATATTTTTCAATCTCTGGAATTCTCTGATGGATGTATGGTGCTGATTTATTTTTCATCCTTTTTTCACAAATGAAGTTGAATGGGTCATAAGGTCCCCAATAGAAACTCTTTTGTAATCTGAAACGGTCTTGTAATATCTTTTCAGCTTCCTCCCCTCCATCCCTAGAGTTACAGATAAACGGACCTAATTCACTTTTGATCCAGAGTTGAGCCTTCTTCTTTGCATTACAAAAATGAATTATATCAGAGTTGTTCATTTTCCTGAAGTACTCTAATGCAAAGAGTCTCAAGGGGAGATATTTCGGCAATTTAAATGGACATAATTCACATCCATATATCCTGACTTCTGTGTGATTTTGGTACAAGTACCAATCACCAATCTTGTATTGTTTTGATAGCTGTAGAGTTTTCTTGATTTCATTGTTGATTCTGAGAGGAGAAACTCCTGTCAACAAGGCAGTTGCAGGGTGTATAAAAAGATCAATGAACTCATTATAGGAATAGGGAGAATCTTGAGAACTATGGGTGATGGCTGACCAAAAGATAATAGATCTAGGATTTCCCTGGGCATCAAGTTTCTTGGTATAGAAAGGAAAATTTTCGGACTGGTAATATATCAGGAGGTGATAAATGACAGAGGAATACTTGAGCACTTTCTCATTTTCTAATCTCATGAATTGATCATGGATTTTGTTGGCTATGTAAGATGCAAAGTCATAACTGATAGCAGGAGGTTGTCCAGGGGTAAAAATAGACAGTAATACTAGCATCAGATGATCAACAAATTCACTAGTATTAAAGCCCATTATAAAAGATATCATATCCAAAACAAGTCTACCCTCCTCAGTGAAAAAAGAAGACACATAAGGGGGAGGGCCTTCAGGCTGATGATCAGGAAACATAAAGGTCTGACAGATGTGGCTTAGTTCTTCATGGGATAGTTTTGTAGATTTCTCAAGGAGGTCTCCCAGGGACAGGGGAGTGAGGGCTTGATCGGGTTGAAAATGAAAAATTTCATTGATTGACTGAGCCGTAATTGGGAAAAGGACGTCTTGGTTTGGGGATAAGACTGCTCTCTGGTTAGGATCATAATTGGCATGTTAAAGATGGATTATTTCAGGGAAAATATGAACAGAGGGAAAGAGGTATCGGGGAAGATTAGATTCCCATAACCTAATTGTATCCAAGCCATTCAAATAATTGTCTCTGCAGCGACAAAAAATTCGAAGAGGGCTTTCAGTAAAACTCAGGTCTTTGATTTGGAAATCCCTGTCGACTAATGATAAATAATCCAGGTCTCTGTGAGGGGCGTTCAACGGGGCAACGTTTAAAGCCAGAGGAACTTCCATTTTTTGTTCTTGTGTGTTCAAAAATGGAAATTCGGCTTATGGTGAGAAAACGAGAAAATTTACGGGTTTCGATGGGAAAAACAGGTACTATTGCAGGCTGGGAAATCAATTACAGTTCTTCGGGATTAAGAAATGAACTAGCAATCAAATTTTTAACTCTGTTTTAGTAAAAGAAAGAGGAAAACCAAGTTTTCTTACAGAGTTCAGTGCGATTTTAGGGTGAATACCTGTTTTTGGAGGAAAAGAGCGTTTCGAACAGACGCACGTGAGTGCGGATAATATTCTGAGAGGCTCGACTGCAATTTTCTTTGACAGGAAAAGGTTGACGGACCTCAGAATTTGAATTTCAAATTTTCTGCGTGGGGGTGTATTCGTTCAATTCGTGCAGAATAACAAAAAAGACACGAAATTTTTGTTTTATTTGGCAAAGTCAAACGGGGGGGAATTTTTATTATTTTAATGAATGACGTCATTCTGTACGGGAGGCGAGTTTCGGGGGGGGAAGTGGTAAGCAGTTTTTTCCACACCACTTATGGGCGAAGGCAGTTTCGGGCAGATGGGCAGCGAAGCGATACAGCGTTTGACACGTAGCATACACTATTTGAAAACCACTTTTCATTTCGCACATTAACTTTCGGATGGGGGATGGCCAGCGGAATCGATGCGAGCCGTTGATCTTAGAGCGGGCGATCACACGGTGGACGGGACAAGGGGTTGCTGGAGGTTTAACAGGCGTGGGCCAGTTTTAATTAACAGTTAATTAATTATTTCGGGAGGTGTTTGATTGGAGGGGAGGTTATTAATTAACCTGGAGGGTTAATTAATCCCTTAAATACGTGGGCAGGCGATCGAGATTTGGTTTTAAACCAGAGTTTAGAGTTGGAACATGGGAAATTTAACTCTGGTTAGGGCGTCGGGAGAGAGGAAAATACAAAGGGGATGGATTATTTGCTTTGAATTTTAAGTTTAAATTAAACTTTCGGATTTATTTTTTGTTTTAAACATATATGCATATGTTTAAGAGATTTTTCATATATATTTTTATTATATAGTAATTAAATCAATGTGACTTATTACCATAGGGGGCAGGAATAGATTTAACGTTATATTTTAGCCAAAAGGGAACATATTGTGGGTTTTTTATTTGAATAAGTTGGAATAAAATACTTTTGGCTAAAATAGCTATAATACATGGGTTTTGTGAATATTATTACAAAAGGATTTATATATAATAGGAAAAGGTGATTTTCATAGTGAGTTAATAGATAAATTAGAGTTAATATGATAAGGGACAATGTAAACTCAAAATACTTAAATATAACCAAGAAAGTGAGAATTCAAAAGTAAATATCATTATTATACTTTCATCACTTAGACTTAGAATAAAAAGTGATTTTGAGGGCTTTTCATGAAAAGTTGAACGATTTTCCTAAGTAAAATGGGATTTTACTTAGGAAAAGATTTTGAGATGTGAATGAATGTGATAATGGATAACTTCAAGTACTTAGGTCTTTTTCAATTATTGGGCAGAGGGTCTGGTCCCTCCAAAAGTCAAGGAAATGCCTTGAGCCCCTCTAATCTTCAAATTCCTTAGCACTTAGGATAAATTAGTAAAATCTTTAAGGAAAAAATGAAGGGGAATTTAGTAATCTTAACTTTTCTCTGCTGTGAACTTTTTCCAATGTAGTATCTTCCTTTGCACTTTGTGATGAAAGTAAAATTGAACACATTTAGAACCATCATTCATCACATGTAATTCTGCAACAACATCTACCTACCCTACTTACTTTACCCTACCATTTTGTCTTCTTTATTAGGGTGCACTTAGACTGGAAAACCCTTATCAATCTTCTTTTCTTTTACATGGCAAACCTATCTAAATCTACACTTATTACATCCAAGGGCTCAGATTAAACTGTTGAGCACCTTTTATTAACTCTACCTATCTACTTATCTGCCAAGATTAAAATGTTTGGTCAGATATTTATTCTCTATTCTATAACATGAAATTGAAAAATGAATGAGTCAACTTTAAACTGTTTGACTCTTCATAAATTGTGGCAAAAGTTTGACAAACTGCACACAATTTTGTTTATTACAAAAAATGAAATAGTAGTGGCATTTGGACTTGCACACTTTCCTAGTCTATTTTTGTTTGGGGTTCATTTCTTTCATTTTTTTGACCATTTTATTCTTTTCACCCTTTAATTTTTCTTTTAGGGTTTACCCTCTTTACAATTTTTAAAATTTTTTGATTTTTTTTTTAAGAATATGGAACACCTTTGCACAAGAAAAAGGTTTGAACATATTGCATAGTTCAATAAGTCAATCATGAAAAATGACACCTATTGTTATAGGAGTCTAACAGTGTCCACACACCACAAACATTCAATGGTCTATCATATCCGAACACTCTATTATGGGTTTCATAGATACCCAACCTATGAAAACAAGTTGCATTCTATTGCCGAATTCTATAAGAAATGGGAGAATTATATTCAAGCCTACTGAATGTTGCACTCACATGCTTATCTGAATGTTGAGAAGCATATTTTCTTCACAATTTGTTTGATCCTATCCTTAAATTATCACCTCAAAGGAATTCTTCAACCATGTTTGTGAGGTTTAAGATTGATATCCTTCTACCAAAGTCCAAAGAAATTTTTTATATCATAGTTAGATTTATCTTTTCCCTCATTTGCACATTTCCTTTTGCTATATGTATGTGTGAAGATGTAAATACCTTTGTTCTACTTTATTGGGGGATTATGACGTTGGAGGTGAGTAAGGAGGCCTAACCCCTTTTGATTTATTTGAATATTATTTGATATCTTTTCACATATTCTAATAACATTGTTTATCATAGATCTCACAAAATAATGGTCTCGTGCTCCGAGGAGGTCAATAACTTTTCAATCGACTAATATTTTTTGGTTTGCTAAGTTGTGTGAGTCTTGAGATGACTGCACATTTAACCTTTTCCTTTATTAATCGAGACCAAGGGGCATCTAAGCCATTAAAATCACCAAGGGATCGCACCCAAGTTGGAACAATTAGCCCTTAACATGATTAGATCAAAGTTTCAATTTTGTGACCTTAACACCACTTAGTGTCTTAACAATACACCCTACCATTATCTATTATATGACCCATAGGCATACGTTACCACTAATTATTTTAAATAATTTACTTATATTTACATTATTTATAAATTTTAATTAAAAATGGATGGTTCAATACCATAATCTCCCCTCCGTACTTTAATTAATAATGTATGAAAAGTATTAGTTTAAATTATATACATGATTTATAAATTTTGATTAAAAATTATTGGTTCAAAATCATAATCTCCCCTCCCTGCTTTAATCATTCGTATATGAAAAATCTTAATTTAAATTAAAAGCAATGGTCCACTTTTACCACTTTCCCTCTACCCACACTCCAACCCAACCCATTTTATGTGGAGAAAGAAATAAGAGTCGACCAACTTTTAGGTTTACATGATGAACCCAAAACAAAGAAAAAGAAAATTGAAGTGGTTGGGCTAAAAAGCTAATGAGATATAAGTGGGAACTTCACATTGGTTGGGAAAAAAAATTAAGGAGATTTAAGCGGGAACTTCAAACTGATTTAAGCCTGCAGAAGGGGTTTATAAAAAACCTCTTAAGATGATACGCACTGATAATGAGTAGCGAGGCCAGGAGAAGGTTTTGTTCAAAATATGCAAGGAGAAGCCCCTAGATGCTCTGTCCTTGACCAGAGCCTTGACCAACTTCATCCACATCATCAAAACCCCACAAGACCGTGAGCGATTCTAGGACCTAATCCATTCCATGATGCTCAGACACTCAATAGTAACGAGGAGGCCACGACCCAAGAGGCTCTCCAGATGTTTATTGAATTGGTGGGAATCGAGCCATGGTTACTCCACTGGAAGATCATGAACATGGGCATAAGCATGCTACATATCACTGAGGTGGAGACTTTAGAATAAGGCACTCGAAATCTCGCCATAGAAAACAACTTGAACAATGTTTTTCAAAAGGACACTGAAAACATTGCTCGACACATTCGCTGCAAATTAGGTAGGGCATGAGGACATGTAACAAGTGTTTTATATTCCACTATAATCATTTTTTTACAGAACATGAGTTTCATTTCTTAATCCAAAAATTCATATAACAATTCTATAATGTGAGCTGAAGATTTTTAACATCATACCTAAACTTACACTGCAATAAAGGGAAAAACACAATAAGTAAATCACTATTCTCGACATGAAGTCCAAAACCACAGAAAAACTAAGAAACCAGAATGTAGAAAAAATAAAACAGTTTCTTAGTACTCGTCTCCCTCATCACCTTCCTCTCCCTCGGCAATCTCCACGCCAACCTTCTCATAGTCCTTCTCGAGGGTAGCAAGTTAGAAAATTATATATTACATAGCAATGCAACACATAAAATATGTGGAAAACACAAGCACAAAAAACACATAAAACCAGAGAGACAGAGATATACATGGTTCACCCAGTTTGGGCTACGTCCACCTCGAATAGCCAGTCCTTCCTTTCTATTATCCAGCAAAATGAAGAGACACAACCTACAGCAGATCCGTTGTAATATCCTTTGTTCTCTCTCATAGTCTCCCTATCTGTTTCTCACTCTGAGAATACACATACAATCCATAGCTGCAATACAATACCCTCATATAAGTGAGGGGTTTCCTTCTAGGGAAAAAAACCCTAAACTAAACATAACTTCTACCGTCATATCATCTGCCTAATGAATGGCCCAGATTGACTAGAAATTAATATACTTTTACAAGGAAATTTACATCTATTTTTAGCTTCGTGGGTGCTACCACCGAAACCCCCCCCCAGGGGGGGGGGCCTAGACCCCCTAGGCAGCGTTTAATTATAGGCGACATTGTCATCCCATTAAGGTATAGGGGTCCAACGCTGTGATACAAAATAAACAAGATAATCAGGCTCCACACCCAACAATCTCCCACTTGGAGACTGATTGTAGCAACTCCACCGCTGATTCATTTGCTGGACAATGACTCCACTTTGGACCTGGTTTTTTCTCATCTTCATCGTCATTCTTGAAGACCAATTGAAACTGAGTAGATTCTTAGTTTCTCCCTGGTTGCAAATTTTGTTAGCATATCTTCAGGATTCTGGCTAGTGTGTATCTTATCTAGCTTCAACTACCCATCTTCCAATATTGACCGTATGAAATGGTACTTGAGATGTATGTGTTTAGTCCTCAAACGAAAAGCTGAGTTCTTTGTGTTAAGCAGGCAAATCCTCTTTACGAACAGAGATGATCCCTCTAGCCCTAGAGTGGGTCTAGAAACAAAGAGACATGATAGAGTGTTGATTCCTAATTACTGAATGAAAAGAGGACATGGTAGATCGACCTACCTGAAGTCCAATTCTGTCGTCGCGGCTGTAGTGGTGGTGGCCTCTCGTTCCTGCCTCGGAAATTCATAATCCTTATGCAATCATGCTCGGATACCTACACATAGATCAACAAACAAGAACAGCATATGACATAATAACTTCATTCATAACTACTAGCCAGTCAAAGAGGGCTAAGCATATTGCATTAAACATATAACATAACACAAAATGGGAACCAAACAATAGTCACGTATATGTACTGATAGAAGGAAGAGTTACAACCAAAGCTTTGACGTCGCAGTCTCCTCTAGCGGGGTTCAGCTGAAGCACGTCTCAGATGCTCATCAGGGGATTTGGATGGGATGAGGGCATGGACTCAAGCTCTCTCAACGAAGTTCCTTCTTGTTCTATCTCTTCAATAGTTCAACTATAGTATACTCAATTCTCCATGTTCAGCTAGCTTATGCAAGGAGAGATAGCTTATTTTTATATAAGAAAAGGAGGATGTTGGGATCCCTACAAAGGTGGAAGGGAGGCCTATCCTTTAGGAGGTTCCTACAAGAGGTGGAAACCATAAACTAAAGGAGGGATTTTGTGGTTATTCAGTCCAACCACTCCCAATGACTCATCCTCGGAGTTGTTAGAGTGGAATCTCCACCTCTATTTTTAAAAAATATTCCATAAATAGCTTAGTGCGGGAGGCTAACTGTGACAGAGTGCCCACTAGCATAGGGTCGAGTGTTAATCTTCTTCATTGGCGCGAGGGCAGCACTGGCGACCGTGCCATGGCAAAAATAGGGGTTTCTGAAGCTCTTCTCAGGGAATTTTCAACAAAAGGAACATTTCTCTCATGTAAAGGGATGCAATGATGGTCTTTGCAAGGCATGACACTTCTTACTAGTCACGGAAATGACCCTCCAATGTGCAAGATGGGGATTGCAGGGATAGTGACAAAATGTTGTGTAACAAATGCCCCCTAAAGCATGAGGTTCGAGGGAGAGGTAGGGGCGAAATGCTTTATGAGAACACATTCGAACTAAACACCACTGTTAAAAAACCTGCAATTACAAATACAACTGATGTCTCTGATACATGAACATGTGGTATGGGTGCAGCCATCCATAATAGAGTATATAAAAACTGAGATCCGAGGTATGGACGCAGCCATCCAGCGGTAAGGATCAACAAAATGACTTAGGTATGGTCACAACCATACAATCAAAAGAGTCATGTAATAAGTCATGATAATCCACAAGAACCCGCAACCTAGATTTTATCAAACAAAACCCAGGGTCTTGCGCTCCAGCTTGACCCGAACAAGTACAAATTAAAGCATGCGAATATATGAGTTGAAATCGAACATGCAAGAAAATCCCCTGATTACTAGCCAATGATGAAAGTTGTTAACAGGCACGAGAGAAACCACCAATAATCACAATGGCTCTCAAGGTACAATAGGTACAATCCATGGAATGTGAATAGTGATCTAGCATCGAACACTCGTAGAATCACCTGATCGAAGGCCAATGATGTGGACCTTGCGTCAAATGCGAAGAACCTGCCATTGAGGCATGCAGGCTCCAAGGTACTAGAAGGAAGTCTCTAGATCAGATTCTTGGATAATGAGCTGAAGTTGACAAGAAGTGACCTGGTCAAAGGAGGGCCATAATGTTTCCCACATCATCGACACGAGACAGAGGAACATGATGATAGTCAATCAGGACCAATAGAGAATCAAAGGGAGGTTGAAAAATGCAGAGGCAAAATTCTCTTGAACATATCAACGACACGACACTGGATTTGGAAATATTTGACATCAAGGGATTTGAGGTCATGATGACGTGGAAGAGAGCAGATGAGAGATCAAAAAGTATTACCCAAACACATGAAGGAAAAAAACAACGAAATGAGATGTTCCCAACTCGACACGAATGCAGACGAGTGTCATGTTCAAGAGCAACATACTACCAACACAACTAATATCCAGTTCAATTTTCCCCCAACATTTCTGGCGAGTACCCCAATTATTTTTTAAAACAAGCTTGAACGGGATAGCATATGCTTGTAATGTAAGTTTGTCCTTTGGACAAATCCAACCTAGTACATTTTATGAGCCCTAGGAAGGAGGAACTCAAGTAACGTCATAGAGATGAAGTCTGATGTCATCATAGTTTAGTGATTCTGACAAAGGGAGAACTCGACATCTTTTCATATTTAGAGATTTTGAAAAGAAGGCAGAAAAAAAACTCCAGCATAGCCCTTTTCATAAATAGTCTCTCAAATCTGAAAATGTAGAAAACAATATCTAAAAGAACCTCTTAGTCACGATAGACTAAGGTATTCCTTTTTGGTAAATAATCTATCCTAGCCCGAAAAAGGGGTAAACGTATACTGGGTAGATATCGTTTCGCAGCCATTTAATGAGTTCAAAACACCAAGAATCTTGGAAAGATTTTCAATTTTAGAGAGTCAGAAAATAGCTGAAAGTTGACTCCTCCTAGAGGAACGAGTGGTATTAAGGTTATCAACTGGTTCCGGTGATGGTGTAATTGCTTAGAACAAGTAAAGGTCAAGAGGTTGGCTAACAAGACCACTCTTTGCAGCGGTTCCTTAGGAATGGGAAAAACAACCAAGTGAAGGAATATGATTAGCCAAGCAGATGGGGATGACGGAATAAGAAAACCAAGGTTCATCTGGAAAAACAAGTTGATAAAATGGCAATCACGAGAGGGAAAATTGGGATGGTTTCATTTTTACGCAAGCTCGAAAACATGGGAAACTTTGCTTGAAGTTGGTTTCATTTTTACACAAGCTTGAAACAGAAACAAACTATGCTTGAAAAATTGGGCATGCCCCCAGCATGATGACTCAATTCGAGGTATATGCCCCCCAAGCTTTAGTCCATATGAAAGGCAGATGGAGTGAAGGTTCAAATTATGAGATCAAGAGAAAGACTCGACTGGGATTTTATGAGATCATGTCATAGACTTGAATTGAACAGGAACGTGTTTCATTCTTTTAACAAGGTCAGCACATTAAAAGAACTATCCTCGTGAGCTAATTCATTTTTTAATGAGTTTGACATAGAAGACGAACCATCCTCAAGACACCTTGTTTCATTTTTTAAGGATTTTGATACAAGAAAACAAACCCTACTCCGAAAAGCTTGTTTCATTTTTTAAGGAGCTTGACACAAGAAAACGAACTCTGCTCTTATGAGCTTGTTTCATTTTTTAAGGATCTTGAAACAAGAAAATGAACTCTACTCCAACAACCTTTTACCATAACCAATAAGAGGTCATGGCTTCCAAGAGGTTCTCATCTGATAGGAGAACAACATCTCGGAAATCAGGATGCAATACCCCCAACACACGACGCACAATGGCATTATCGTTGAATGCGGGCACTGGATACGTAGCCACATAATTAACCTACGGCGGGGAAGATACAACCAGAGAATAAAGATCTAGAAGAGACGATGGTGGGCCAACTTCCATATCAGAACCAAAGAATGAAAGCTAATCAATGGTCACAATCTGACCTTTGTGGCAAAACACATCACATGAAAGAGGGAAGAGACAAATGCACCCATGACATAAGCATAATCGCACCCCAAGAGTAAATTGAAATACAAGGGGCCTGGAACAACCATCACATCTATACAGATAGTTTCCTTCCCAAATTGATTAGCAACTTTGGAAGGATCCCTAACGGTTGACTGGTTCCTCTGTTAAAATCCAATAGATTCTGTGTAACAGGCACTAGCGGTGGAGAACCAAAAGTTTGCCAAGTATTTGAAGAAAAAATACTAATAGACGCACCTTCATCTATAATCATGCTAGGTACATCCACATTATAGGCCTGTACCGTAATCTCAAAAGGCACGAAAGAAGGAAGGCAGTATCCTGCGAATCTACTCCAATCAAAAGAAGTGATCAAACTACTTGGAGGGGGTATCATAGAAATGAGATGGTCATCCCCTGGTGTTACGGGAGCAAGAGGAGCATCCTCCGGGACCTCCATAGTGGGAGCAGGGGGAAAAGAAACTTGAACTACAGGAATGGGAGAATATTTCTCCAAGTCTGAAGAATCTGAAGAAACAAGAAGAACGTGAGGGGGATGAGATCCACTCTCGACAAAAAAACCTGATGAACCACAGGCGGGATCAGATCAACCGATTCAATGACCAATGTATGGTTGGGAACGTGTTCTTGAATTTGAATTTCCGAAGGAATGGGATCTACAAGGATGACTCTTGATCGAAAGTGGTATCAACTAGTAGAGGACTCGATGAGAGCTTCTTGTAGACAACTAAAAGGCATGGTGAAGAAACAACAAGGTTGTCCAACACTCTCGTGGCTTCATCCATGTACGAAAAAAGGTGAATGGGATGATGCCCTCCACACAACTTATAGGGATTGGTAATATTACCCTGTTTCTTATGAATCTTATCATGGCTATTCGAAGATGTGTCACCAATATGACTTCCAGAAGCCAAAGGCAATGACGGACGGTTGTTTGACCATGCTTCAAGTACCTTGGGAATGCTAGGGTAGTCTCGAAGAAGGTGGTTGCCCTTGCATAGCATGCAAGGGAATTTGAATTTCCGTAGAAGGTTGGATGGTTTATCAAGGGAAGTTTTCTTAGGAGAAACAACTGCAACATTAGCCTCTCACTTATCTGACTTATTCTTTTTCGTCTTCTTCTTAGCCAACTGGTTACTAGTGTTAGTCATCAGTAATTTTTTTCCTTGATGATGACTAAATAACTATCCCAAGATTTCTAGAAACAAGGTTCGTAAACATTGTGATTTCTAGAAATCTCACTTCCTTCATTATCCTCAAGATAATTTTTCAATATATCATCACTCCATAATGTCTAGCTTTGCTTACCAGTCCCAGAAAACCCATTAGAGGCTTGTATAACCCATTCTGTGCATATGTATTCACCTTTGGCCCAAATCCTCTGTTTTTTTTTTCCTAAAAATTCCCAACTATCACCTAAGCCTACCAATCAAACAACTTTGTTGTGTCTCTCATGATACTCCCAAACACTAATGGTCTCAAATTGTCCCTGTAGCCCCTTTGGATAAATCAAGTATATTAGATTTTGGATCTTCAATACACTAAGCTTATCATGGATCCTATCTTACACTTGGTGATCCCTAAGTCTAAGTCTCAATCCAAAAGCCAAGTCCAAGAAAGCTCCATTAGGTCACTTAAGGTCTCACAAAGTCATAGGATGGATTTGGTACCCTACAAACTATGTCTTCCTGTATGAAGATATTGTATTCAAAGAGGAATAAATTCAAGCAATTTGATCCAAGACTGATCAATATCATTCAAGAAAGACCTCCATGGCTTAGAGCATAAATACTACAAGGGACAACTGCCCTTGTTCACATTTTTGCAAGAAATGATGAAGGTTGCCATCAGCAATAAGAAGAGGTAAGGTAATGGGATGAAATCATCACTAGGAGACATCCACAAACAAGAGAAAGGTAGCAGGCATGTGTTTAAATAGAATCAAGGTTTTTTTGATTGGTTAACAAAACATTGGTGACAACCAAGAGACCATCACAAAGGCTACAAGGACAGAAGCCACCTTAAATCCATCAAGTGCACATTGAATATTTTTTTTACAAATGATAAACAAGTTTTGAAAGGCTATAGAGAACTTAGAAGAAAACACTCCTTATTTTTCTCTAACAGCCCTAAAACCTAAGACTTTGGATAGATTGCAAGACAGGTCAATTGAAGATGACAAGGCCTCCTTCTTAAAGCAGAGTGCATGCAAAGAGTATCAGTTTAAGAGGCTAATGTTTTCAAGTGCAGTCAAAGGGCCTATAAAATAATCAAAGGGAAAGGCAAGCATAAGGTTAAGTGGCAAAGTGAAGGATCAATTTGAAACATGAGGTGACTTCTCAGAAAATAAAGAGGTCAAACTCCTAAGGAAACTAAGAATACCAAAGGCCAATGTACTAAAGGCACCCGCAGAAAATTAGAAGTGGCTAAGAAAAATAATGACATGGTATGATTCGTTTTAAACTTTGTGACAAAGGATGGCAAAGACAACATTTTTAGTTTGTCAAAGTGCATGCCAAAGATAATTTGGGCAATGTCCCTACTTTCAAGGGAAAAATGGTGAGAGGAACAGCAGCATCATCCAGCCATCAAAATAGGAAAATGATGCAAGACACCTTGAGAAAGCCTTCAAAACCCCTTCAGAAAAACATAAAAATAACAGTCAAGTGACAAAGGATTCAAACATAAGGAAAGTGGGTTTTTAAAAGAAAATCGATTTATCCCTCTCAAAAGGCTAAAAAAATGTGGCAAATTCATTTTTGGCTCATTTATCATTTTTCAAAGAAGAAAGAAGTTTCAAAGGAGAAAAAACAGAGGTTTCATACTGTTTCTAGGCAGAGTTCTGTTGGCACTACATAAATCAGGAGCACTACGCAACGAGGAGGCCACATTGCGCAAACGAGCCTGTTCTCCATTCAAATTTGCAAGGCGCTATGCAAAAACTCCCAACGCTGCACTAACCATGGGCGTTGCGCAAACTTGGGGCCAACTTGCCTAGGACGCATAGACCAACCATTTCAACCAGCTTTCCTACACGAAGCACCCGGGCACTACGCAAACCAACCACCCGACCCGCCCAGGCGACGTGCAGAGGCTACGACTTTTGCCGGTGCTATGCAAACTCATGTGTAGTGGCTGTCATTTCTGCCAGCGCTGCACAAACTCCTATATAGACCTTGCCAGGTGCTACGCAAACGGTCTCACCCGACAGCACAGGCAGAGGCGCTGCGCAAATTCCTGGGAAGTGCCAAGGTAAAAAACCCATGCCCTAAACCAAATTTTCACTCTTCAAGCTGCCTCCATAGTTTGTAAAAAAGCCAAAACTGGTAAGTGGTGCCCTCTCCATGTCTCCAATCAATATTTTTCAATTAATTTTTGTTTTTGGGTGGTTTTTGAATGATAAAACCCTAGGTATGTAAACCCTAGGCCTTAAATGCAAATGAACCTATGTGCTTAAAATGCCATATTGCAATTAGTTTGATATCATACAAGGGCGAGTGAGTTGAGGTGCCTACAAACTCAGTTAAGAAGGGCCTCCTTAAAAGCTCCAAAGCCACTAAAACCCTAACCTCCATACCCATTATCCACCAAATCTTGACTCCACCCTTTTTCACCTTGTTTCATCAAGCCCCAATTTGCAAACCAGTGTCTCCCATCACCATGTCAGGGACTGAAAACAACAGTGGTATTCAAGGAAGGAAAAGGCCTTTAAAACCAAAGCACAAGGGAGGAAAGGTAAATAGGTTGGAGCCTCAAAGCTCTGTGGCCATTAATTCATCTCCTAGGATCTTGTCATGCTTCCAAAATACAAGATGCTTTCAATTTTTTGAGAAGGTCAAACAGGTGAAGAGCCACCCTGAGCTTACAAGGCTCCTCATTCTCAACCTGCATAACAAGCACTCAAACCTTGTAGGAGTGAATTTTGAGATTTCAGCAAGTTCCATATTTGAGGCTACAGGTATCCCAGCTGTGGGAGAAAAATGGTTTAAGGTAAGATTGGAGAAGGAATTTTTAGAGCCATTTATCAAACCAAGGTATAGAGGAGGTAGCAAGACTGTTTTCCCATTTTCACACCTCAGGCACAGGTTCAAAGCATTGATGTTGGTTATCATGAAGTACTTCACCTGTGAGGGGATGTATTCCAGACTCTATGCTTATCATGTTAGACTCCTCATGCACTTCACAGGGGTCAAGGAGCTCAACTTACCTCACTATCTCTATAAAAACATTGAGAAAATGTCTTCCATTACCCAGAGGAGGAATTACCCACAACAAATGAATAGCTTGTTCCACCATTCCTTGATCAAGATGGTGGTATTTCTTCAACTAGAGCAGCAGGGTATACCTTGGGAGGTTTTTATAGCTCATGAAGCCTTTACAGACCCACAGCCTCCTCCTCAGCCAAATTTTCCTTCCTCATCTGCACAAGTACCCTCACCCCAAGAAAATATCCCTTCTTCCCCTTCTATTGATGCATCAAATGAAGAAGGTGATAGTGGCAATAATGAGCAAGATGATGACAATAAGGGTGATGAAATCAGTGAGTCAGGGGCAGGAATAAATGATGATGAAGAAGAGGGAGACGATGATGAAGAGGAAGGATATGATGATGAAGAGAAGGAAAATGAACATAATAGTGAGGGTAGTGATGCAAATGAACTAGCAAGTAATGAAGAAGAAGGAGAAGGGAATGAAGAAAGTGAAGAAGAAGCAGCAGCAAAGGAAGAAGAAAGGACAGATGATGAGGAAGATGGTAAAGGACCAAGAAACCAAGAAGAAAGAGGTCATGACAGTCATGAAAATGACCAACCCATCAGTGAGCAAGAGGGTGATGACATGGAAGAAAATAAATATGATCCCAGCCAGACCAAAGAAACTAGTGACACAAATATCACACCTCTTGCATGTATATACCAAAGAGGCCCAAGGTAAGTGTTTGTTGCCTCCAAAATACAAGGAACCTTGCCAGCTGCATCAACTCCAAGGCTTGAAAGGACATACATGCACCTAGAGGCCAAGCTAAAGAAGGCAAATGAAAGCCTAGAGATGCAAAGAAGGATGGCCAAGCATTATGCCAGGAAACACAAGCTTGTTTCTACCAAACTGAAGAAGGCCTTCTTTGAATTCCAAACTCTAAAAAAGGAAAAAAATATTGACAGCCATGGATTTTTGGCTGAGGCTTCTCAGGAGTTGGCCAAGACCCCTTAGGGAAGATCTCCACCAAATTTGAGAGCATTTGGAGAAAATTTTGTTTTTTTGAAATTTTTTGGTCTCATTTGTGTAGTGCCACTAGCACTACGCAAACATGTGGAGCATCCCCAGGAGAAAAAAATTTCATTTTTGGATTTCTCTCAGCCTACACATAATTTTCACCAAATTTTAGAAGTTTTGGAGTAGGTTTGACCCCTCAAAAGGTCAAAAAACCTCACTTTTTTTACCTTTCTGCCTCTGTTTTGGGACTGGTGTTGCGCAAATGACCAGTCTTGCAATTTTGACATTTTGACCAAGCTACAGGGGCGGGATCAGAAAACCACAAGTATTTTTGGAAATTAGACTCTTCAGGCTTTCCAACAGCCATCACGGAGCCAAATCCGACATCGGGAAGTGGTCCAAAACTTGGTTGCAAAACAACCTATTTTCTGAAAAAGTAGTGCTCCGCAAACAGACTGTCTTTTTTCCAAAAAGTCAACAAAAGACACAAATTTATGGTAAAATAGTTTTTTAATATTTTCTTGGGCAAATCACTCCAGATTTGATTGAGGAGTTATATTATGATATTTTTCATTTATTAACTTATCTATTATTTGTATTGGGCCTTGCATGGTCATTAACAACATAAATGACATTTATGACAGAATTAGGGTTTCTGGAAGCATCTTATGGTTTCCGCCTCCTCATTTGCTCCATAAATAGATCACGAGGCTCTTATGTATTTGGTTGGATTTTGATGACTGATTCTGAAGTAATACATAGTCCCTTGGAATTTGAAAAGAACTTGATGTCTTGGAGTTTATGAATGCCCTGGTTTGTTTGTTGATGGAGGAGGACTGGTTGCAGGATCCATGAGTCTGGTTGGTGGTGAAGTGTTTCTTTTTGTTTATGTTTTCTAGTTTATCATTATGTTTCCATATTTCTATGTTGCAGTAGGACAAAGAATTTATACTAAGAAATGTTTTCTAATGGCACCTTAGGTCTGTTTATTCTTCATTGCCTTAATGTTTTCTTCTGCTAGGACATGTTAGAGAATACTGCTTTGCTCTCTAAGGATCTCCTAACCTTGTTTATTTCTTGAATGGTTTAAAACAGATGGTATCCAGCATGATTTATGGCTAGCCCTACTTCTTGTTGCACTAAGAACACTATTCTTGAAGTCATCTATTTAAAGCATCATTACTTAGGTTTGTCAAAGAAGTTTGTTTCAATCCTGCTCTTTGCATTTACTTAACTAATCATTTTAAAGGAACTTCATAGCTATAATCTTGGATGTTCAAGGTTTCTCTCCTTCTCTGATTATAGTTATTTGTGCATCTTAAATATTTTCTGTCTTTGATGATAAAATCACTTAAAGTTAAATAAGTTTCTTGCCTTTCTGTATTTCATTTGAATGTTTGTATTGGATAATTATCTGTTTTAAGTCTGAATCAAAGAGTTTAGGGTTTTATCTGCCTTTTATTTTATCTCTATGCTTATGATTATTCCAAATCCCTTTGTTTAAGTATATGATAGAGAATTCTTTACTGCTCTTTGTCAAGATTTGTTTCTCAAAATTAATGTCCATCTCATGATCCTTCAAACCTCAAAGATCCACCAACCAAGCTAGATTTTCCCTACAATATTCCCTAATCCATTAATGAACCTATCATGACCTTGTTAGACTCTATTGCCCAATTACTTGAAGTTTTCCTTGTTTCTATCTAGTCTATCTAAGCATCATACCCAACCAAAAAATAATAAACAAACCCAATATTTCATAGCTAGCCAAAATTCAACCCTAATCAGCAAACAAGTTCACATATTTGCACCTAATAGAGAGAGCCCTCTCTAAATCCAGGAAGGCTAGGTCCTTGGATTCCAAAGTCTGGTTTGATGTTACCCCTGTCCATTTGTATCTCAATCAATCTAGCAAATTACGGGGAGCTAACATAATGGCGATCACGGTGGGACTTTTGATTATATAGTTTCCTGCACACCTCTTAAGACTCTTTAGACCCTAAGTTTGACTTAGAAAATCTAATGAATTTGCCACCTCATCACCACACTAACATAATGGTGATCACGGTGGGACCCTCTGAGTAAATTACATCTTAGACATCCTTAAGACCTCATAAAACCCACAAACATCCTCAAATTGGTATTCAGTTGCTGATGGTGGACAAAAACCTGCCTTAAAATATTTGAAATCATCCACCTGGCGACTCCACAACTCTCAATAGACCTAAAGACTCCACTGGAGGAAGAACCTGAAACATGACCAATCATCCTAGAAAGAAATAGCACTCAAGCCTAAGTTGGATTCAAGAAATTATTATTTTTATCTATAACTATGTTCTATCCTACTTTAAGCCTGATCAAGAATACAAATATGAGATCTACATTTATCATTGGAAAGATCTCAAGCCTCGAAAAGCTAAGCCTCAAAATGAGCAGACTTATACACCTGTGCTTACCCCAGATTCACCTGTGGAATACCTAGTGAAACATGAGCCTCATGGCACCTTTCCTGCTCTTTCTGAAACCTCAAACAACCATAAATCTCTTTTTACACTACCTATACCCACAAAGGTCCCAGAAAGATACAAGCCTCTTATTTGACCTCCTATCTTCCAAACCCTCCCTGCAAATCTTGCAAATAAACTACCCATATTTGATGGAGAAAGCTCAAAAGTCACCACTGAGGAACACATTCAAAATCTTGAGAATTTATTTGACCTTTTTGAAATAGAAGAAGATGGTGTGCGTATTAGAATTTTTGCCTTATCATTACAAGGAAAATTAAGAGTTGGTTTAAGGACCTTCCAGCTACAAGCATTATCAATTTTCATCAATTCACTCAAGTCTTCCTAGATAGGTGGGTGATCATGGGAAATGAAGTTCTCATCATAGAGGAATACAGTAATTTAAAAAGACAACCAGGGGAGACACTACAAGACTTTTCAGCCAAGTTCAATAAGGTATACAATGCAATACCTGCTAAGATAAAGCCACCTTCGGGGTGGGCTCTCTTGCACTACCCAAGTACTTTTGACCCAAAGATGGAATTCCAGATAAGAGAAAAAGACCCTTCAAACCTAGAAGAGATGCAGAATATGGAAATTACTGTGGAATTCAACATACTGGAAAGAGAGGAAAAGTTAGAATAAATAAGGAAGGAAAAAGAAGCTCAAGATAAATTGACTTCTTCAAAGGTAAAGCTAGAGATGTTGACAGATAAAATCAGCAAAATGATGCATATACTTGGCAGGAAAGAGGAAGAGTACAAGGTTGAGGTTAGTGCTGATTATTTAGAGTAGTCGGTACCATTTTCTTGGGAGGAACGAAATCAGTCATTTCAATGCAAAGATAGCTATCAAAACTGGCTGACCAAGGTTGCAAAGAAGAAGATGCGGAAAGTTATCAAGTAAGTACTATATGCCTTCCTACATCTTGTGCTTCACTATTAAGAGAGTGTTACAAGAAAATTGAAAATAGAAACAAAGTAGAATGCTCTAAAGAATCAGTAAGGAAGGAAATGGATAATACAAACCCTTTTTCAAATCCAGAATTTCTCCCCTCAAATCATCTTGGTATGATTGTTTGGTTTACAAAACCAGAAATGGAAGACGAGCCAGTGCCTCTTGAGTCCCTACCCTTGTGCTTCAAGTCATTTCAAATGGCTAAAAGAGAAGATATTGGCCATGAATACTCTCCTTTTCATATGATGGAATAATCTGTTGATCAAGTGTGCATAATGGATGACATTCCTCCTATGAATAAGCTGCCCAAATATGATCAATATGATGATGATTATGTTATCCAAACTCAAGATAACACTATAGAACAATCAGTGATTAGTTTGTGGGACAAAGACAGTCATTTTCAACAGCTCAAATACAATGATCAGCAAATACCACTCAGCTATGACAATGAAGAAGAAAGTGCAGAAAGTTTAGGAGAAAGGGAAGGGTCTTTACCTCTTTGTTGTACTTCCTTTCAGTTCATAAAAGACAACCTTAATGCAATCAGAAGTCAGCAATCTTTGGGTATTGATTTCAACAACAAAGAACACATTCAACCCTATGTCCAGCCTTCAGAAGAGAAAGAGAACAACTATGGCTCTTTTCAACCAGGTTTACTACAGGACAACATGGCAATGTATGATGAGTCTGACAGTGCAGATGATCATGAGGAAGAGAAGGAGTTTCTTTCCCAAAAAGGTCCCAAGCTTAGCCAAGTGGAGGAAGAAGCAGTCCTAGATCAAGCTTATTTTCCAAATTCTCACATTCAGGTATTGTTTCAAGATCCCTTTGCTGATTTATTAGAGGCATCTAAAAGAAGAGCATGTTATGTCAAGAGAAATTTTTTACAAAGTGTAAGAAAAATTTTAAGCACTACTGTTCAAACACAAGTGAGGTGGGAGTGGCCTTTTAATTTTTTCAACACCCTCAATGAGCTAAACCAAGATCCCTCATGGAATCATCTGCTTGATTGGATGTACTGGAAAAGAGAGTTCACCAACTGAATGTATATCATGTATAGGTTAGATTAGGATAGATAGGAAAAGAAATAAGCTCGGCACTATGAGCATCTTTCTACCTTAGTTTTAGATTGTTTTGACCAAGAAGAGAGAAAAAGTATAAAAATATAAAAAATATAAAAAAAAATGAAAAAGAGGGCAGATGAAAAGAAGAGGTACAGCCCCATACCCAAAAAATAGTGACGTTGAAAGTGTGCAAGTCTAAATTCCACTACTTTTTTTTGAAAAATAAGTCTTTTTCAGTCATCTAGCCTAATCATAGCTGAACATGTTTTCAATTTATTTGTTGATATGTTAGTAAAAGAAAAAACTTGTCAAATCATGTAAACTTGACTTGTCAAAAGAGAATAGATTAGGAATGAAGAATGCTGGTTCCACATGCTTAAAACTGAACCAAAGAGAAAGATAGGACTGCTTAGCAAATGATAAATCACAGCCCTTATTTTTCTAGTTTTGTTTATACAACCAGCTTAGATCCATCTTAACTCCGGACCTATCAAGCGCCGAGAGGGATCAAATCTCTCGAGGTGCAAACCTCTTTTTTGAGTGCAAAAATTGAGGAAAGGTTTACACCTCGAGATATTTGATCCCTCTGGGCGCTTGATAGATCCGGAGTTAAGATGGATCTAGGCTAGTTTCAGTCGTGTGCTACCAAGGAAAATCTATCGAAGATATGATTAATTTTATCAATAATATGTAAATATATCAAATATTAATATAATCATTTTAAATATGCTAAATATTTCTGAGATTAACTTGGTCATTTTAGTTTTAAATTTTCTTAGTTACGTCAGTTCGTTGAGATGATAAATATTGTTAATAACTATAATGATGAAAAATGATGAAATATTTTTTTTGAATGCAAAGTGACAATAATAGTGTTGAAAGATAGAAAATGTGAATAATAAGAATGTACTCATGTTATAAATATTCTTCATTGTGATCAATCTCAAAATATTTTCTTCTACTATTCTTATTGCCACCCTTGTTAGTTTTGTTATCTTTTCATATCGATTATATGAAAAAGAAAATTTAAATCGTAAACCATTTAAATCTTTAGCTCGAGCTGTTGTAGTAAACATGAAACCTTGTCTCTCTTGCTCTCCAATATTGATAGGTTAAATTACTATAGCACAAAAATCAAAGTATATTTTCAATAACTTTTTGTGCTTACACTAAGATCAATGCATATTGTTAATCCAATCACTTTAAAATTAATGTACCGTCATATATCCAATTACATCAAATCATAAATCAACATATACATTGAAATCAATGCATTTAATGCAAGCAATCAAATAAGATTATAAAATAAATTCTACATTGAAATCAATGCACCTACTGCAAGCAATCAAATAAGATTAGAAACCAACATCTACATTGAAATCAATGCATTTACTCAAAGCAGTCAAATAGGATTAGAAATCGCCATCTACACTGAAATCATTGCATTTAGTGCAAACAATCAAATAGGATTAGAAATAATCTACATTGAAATAAATGCATCTAGTGCAAGCAATCAAATATAATTATAAATCAATGTCTAAATTGAAATCAACACATCCAGTGCAAGCAATCAAATAGTATTAGAAATCACCACCTACACTGAAATTAATGCATCCAGTGCAAGTAATCAAATATCATTAGAAATAAATATCTACACTAAAATCGATGCATCTAGTGCAAAGAATCAAATAGGATTATAAATCACCATCTCCACTTAAATTAATCCATCTAGTGCAAGAAATATTATTCCCTCTCTCCACCCTCCATCCATATCTATATCCCCCTCCATATATTTTTTTTTGTCTCTCTATCTCACCCCCTTAAACACACATGCTCTCGCACTCCATATATATCACTCTCTTTGTCAATCACCCCCTCTCCCCATCTCTCTCTTCTTCCCTCTCTTCACCTTCCATCTATATCTCTATCTTCCCCTTCTCTCCCTCTCACCCGCTAATATCTCTCTTTCCTCCTTTTGTCCTCTCTCCCTCTCTCTCCATCTTCCTTATCACTCTCTCTCTCTCTCTCTAGAAACCAACATCTACACTGAAATCAATGCATTTAGTGCAAACAATCAAATAGGATTAGAAATAATCTACATTGAAATCAATTCATCTAGTGCAAGTAATCAAATATAATTATAAATCGACATCTAAATTGAAATAAAAAAATTCAGTGCAAGCAATCAAATTGTATTAGAAATCACCACATACACTGAAATCAATGCAAGTAATCAAATATCATTAGAAACAAATATCTACACTAAAATCGATGCATATAGTGCAAATAATCAAATAGGATTATAAATCACCATCTCCACTTATATCAATCCATCTAGTGTGAGAAATATTCTTCCCTCTCTCCACCCTCCATCCATATCTATATCCCCCTCCATCTCTTCTTTTCTCTCTCTATCTCACCACCCTAAACACACACACTCTCACAATCCATATATATCAATCTCTTTGTCAATCCCCTCCTCTCCCCATCTCTCTTTTCTTCCCTCTCTTCACCTTCCATCTATATCTCTATCTTCCCCCTCTCTCCCTCTCCTACTTAATATCTCTCTTTCCTCCTTTGTCCTCTCCCTCTCCATCTTTCCTTATCAATTTCAATTTCTCTCTCTAGAAAACCCTAAGCATCTACACTCAAATCAATGCACCATCAAAGAAATCAAATAGGATTAGAAATCGCCATCTATACCAAATAAATGCATTTAGTGCAAAAAATCAAATAGATTAGAAATCATATCTACATTGAAATCAATTCATTCAGTAAAAGTAAAGAAATAATCAAATATAATTATAAATCTGACATCTAAATTCGAAATCCTCAAATTCAAGGTAAAGCAATCAAATTGTATTAGAAATCACCACTCAGCACTGAAATCAATGCATCTAGTGCAAGTAATCAACATCATTAGAAATAAAATATCTACACTAAAATCGATGCATATATTGCAAATAATCAAATAGGATTATAAATCACCATCTCCACTTATATCAATCCATCTAGTGTGAGAAATATTCTTCCCTCTCTCCACCCTCCATCCATATCTATCTCCCCCTCCATCTCTTCTTTTATGTCTCTCTATCTCACCCCCTAAACACACATGCTCTCGCACTCCATATATATCAATCTCTTTGTTAATCCCCTCCTCTCCCCATCTCTCTCTTATTCCCTCTCTTCACCTTCCCTCTATATCTCTATCTTCCCCTTCTCTCCCTCTCCCCCGCTAATATCTAACTTTCCTCCTTTTGTCCTCTCTCCCTCTCTCTCCATCTTCCTTATCACTCTCTCTCTCTCTCTCTCTCTCTCTCTCTCTCCACATTTCTCTCTCTATGTCTTTCTTCTTACCTCCCTCTCCCTCCCCCTCCAATTCGATCTCTCTTTCCCTCCCTCTCTCCACTCTCTCACACCCTCTCTCTTCCTTCCTCTCTTTCCCTTTCTCTCCCATCTCTCTCCCTCTCTCTCTCTCTTCACCCACCAACTATGTTACTATATCCGTCCCTCTCTCCTTATACCTCCTTCTCCCCCCCTTATCTCCATCTCTCCTTATTTGTCTCTTTATCTCAGCCCCAAACATACACGCTCTCTCTCTGTCTCTCCCTTATCACTCCTTCTCTCTCTCCACTTCTCACTCTCTATATTTATTATTTCCTACATCTCTCCCCCTCCAACTCCATCTTTCTATCGATCCCTCTCTCCTCCTCTCTCTCAAGTCCTCTCTGTCTCCTAACTCCCTCTCTCTTCCCTGATCTCTCCCTCTCTCTCTCTCTCTCTCTCTCCAATACTCTCTCTTCCCCATCACTCTCCTCATCTCTCTCATCCTTCCTCTCTCTCCCTTTCACTCCTACCTCCCTCTCTCTTTTCCCTCCAATCCTCTCTCTTCCCCCACCTCTCTCTCTCTCTCCCTCTCTCTCTCTCTCTCTAATCCTCTCTCTTCCCCCATCTCCCTTTCTTTCTCTCTCTCTTTCCGCCCCTCTCTCTCTCCAACTACATTACTATATCCCTCCCTCTCTCCTTGTCTCTTCTTCTCTCCCCCCTTCTTTCCATACATCTTACTTTGTCTCTTTATATCACCCCTAAACATACACACTCTCTCTCCATCTCTCCCTTATCACACACACACACTCTCTCTCTCTCTCCACTTCTCTCTCTCTCTGTTTCTTCTTAGTTATGTAAACTAATGAACATAAATATTCATAAATATAAAGCAGATTATGGAGTAAATATGAAAAGAGGTTTTATTTACTTACCATACCTCTGGTTTATTTATATTTTTATTTATTTACCATACCTCTTTTATTTACTATGGTATTTGGCCCATATGCTTGTTATATAATTATATTTTTATTTATAATCCTATTTGATATATTGTTATTTATTTACCTTACCTCTTTATACCTCTTTGATATTTTTTTTATTTACCATACCTCTTTATACCTATTTTATATTTATTTATTTATCATACCTCTTTATACTTCTTTTATATTTATTTATTTATCATACTTATTTTATAAATATGTTATTTGGCCCATGGTATCAATATTAATTTGTCCCATGGTATTAGTCCCATAGGCTTCATCTAAATAAAACCTCTTTTTTAAGTTTTTTTAAATATAAAAAGGTTTATGGAGTAAATATAAAAAGAATTTTTATTTATTTACCATACATCTAGTTTCGTTGAGCAAGATATGGGGACCTAGATGGAGATGGAAAATCGAGTGGTTCGACCAATCGAACAACCTGTTTTCGGATAATTTTTCATATCTGTTTTCTTCTCTTTGTCTATAAAAATTGAATGTATATTTTTTGATGTTGTTTTTTGTTCAAACTATGTCATAAACTTTGATGAGGTCCAAGGCTATTTTCCTTTATGAGGAGGTCCTGGGACTCTGGTAAACAATGTTTTACTCTTGCTTTGGGAACTGAGATAGTGTTAACTGCCGGTTCAGTTGTTTTTTTTGGAAGCTACACGCTTTGGAAGACTCAAAATGCTGTTCTCTTTTACATCTCTATTTTCGGTAGAAAAAACCGAGAGGTGTGACAGGACAGAATTGTATTTGATATATGTCTTTTTTGGATGGGCTGCTAAAGGGATACTTGTTTGTATTCAAAACAACCGAGACTACTTTTCTTCCTCTGTTAGAAGGAGAAATGTAGTTTATCAGAAATGCTCTGCATATGCTATGTAACTTTTTATAAATAATAGATGGTTCGATTCTTTCCCGTGGAAGAAACAAAACCATACATCTAGTTTATATATATTTTATTTATTTACCATAAATCTGGAGTAAGTATAAAAATAGGTTTTATTTATTTACCATACCTCTTGTTTATTTATATTTTAATTTATTTAAATTTTAAAATATTTCAACTTTAATGGGGAAATATTTATGTCTTTAAATATTTTGATTTATCCATAGAATATGGGTTTCCTTTTTAATGATTCATTTTACAAATATTTAATTAAAATAAATATTAAAAGATTTTAGATTTTGATTGTTTGTGTTGAATTAACTCTTTTCCTTTGATTTAGGAAATGGTATTAACTTTAGTAAAGAGTTAAGATGTTTAAAATTTTACTTAATTTGGAAATTCAATGCGGTAAATATTTTGTTAAAGGTAAATTTTTGATCCATTCAAATTCACGTATATAATTTACTATCCATTCAAATTAGATAAATAATACATAGTTGTATTTTAATAGTTAATCTCAGCCCATTAATAAGTTAAAAAAGTTATATATAATCTAAATATTCGAGTTATATAAAATTCAAGATTAGGTTAATGCTTTGGCCGACATTAGAAAAAGTAAAATTTATTATTTTTTTAGAACATGACATACCCAACATCGGGGTCATACTAGGCTGTAGATTGCGCCTCTCAGCGCAAAAATAAAATTTGTGTGCAGCTTGTTCTTATGCCACAACTCGTGGAAAGTCAGATTGCCTAATCGTGATTTCCCATGCTTTCAATTTCATGTTAGTAGCTTAGTGAATGAATCCCTTCAAATAGCTTAATCTTGACAGTTGAGTAGTCCAGATAGAGAATAAAAGGTTCACTAGCATAATTTGAACCCTTGGAAGTGATAAGGGTACTATTAGATAGTTGTTTTTGCTTTCAAAGGAAAAGAAAAAATGTCAAAGGGTTTTCCAATTCAAGTGCATCCAAGGAAGAAAAAATGTTAGGCAAGTAGGTTGGGTAGGTAGAGATGATGTTGATGTTAATCATGTTTTTTCAGAGTACTAAGATCACAGCTTCAAGCAAGAATCAACAAATGAAAAGAGGTAAAATATACCCAATGGATGAGGCACTGGTCACCATAAAGCCAGAGATCTGAAGTTTTGGACACCTCCTGAAAAGGAGTTGCCCTCCGCAAGTGGAGTCGCTGTTAGTCATCAGTAATTTTTTGTCTTGATGATGACTACATAACTATCCCAAGAATTCTAGAAACAAGGTTCGTAAACATTGTGAGTTATAGAAATCTCATTTCCTTCATTATCCTCAAGATAATTTTTCAATATCTCATCACTCCATAATGTCTAGGTTTTCTTACCAGTCTCAGAAAACCCATTAAAGGCTTGTATAACCCATTTTGTGCATATGTGTTCACCTTTGGCCCAAATCCTCTATTTTGTTTTGCCTAAAAATTCCCCACTATCACCTAAGCCTACCAATCAAATAGTTTTGTTGTGTCTCTCATGATACTCCCAAACACTAATGGTCTCAAATTGTCCCTATAGACCCTTTGGATAAATCAAGTATATCGGATTTTGGATCTTCAATACAATAAGCTTATCATGGATCCTATCTTACACTTGGTGATCCCTAATTCTAAGTCTCAGTCCAAAAGCCAAGTCCAAGAAAGCCACATTAGGTCACCTAAGGTCTCACAAAGTCATAGGATGGATTTGGTGCCCTACAAACTATGTCTTCCTGTATGAAGAGATTGTATTCAAAGAGGAATTAAGTCAAGATATTTGATCCAAGACTGATCAACAACCATTCAAGAAATACCTCCTTGGCTTAGAGCATAAATACTACAAGGGACAGCTACCCTTGTTCACATTTTTGCAAGAAATGATCAAGGTTGCCATCAACAATAAGAAGAGGTAAGGTAATAGGATGAAATCGTCACCAAGAGACATCCACAAACAAGAGAAAGGCAGTAGGTCTGTGTTTAAAGAGAATCAAAGTTTTTGTGATTGGTTAACAAAATAGTGGTGACAAGCAAGAGACCATCACAAAGGCTACAAGGACAGAAGCCACCTCAAATCCATCAAGTGCACATTGATGGTTTTTTTTTTTTTACAAATGATAAACAAGTTTTGAAAGGCTATAGAGAACTTAGAAGGCAACACTCTTTATTTTCTCTAACATCCCTAAAACCTAAGAGTTTGGACAGATTGGCAAGACAGGTCAATTGAAGATGACAAGGCCTCCTTCTTAAAAGAAGAGGGCATGCAAAGAGTATCTGTTTAAGAGACTAATTTTTTCAAGTGTAGTGAAAGGGCCTATAAAAATAATCAAAGGGAAAGGCAAGCATAAGGTTAAGTGGCAAAGTGAAAGATCAATTTGAAACATGAGGTGACTGCTCAGAAAATAAAGAGGTCAAACTCCTAAGGAAACTAAGAATACCAAAGGCCAATGTACTAAAGGCACCTGCAGAAAATCATAAGTGGCAAAGAAAAATCATGACATGGTATGATTCGTTTTAAACTCTATGACAAAGGAGGGCAAAGACAACATTTTCAGTTTGTCAAAGTGCATGCCAAAGATAGTTTGGGCAATGTCCCTACTTTCAAGGGAAAAAGGGTGAGAGGAACAGCAGCATCAGCCAGCCATCAAAACAGGAAAATAATGCAAGACACCTTGGGAAAGCCTTTAAAACCCCTGCAGAAAAACATAAAAATATCAGTCAAGTGACAAAGGATTCAAACATAAGGAAAGTGGGTTCTTAAAAAAAATCGATTTATCCCTCTCAAAAGGCTATAAAAATGTGGCAAATTCATTTTTAGCTCATTTAGCATTTTGCAAAGAAAAATAAGTTGCAAAGGAGAAAAAATAGAGGTTTCAAATTGTTTCTAGGCAGAGTTATGTTGGCGCTACGCAAATTAGGAGCGCTACGCAACCAGGAGGACGCGCTGTCAAAACAAGCCTGTTCTCCATTCAAATTTGCAAGGCACTACACAAAAAACTCTCGGATTTGCGATAACCATGGGCGCTGCACAAACTCGTGCCCAACTTGCCCAGGACACACAGACCAACCATTTTACCTGGATTTCCTGCACGAAGCACCCGGGCACTGCACAAACCAACCACCCGACCTGCCCAGGCAACATGCAAAGGCTGCCCCTTTTGCTGGTGCTGTGCAAACTCATGTGCAGAGGCTATCGTTTCTACCGGCACTGCGCAAACTATTGTCCAGACCCTGCCAGGTGCTACGCAAATGGCCTCACCCGACAGCACAGGCAGAGGCATTGCACAAACGCTTGGGAAGTGCCAAGGCAAAAAACCCTTCCCCTAAACCAAATTTTCACTCTTCAAGCTGCCTCCAAAGTTTGTAAAAAAGCCAAAACTGGTAAGTGGTGCCCTCTCCATGTCTCCAATCAATATTTTCAAATTAATTTTGGTTTTTGCGTGGTTTTTAAATGATAAAACCCTAGGTATATAAACCCTAGGCCTTAAATGAAAATAAACCTATGTGCTTAAAATGCCATCTTGCAATCAGTTTGATATCATACAAGGGTAGGTGAGTTGAGGTGCCTACAAACTCAATTAAGAAGGGCCTCCTTAAAAGCTCCAAAGCCACTAAAACCCTAACCTCCATACCCATTATCCACCAAAGCTTGACTCCACCCTTTTTCACCTTTTTTCATCAAGCCCAAATTTGCAAACCAGTGTCTCCCATCACCATGTCAGGGACTGAAAACAATAGTGGTAGTGAAAGTAGTCAAAGGCCTTTAAAACCAAAGCACAAGGGAGGAAAGGTAAATAGGTTGGAGCCTCAAAGCACTGTGGCCATTACTTCCTCTCCTAGGATCTTGTCATGTTTCCAAAATACAAGATGCTTTCAATTTTGTGAGAAGGTCAAACAGCTGAAGAGCCACCCTGAGCTTACAAGGCTCCTCATTCTCAACCTACATAAAAAGCACTCAAACCTTGCAGGAGTGAATTTTGAGATTTCAGCAAGTGCCATCTTTGAGGCTATAGGTATCCCAGCTGTGTGAGAAAAATGGTTTAAGAAGGGAAAATTGGACAAGGACTTTGTAGAGAAATTTATCAAACCAAGGTATAGAGGACGCAGCAAGACTTTTTTCCCATTTTCACACCTCAAGCATAGGTTCAAAGCATTGATGTTGGTTATCATGAAGTACTTCACCTGTGAGGCGAGGTATTCTAGACTCTATGCTTATCATGTTAAACTCCTCATGCACTTCACAGGGGTCAAGGGGCTCAACTTACCTCACTATCTCTATAAAAGCATTGAGAAAATTTCTTCTGTTGCCCGGAGGAGGAATGACCCACAACAAATGAATAGCTTGTTCCACCATTCCTTGATCAAGATGGTGGTATTGCATCAGCTAGAGCAGCAGGATATACCTTGGGAGGTTTTTATAGCCCATGAAGCCTTTACAAACCCATAGCATCCTCCTCAGCCAAATTTTCCTTCCTCATCTGCACAAGTACCCTCACCGCAAGAAAATATCCCTTCTTCCCCTTCTATTGATGCATCAAATGAAGAAGGTGACAGTGGCAATAATGAGCAAGATGATGACAATAAGGGTGATGAAATCAGTGAGGCAGGGGCAGGAATAAATGATGATGAAGAAGAGGGAGATGATGATGAAAAGGAAGGAGATGATGATTAAGAGAAGGAAAATGAACATAACAGTGGGGGTAGTGATGCAAATGAACTAGCAAGTAATGAAGAAGAAGGAGAAGGGAATGAAGAAAGTGAAGAAGAAGCAGCAATAGAGGAAGAAGAAAGGATAGATGACGAGGAAGACAATAAAGAACCAGGCAACCAAGAAGAAAGAGGTCATGACAGTCATGAAAATGACCAACCCATCAGTAAGCAAGAGGGTGATGACATGGAAGAAAATAAAGATGATCCCAACCAGGCCAAAGAAACAAGTGACACAAATATCACACCTCTTGCATGTATATACCAAAGAGGCCCAAGGCAAGTGTTTGCTACCTCCAAAAGGCAAGGGACCTTGCCAGCTGCATCAACTCCAAGGCTTGAAAGGATAGACATGCACCTAGAGGCCAAGCTAAAGAAGGCAAATGAAAGCCTAGAGTTGCAAAGAAGGATGGCCAAGAATTATGCCAGGAAACACAAGCTTGTTTCTACCAAACTGTAGAAGGCCCTCTTTGAAATCCAAACTCTAAAAAAGGAAAAAAAGCTTGACAGCCTTGGAGCTTTTGCTGAGGCTTCTCAGCGGTTTTCCAAGACCCCTTAGGGAAGATCTCCACCAAATTTGAGAGCATTTGGAGAAAATTTTGTTTTTTTGAAATTTTTTGGTCTCATTTGCGCAGCACCACTGGCGCTACGCAAACACATGGAGCATCCCCGTGAGAAAAAATTTACATTTTTTGATTTCTCTCAGCGTGCACGTCATGCTCACCAAATTTTATAAGTTTTGGAGCAGGTTTGACCCCTCAATAGGTCAAAATAACTTAGTTTTTTAACCTTTCTCCCTCTGTTTTGGGAATGGTGCTGTGCAAATGACCAGTCTTGATATTTTGACATTTTTACCAAGCTACAGGGGTTGGATCATAAAATCAAAAGTATTTTTGGAAATTATATTCTTCAGGCTTTCCAACGAGCCATCACGGAGCCAAATCTGAAATCAGGAAGTGGTTCAAAACTTGGCTGCAAAACAACCTATTTTCTGCAAAAGTAGCGCTCCGCAAACAGACTGTCTTTTTGCCAAAAAGTCAACAAAAGACACAAATTTATGGAAAAATAGTTTTTTAATATTTTCTTGAGCAAATCACTCCATATTTGATTTAGGAGTTATATTATGATATTTTTCATTTATTATCTTATCTATTATGTGTCTTGGGCCTTGCATGGTCATTAAGCACATAAATGACATTTATGACAGAATTAGGGTTTATGGAAGCATCTTATGGTTTCCACCTCCTCATTTTCTCCATAAATAGATCATGAGGCTCTTATGTATTTGGTTGGATCTTTGTGACTGACTATGAAATAATACGTAGTCCCTTGGAATTTGAAAAGAACTTGATGTCTTGGAGTTTATGAATGCCCTGGTTTTTTTGTTGATGGAGGAGGACTGGTTGCAGGATCCATGAGTCTGGTTGGTGGTGAAGTGTTTCTTTTTGTTTATTTTTTCTAGTTTATCATTGTGTTTCCATCTTTCTATGTTGCAATAGGACAAAGAATTTAGACTAAGAAATGTTTTCTAATGGCACCTTAGGTTTGTTTGTTCTTCACTGCCTTAATGTTTTCTTCTGCTAGGACATGTTAGAGAATCCTTCTTTGCTCTCTAAGGATCTCCTAAGCTTGTTTATTTCTTGAATGGTTTAAAACAAATGGTATCCAGCATGATTTATGGCTAGCCCTACTTCTTGTTTCCACTCAGAACACTATTCTTGAAGTCATCTATTTAAAGCATCATTACTTAGGTTTGTCAAAGAAGTTTGTTTCAATCCTGCTCTTTGCATTTACTTAACTAATTGTTTCAAAGGACCTTGGTAGCTATAATCTTGGATGTTCAGGGTTTCTCTCATTCTCTGATTATATTTATTTGTGCATCTTAAATTTTTTCTGTCCTTGATGATGAAATCACTGAAAGTTAAATAAGTTTTTTGCCCTTCTGTATTTCATTTGAATGTTTGTCTTGGATAATTATCTGCTTTAAGTCTAAATCAAAGAGTTTAGGGTTTGCTCTGCCTTTGATTTTCTCTCTATGCTTATGATTCTTCCAAATCCTTTTGTTTAAGTACATGATAGAGAGTTCTTTACTACTCTTTGTCAAACTTTGTTTTTCAAAATTAATTTCCATCTCATGATCCTTCAAACCTCAAAGATCCACCAACCAAGTTAGATTTGCCCTACAATACTCCCTAATCCGTTAATGAACCTATCATGACCTTGTTAGACTCCATTGCCCAATGACTTGAATTTTTCCTTGTTTCTATCTAGTCTATCTAAGCATCATACCCAACCAAAAAACAATCAACAAACCCAATATTTCATAACTAGCCAAAAGTCAACCCTAATCAGCAAACAAATTCACATCTTTGCACCTAATAGAGAGAGCCCTCTCTGAATCCAGGAAGGCTAGGTCCTTGGATTCCAAAGTCTGGTTTGATGTTACCCCTGTCCATTTGTATCTCAATCAATTACTGGGAGCTAACAACTAGAATCCAAAATGTCACCGAGCGAAGTAGAAGAGGGGGATGAAGACATAGGAGAAGAAGGGGAGAGGTCCACCTTAGAATCAACATGATGTTTTCCAGGTGGAGGGGGTGATTTTACATTGGGTGGAACATTTGAAACCATAGAGGTCGAGAACAACCAAATAGGCAACCCAACAGTTAACCCAGGCAGGGATAATGTTGCCATATAAGGAGCACCAACATTCCCAAAAGCAGGAAAAGGACCAGGGTTCCCTTCGGAGGGGATTCCTTGGTTTGTAAACTCCAGAAACGTTGCCATTGGATAAAACCGTAAAACAAAATGCTAAGGAAGATAACTTTAACCAGGAATATTTCGTGGGCGGTTAATATTTTAAGACACTGAAACAAAACTTTGTCGTTTCATATTTTAAGAGTCGTGAAACAAGAAAAAGGTGACTCTATCACTTTCAAGTTGAAACGAGCGTGAAAGGGCAAGTGCTCGATGATCTCTTCACTTTTTAAGGAGTCACGAAAAGATTGAAATGACTACTTAGGTAATCTAGGTAAGAGGGTGTACCAAGTTTCCGTGAACTGCCATATACACCTTGGTGATCAAATGAAAGACAAATGACCAAGGACTTAACGTATGTGCAGGTAGTCTCCCCGAATGCTATGTTCGGTGTATCACAGTTACAGGGCGGAAGACTCGGCTTCCAACCTAGATAAAAGGATTTCAACCTAGAGGGGTATCCATTTATATACTCGATGGTACGGGGAGCACAAGTCCATACTAGCATTGTCTAAATCCAGATGGAAAACGACAACTACTAGGTTTTAAGACGTCATAACACGTCTCTAACCTAGACCACTAAAGATTTTGTGTTAGGTTCCAATGCTTCCTTAGGTTAATTGAATGAATTTTAAAGTTGATCTTGGATTATGTTGCAGTTTCAAGGCCCTATCAAATTTAGATCTCAAATTTCCTAAATGCAAGCTATATGCAAAAGAACACCATTTTTCATTCAATGAATGCTAATTATGAGAAGGATAGAGATCTTTCAAACAATCACAAACAATGAGAATATGCGAATAAATCCACTCATGCATCTAACACAATAAAAAAAAATGAAAAACTCTTTCCTAGACTATCAAATGCTAGTTATGCAAAAGAATGTTTCACTTTCGATGCAAAGGAAAGAATGCAAAGATTTTTTTTAAATTTTCAAATTAAATGAAGCATACAATGCATTAATTACATGAAAAACAAAATGAACATTAGCCTGAGTATTGCGAATGCAGGAATTGAAATTGAATGGCTCAATCAACGCAAAACAAACACAAGAAAGCACTCAAACCAATGTTGCAATATTCCAAATTAAAATAAAGTTTTCAAAGTGACCCAAACAAGAAATGTAATCTATGCTTGGAGGAACAAGGAGAAGAATCAAATGAAAAACGAAATGATCATTCAACCAAAACACTCAAAAGGATCAAGAAAAGTTAGCACAATCAACCCGAGAATGAGATTGACAGCAATGAAAAAGACTTGATTTCCTGACAGAAGGCTCAGTGCACCAAGACACTCTGAAACCCTAAGTCCTTAAACTACACTGATGATAATATAGACAAACGACTGAGAAAAAACAAGCTTACAACAGTTAAAACAGTCTCAAAGGCTCAAATACACACAAAAACAATTCAGAGTCAAGCACAATTGACCAAAAGACTCATCAAGGAGGTCAAACCAAATCCTATAGGATTTGATGCAACTGTAAGGCATTAATCCATGCCAAACAGGGGTTAGCGTGACTGCAACAAGAGCAACCTGTGCCAATTGGCGTGAATGTTCAAGCGAAAAACGCGCTAAGCCGGATAACTATGTGAAAAAAGAAAAAACCAAAAATCAATGAGCAGAGGTCAATCTTGACACTCTGGAGCTAAACAGAGGATATAACATAAGCAAGAAAAACATAAAATGAAAGATAAGCAAATCAATGACCGAAGTTGACCCAACAAGATGAAATGACAAACTCACACTATTCTCGAGTGGAGTCACCAATTTTTTAAGTAGGTAAATCCTCTCTGTGGACAGAGACGATCCCTCTAGCCCTAGAGTGGGTCTAGAAACAAAGAGACATGCTAGAGTGTTGATTCATAATTACTGAATGAAAAGAGGACATGGTAGATCGACCTACCTGAAGTCCAATGTTGTCGTCGCGGCTGTAGTGGTGGTGGCCTCTCACTCCTGCCTCGGCAAGTCACAATCCTTCTGCAGTCATGCTCAGATACCTACACATAGATCAACAAACAAGAACAACATACAACATAATAACTTCATTCATAACTACTAGCCAGTCAAAGAGGGCTAAGCATATTGCATTAAACATATAACATAACACAAAATGGGAACCAAACAATAGTCACGTATATGTATTGATAGAAGGAAGAGTTACAACCAAAGCTTTGACGTCCAAGTCTCCTCCAATGAGGTTTAGCCGAAGCGCATCTCAGATGCTCATCAGGGGATTCGGACGGGATGCATGCATGGACATAAGCTCTCTCAACGAAGTTCCTTCTTGTTTTATCTCTTCAATAGTTCAACTATAGTATACTCAATTCTCCATGTTCAGCTAGCTTATGCAAGGAGAGATAGCTTCTTTTTATAGAAGAAAATGAGGAGGTTGGGATCCCTACAAAGGTGGAAGGGAGGCTTATCCTTTAGGAGGTTCCCACAAGAGGTGGAAACCATAAACTAAAGGAGGGAATCCATGGTTATTCAGTCCAACCACTCCTAATGACTCATCCTCGGAGTTTTTAGAGTGGAATCTAGACCTCTATTTTAAAAAAAAATTCCATAAACATCTTGGCGCCGGAGGCTAATTGGGACAGAGCACCCACTGGCACGGGGTCCACTATTAATCTTCTTCATTAGCACGATGGCAGCACTGGTGACCCGTGCCAAGGCAAAAACAGGGGTTTCTGAAGCTCTGCTCAGAGAATTGTCAACAGAAGGAACAATGTTCTCATGTAAAGGGATGTAATGATGGTCTTTGCAAGGCATGACATTTCTTATTAGTCACGGAAGCAACCCTCCAATGTGCGAGATGGGGATTGTAGGGACAGTGACAAAATGTTGTGTAACACTTTGCAAAATGAATGACACTTTGGCTATCACTATATATCGTGCCCATATCATGCTTCTTATCCAATTCATCCATAAACCTTTGTAACCAGACCATTTCGTTACTAGCCTCTGTAGCAACAACATACTTTGCTTCTGTTGTTGAAAGTGCAACAACACTTTGGATTTTTGAAACCCAACTAACAGTTGTTCCACCTACAGTAAATACATATCCTGTAGTGCTCCTTCTGTTATCTCTTTCACCTGCCATATCTGCATCAACATATCCTTGTAGAGAAATGTGTGAACCACCAAAGCATAATGCTTGATTTGTGGTACCTCTCAAATATCTGAGAATCCATTTCACTACCATCGAATGTTCTTTTCTTGGATTGTTCATGTACCTGCTTACAACTCCCACTCCATGTGCAATATCAGGTCTTGTGCAAACCATTGCATACATTAAGCTTCGAACTGCTGATGCATATGGAACTTTAGACATATAGTCACTTTCTTCTTGGGTCTTGGGGCACATCTCCTTACTAAGTTTGAAGTGGCTAGCAAAAGGTGTACTAACTGGTTTTTCATTCTGTAGATTAAATTTTTTCAACACCTTTTGTATGTACTCATTCTGAGACAGTGTTAATTTACAAATTTTCCTGTCTCTAGTTATTCTCATACCAAGGATTTGTTTTGTAGCTCCGAAATCCTTCATTGCAAATGAATTTGCCAATTTTCTTTTGAGCACATTTATTTCTTGCATGTTAGACTCTACAACAAGCATGTCATATACATACAATAAAAATATAATATAGCTTCCATCTTTTTTCTTTTTCAGATAACATAATGATCAGAGTGACATCTAGTATAACCTTGTTCAGACATAAACTTGTCAAATTTTAGATACCAATGCCTTGGAGCTTGTTATAAGCCATACAAGCTCTTGTTTAGCCTACACACTAATTTTTCCTTCCCTTTGACCTCATATCCTTCTGGTTGCTGCATATAAATCTCTTCCTCCAAATATCCATGGATAAATGTTGTATTTACATCTAACTGTTCAAGATGCAAATCTTCCGCTGCTACAAGACTTAAAATAGTTCTGATTAAAGCCATCATAACAGCAGGAGAAAATATTTCATCAAAATCAATACCTTTCTTCTATGTAAACCCCTTCACCACAAGTTTAGCTTTGTACCTCTGTTTTCCTCCATTTTCTTCCTTCAGCCTGTAAACCCATTTATTCTGCAATGTTTTTTTACCTGCAGGAAATCTAAATAAGTCCCAAGTCTGGTTATGTATTAAGGAGTCCATCTATTCTTCCATGGCTAGCTCCCATTTCTTCCTGCTTTCAACCTACATTGCTTCTTCATAACATTTGGATTCACTAGAATCAGTCAAAAATAAATAATATAATGAAGGAGAGTATCGTTTAGGGGGTCTACTTATCCTAGTAGATCTTCTGACACCACTTTCAGGTGTTTGAGGTGTCTGTTGCTATTGTGGTGGTTGTTGTTATTGTGGTTGTTGATTATTATTATTTTCAGGAACCTTTACTTTTTCTGTGATCTCATCAACAACTGTGTATTCCTTGTTTTATTTTTCTTGTTTCTTTTCCTGCAACTGGTTCTTATACAAGACATTTTCATTGAATATTACAACTCTACTCCTAATGATTTTGTGATTTTCATAATCATATAAGAAATAACCAAAATCATTAACACCATATCCAATAAAAGTACATTTCTTTGATTTTGCCTCAATATTTGTTCTATTTTCTTTATTAATATGGACAAAGGCCTCACAACCAAAAGGCTTTAAAAAAAAGTAGTTTACCTTTTTACTTGTCTATGATTCCTCTGGAATACCACTATCCAAGGAACTTGAAGGCCCTCTATTTAGGAGATAAACATCAGTATCTACAACATTTGCCCAAAATTGTAAAGGCAATCCTGCATGCAATTTCATGCACCTTGCATGCTCCATGATTGTTCTGTTCATCCTTTCTGACACACCATTTTCTTGTGGTGTTCTTGGAACTGTCTTCTCTCTACGAATTCCATGCTCTGAAAAATACTTATCAAACTCTTTGCTACAATATTCACCTCCATTTTCTGATCTGATACACTTCAACTTCTTTCCTATCTCAATCTCAACCAAAGCTTTCCATTTTTTGAAAGTATCAAATACATCAGATTTATTTTGAATACAATAAATCCAAGTTTTTCTAGTTGCATCATCAATAAAAGTAACATAATAATGAGAGTCACCGAGAGATGATACCTGAGCAGGTCCCCATACATCTGTATGCACAAGATCTAATTTTTCGCTCTTCTTTTCTTTCCCAACTCTGAGAAATCTGACTCTCTTATGTTTTCCATAAAAACAATTCTCATAGAAATCCAAATCAACATTCTTCAACCCTGGCAAAAAATTTCTTGAGTGAAGAATCTTTATCCCTTTCTCACTCATGTATCTAAGCCTATGATGCCATAATACTGCATCTGCTTCTTTGGAACTTAAAGTATTAATAGAGTTAGAAATACCATTGCATAAATACAATGTACCAACCTTTTTGCCTTTTGCTATTACCAGGGCTCTTTTAGTGACCTTCCAAGTTTTATTTGTGAAAGTTGTCACACAACCTTCACTGCCTAACTGCCCTTTTAAAGTCAGAGTTTTCTTCAGATCTGGAACATGCCTTACCTCCTTTAATAGTCATTGGTTTCCATTCTGCTATTTTACAAGAACCTTACCCATTCTATCAATTTTACAGGGTTTATCATCACCCAAACGAACTTGTCCAAAATTTCCTTGAACATAGCCATGAAAATATTTCTTATCAGGTGTGGCATGGAATGAGGCTCCTGAATCTACTACCCAGGAATCAGTAACATTTTCAAAAGAAAGAATCAAAGCATCTTGTAACACATCACCTGTCACATTTGCTTCATGATTGTTTTCTTGTTGTGCATCTCCTTCTTTTCCCTTCCGAGATCTACAGTCTTTCTTTAGGTGTCATTTCTTTCCTCGTGATTTCCAACACAGCCACTCAACTGACTTGATCCGTTTCTTCCCTTGATTGACCAAGGAGTATCCCAGCTCTTCCTTCTTTTCCATTCTTCCACCCTGCCACTCATGCACTCATACATTGGTCGATATCCACCTAATCCTTCCTCTCTCCTCCTCCTCTCCTCTCTCTCCTTCTCCCTCTCTCCTCTCCTCCCTCCTCTCTCCTCTCTCTTCTCCTCTATCCTTGCCCGCCATTTCCTTTAGGCGGTAACCAACAACATTTACCACCAAAAACTTAAAGTACTAGATCCAAAAGACAGGAAAGCGCTACTTTTCTAATGGCCATAACTAAACCATTTCAACTTTTTGGAAATGAGCACAAAAATAACAAAGCTCTAACTTCATCATCAAATTTTACCTCTACAGAACTTAATTGACTGATAACTGTATTAAAATAATTTAAATAGTCTGCAACAGATCCACCTTTCGACATCTTCATATTAAATAAATGTTTCATAAGAAATACCTTGTTTGAGGCCGATGGTTTTTCATATAGTTTCACCAACGCCTTAATCAAACCCTCTGTTGTTGTTTCCTTCAAAATATTGAAGGCTACCGATGTCGCGAAGCACAACTGTACTGTTCTAAGTGCCTTTCTATTGAGAATCTCCCATTCTGCGTCTGTCATAGTCGTCAGCTTCTTTGTTTTTTTGCTCAATGGTAGGTACAAATCTTCCATCTGCATCTTCCACAGCGGGAAGCTTTGGCCGTTAAATTTCTCGACCCTAAATTTACCATCTTCCGCTATTTCTCCCACTCGAACCAGGAACCTTTCTTTCCTGCGAGTTTATCAGCCAAATAGACCTTCGACTTTAATACCAGTTGTTAGAAAATTATATATTACAGAGCAATGCAACACATAAAATATGCGGAAAACACAAGCACATAAAACCAGAAAGATAGAGATATACGTGGTTCACCAAGTTTGGGCTATGTCCACCCCAAACAACCATCTTTCCTTTCTATTACCCAGCAAAATGAAGAGACACAACCTACATCAAATCCGCTGTAATAGCCTTTGTTCTCTCTCACAGTCTCTCTATTTGTTTCTCGCTCTGAGAATACACATACAATCCACAATTGCAATACAATTCCCTCATACAAGCGAGGGGTTGCCTTCTAGGGAAAAAACCCTAAACTAAACATAACTTCTACCGTCAGATCATCTGCCTAATGAACGGCCCAAATTGACTAGAAATTACTATATTTTTACAAAGCAATTTTACATATGTTTTTAGTTTCAGGGGCGCTGACCCCGAAACCTCCCGCTGGGGGGGAGACCCCCAGGCAATGTTTAATTACATTAAGGTACAGGAGTCCAACGCTATGATACAAAATAAACAAGATCCTCACACGCTTCAAAAAACTCACCCTCTTCCATTCCCTCACCCACATACCACTGAACAAATTCTCACTTGTCATACATGAGATTGAACTTGTGATCAATTCTCGAGAACACCTCTACAAAACTGGTTGAGTTGGAAATCATGCACACGACTCTCTCGACCTTGGCGAGATCACCTCCGGGGACAACAGTGGGAGGCTCATAGTTGATTCTGCACTTAAATCCTATGAGACACCAATCAAAAAATTAGATGGTTCTCTTTGTCTTAATCGTTGTGACAACGAAATTGACATCCTTGGGCACGACATCTCCATGGTGAGACAATAAGCCATGTATTTGCGGTGGTGAGGATCGCAGTTGTTCTTCATTGAGGATGGATTGAATTCACTATTAGTAATTCCTGCCACATAAAGATGCTCATGGTAGGCCTTTAGTGCAAATATAGGGCTTTGTTGGAATATAATTTCAACGGCAACTCAACAGGACAGGCGGCAAGGCAAGAGTCCGAGGGGGTCGATAAGGCACAGCCGGCAGAGCAGCATACCCCATCGGAACGGCTGTTGTAATATGCAGTCGGGCCCACACCATTATGCACAAACAGAAGTCCGCGGGGGTCATTGAAAGTCTGTGGCTGGAGTTGTGGATGCCCCCGGAATTTCTTACGTCAACAGCAAAGGGGCCCACACATACGCGTTCAAATGATTTGGGTTTAATTTTATTTTACCCAACGCACATATTTAAAACAATAGTTTTGTTTTATGTTGTATTATTTGTTTTATTTAATATATATAACATATATATATTAAAAAGCCCAGAAAGGTATATTG
>CM076572.1:1131336365-1131496316 GCA_034641835.2 Pinus albicaulis | reverse complement strand
CTTACTAGTAGGGAAGTTGTTTGGCTTCGATAGCTATTGACTAAGTTTGACATTCAACAGGATCATCCTACTATTCTTTGGTGTGATAATTAAAGTGCATACATATTTCTAGAAATCCATTGGAGCATCAAAGGACCAAACATATTGAGATCAAGATGCATTTCTTTTGCCAACATATATGTATGTTGTTCTTAGCCTAGTGTATGTTCCTAGTGAAGAGCATGTAGTAGATATCTTCACTAAACCCATGGCATCACTAAGGTTTCTTCAGTTATCACTCATGCTTGGAGTGAAGGAAGTTGGTCATCTTCTTTCCTTCATTTATCTCCTCATTCATACTTTATCTTCTTCTTTTTTTCTCACTTTTGGAGAGGATTTTTTCCTCCGAGTTTTTCTTCCTTTTCTCTACTTATGAAAAGTTGTATACGAATAATTTAACAAATATTATTGATTGGAACCAATTATTTTCTTTTTGTTTCTTTCCTATATTTCAATTATAAAATATTAAAGTTCTATTAAAAAAATTATAAAAAAAACAAAACCATAAAAATTAAATCCATATAAGACACATATTATGGCCAAGGGTTTTTCACATGTTGAAGGAATTGATTATTCTAACACCTTTGTCCCTTTTGCTAAGGAGTATTCTATATGTCTTGTGCTATTTATTTACTTCAAAAATTTGGCATAACTATTTTTAAGACTACACCCACTTTGCTACCCTTCCCACTACTTGCATGTAATCACAAGTAGATCCTACATTGTAATGAGAATTAGTTGAGAGTCTCCTCTTTTTTACTCACACTTGAGCTAAAATTTTGTTTTCTGTAAGGTTGGTCTCTCAAATTTCTCAATATCCCCATGAGAGTCATTGGAAGGAAGCAAAGTGTATTTTGAGGTATATTATAGGAATTTCCAATCTTGGCATTCAGTGCACCATTGGCACTTCTTAATTTGTGGGCTTCACAGATTTTGGCTTGGCTAGATCAATTAATTATCAACATTTGACATCCAGTTTTGTTTTCCATATTGGTTCTACTCCTATTGCTTGTTCCTAAAAGAAACATTCAACGATTGCATTATATTCTATGAAATTTGAGTATTGAGCTTCAATTCTTACTAGTAGGGAAGTTGTTTGGCTTTGATAGCTATTGACTAAGTTTGACATTCAACAGGATCATCCTACTATTCTTTGGTGTGATAATTAGAGTGCATACATATTTCTAGAAATCCATTGGAGCATCAAAGGACCAAACATATTGAGATCAAGATGCATTTCTTTTGCCAACATATATGTATGTTGTTCTTAGCCTAGTGTATGTTCCTAGTGAAGAGCATGTAGCAGATATCTTCAATAACCCATGGCATCACTAAGGTTTCTTCAGTTATCACTCATGCTTGGAGTGAAGGAAGTTGGTCATCTTCTTTCCTTCATTTATCTCCTCATTCATATTTTATCTTCTTCTTTTTTTCTCATTTTTGGAGAGGATTTTTTCCTTTGAGTTTTTCTTATTTTTCTCTACTTATGAAAAGTTGTATACAAATCTTTTAACAAATTTTATTGTTTGGAACCAATTATTTCTTTTTTTTTATTTCTTTCCTATGTTTCAATTATAAAATATTAGAGTTCTATTAAAAAAGATATAAAAACTTATAAACTTATATATTTTTTAAGAACTTATAAACTTATATATCCATCTTATTCATTGTATTGTGAAGTTGATTTTCTAATTATCAATCAAAACATTATTGAATATTAAAATAATAAGATTGTTATGCAATTTATTCTCAAAGAATAAACAATATCATTCTGTGTTTCTTCAATTAGTAATTTTTTTGCATCTATGTACTTCAAAATACAACCATACAAAAATCAATACTCCTTGAATTTTCAGAATAAACAATGGGAAACCTCAAATTAATACTAAAAACAAAACCATAAAAATTAAATCCATATCCAAACTTCCTCTAAATTTTATGCGAAACCTCAAATTAATAGTAAAAACAAAGCCATAAAAATTAAATCCATATCCAAAATTCCTCTAAATTTTACTCGATCTCTATCGATATAACATAAGTAGGGCCTGCTTTTAAGAATCACTCACTTCCAGCTATAACGACAACTAGCAAATCAAATAAAAACAGGCTAATATACTGAGAGGTAATACTAGAATGGCCATCAATGACAAATAGAGAGTAAACGGTTTCCTATGGTTAGTTTATTTCTTTCAATGTGTGAATTTATTTGGATTCCACTTTGGAACATTTTTTATTTAATGTGTGAATTTATTTGGATTCCACTTTGGAACATTTTTTAAAATTTACAATTAAAATAAGAATGTGTAATTATCAAAATATGGAAGGGCCATCAATGACAAATAGAGAGTAAAGGTTTTCCTTCGGTTACTTTATTTATTTCCATCTAAATACTCTTAAAAGTAAATGTTATACTATATTATGTTATATAATTTTTTTTTACAAAATCATAAATTTATGTGATTTAACCTGTATTTTGTATAAATGAATTTAGTGGTATAAAAACTATCAAATTCTTAATTTTTAAAAATTACATCATTAAATAATAATATTCCAAAAAATTAGAGTACAAAGTTAGTTGTATTACTATTTTAATATTTCAAAACGAGTAGTCTTTAGTGCGATTTTTTGAAGGCTTCTAGGGTGACTTTTTACGGTGTAATTTCTTTAAATTTTGGCAGGAATTTATTGAAAAGAGAAGTTTGATTGCTAACTTTGCACAATCGAAGTGCTTCAGAGGTTTTTGAGGGTGCTGAATCCATATATAGAGTCAAAAAACCAGTTTGAATAACAAAAATTAAGATTTTACCTCAAAAATTTTCAACAAATTCCGGCGCCTTAAATTTCAAAAAATCGCACTAAAGACAACTCCATTCCAAACGTTACTATCAAAAGTTTGTTAGACTACTACCTTCCACATTTATAAACTTGGAAGAGACATTCACATGGTAAGGCTTTAATTCACCATCGCAATTTCCACAAAAATTTATGGAAGAGACATTCACATGGTAAGGCTTTAATTCACCATCGCAATTTCCACAAAAATTTATGACGACCTCAATCGCTCCCCTCATTTCATTATTCGTGAATGCTTTATATCGCTTTAGCGGCCTCCACCATGCGTACTCGTTCATTACCAAACGCACTGTACAGGTTGATGTGATTTACAATCCTCCGTCACTCGTCAATAACATCATAACACTGCTCAGGGTGGCGCAATTATTGTGCTTCGTTGTTATCAGATTAAAGGATCAATGTTACATATTTTCATAGCTATCATTATTTCTCAGGCTATATTAATGCAGTTGGTAATGTATATTTATTTTTCATGTTTTAGTCTCATTAAATTGATTAAAGTGGTTAGTAGTGTATGCTTATAATTAGATTTAAACTAATTTAAATTTAATTATAAATATATATTATTGAAAAATATTATTATTATTTTTCAAGCTATAATTTTATTAATGTTGTTGACAATATATCCTTACAATTAAATGTAAACTAATTTAAATTTAATTATGAGTATATACTGCAGAACAACATTACTGATATATAACTTATTTACATAAGATTATCTCCTTTCAAATATTTAGCCTGAAAAATATGTATATTTTCATGAGACCATATCCTTTCAAATATTTGCATGTTAATGCAGTAGGTTGTGATCAATGTAGTAAGTTGTGATCAATGTGGATGTTTATCCTTTCTTCTTTCACATTATTACTTAAATTTTTTGCGTTTTGTTGTGTGATATTTCATAGAAGATAAAACTATTTTTAAAATATTATATGTTTGGGTTTAGAAAAATGGGATTGAATTTATTTTGAAAATGTGTTATAATTCAAATTATAGGTTTTTTATTTTAAAATAAATGGGATTATTATTTTGAAAATTAATAATTTTAATATTAAGGTTAGAGAATATATTTAGTCATATTTTATTGAAATTTATAAAACATTATTTTAATAATAAATATAATAAAAATATTGGTAAAACCTCAAAAAAAACTCATTATATAGGAATGAGATAAAAACAGTTTATAGAATATTATATAATGAGGAGTTCTATCTATTTAAATGGTTTGAAATCGAACAATTTCTTAGTGATATTCTTAGGGTGTTTTTGGGTAAATAAATTTATTTCAAGAGCGTTCGAGAGGTGAGTACTTGGGATAAAGTGTAAATAGGGTAAATAATTGTATATTGATTGTTTTAATTATTTTTTATGTTTTTGGGCGGTTATTTGTAGTTGATGTTTTTATTTATATTTTAATAGTTTTTTCATAATTTTAGAATTAACTAATTATTTTTTTTTGATAAAAATATGAATATGAGTGTAAAATTTATATTACTAATATAATATGTATTAAATAATTGAAAAGAAAATCTAATTATTTATTTATTTATTATATATGAACATTAATAGTCACCTTCTAATACATAAATGATTTGGAATATATATGTTATGTTATAAGTAGTGTGAAAGTGAAATATTAAAGAAGCTTAATTTGAATGAATGTAGCTTTCACCATATGTATGGAAGTTAAGAGAACCAAATCGCAGCGCTAACTAAAAGATTCCCTATACCTGGCTTTCTCCACCTGGTGGCAAAGATCCACCTATAGATAGATTGGGCCACAGTACTTACCTCTTTTTTTAGTGGCTTTATACGGGCTCTGTGCTTTATCGGTGCACCCGCCCTGGAAGTCCGCCCGGGCTACGGATTCCTACAGCAACAGCACATAGAGCACCTCACATAGTAGACAGACACAATAAGCACCTTACATAGAAGTCAACTTGTATTAAATATTTCAGATTTGGTTTTAAAAATTGTAGAGATTTTCTATAGGCGAGCCTTATTTCAGCTGCCATAGGCCCATTAATGCGGCCCAGGCAGCTGATGCCCGCCGCAGGATGATCGTGTGCTTTAATCCGACGGCCGGCATCAGCTGCCTGGGCCGCATTAATGGGCCTATGGCAGCTGAAATAAGGCTCGCCTTTTCTATATAACCACTTTACTTTTTTGAAATGATTTGTTAGTAGATTTATCTTTCCTTTTGCAAGGTACATTATGGTGTTTTACTAGCTTTTGGTTTTGGATTGCTAGATAAAATGGTGAGGTGCAAGTTTAATAGCATGAGGTTTCATGATTTTGAAAATATTCAAGTTGTGCATTTCAATAATATATTATGATTTTTATTTGGCAGTAGTTAGTCATTCATATTTATTTTGTTTATTTATTCTATGAATAATTTAGAATTAGATGAACAAGGGTGAAGTCAAAAAGTTGACCTTATTCTTGTTTCTCCAATTTTGAAACATTTTCAAAATTGACAATCATGTCAAGTGCAATACTTAATTTTATTATGTCTAAAAAAAGTTTAATCTTTTTCAAAATTTACTTTTACCAACTTTTTTTATTAAAAAAAATAAAGCTTTAATCATCCGGTCCTAGTCAGACTAGCTTATCTTCTTAAATATTCTCCAAATAACAATCAAATTCATGTTTAATGGTCTTAGTCTTATTATGTCTAAAGAAAGCTTAATATTTTTCAAAATGTTCCTTTGTGGGAAGGAATGGAGAAAGCCATAATTAGATTGTTGTTATGATGAGGATAGGATTGAGATTCTAATATTAGATCTCAATCCTAATATCTAGGGAGTGGTTGAAACCATCCCATTAAGGTGAAAGCCTATATAATTGAGGCTCATATGTAGTGCTTGTATGAGTGTGCATACACTCTCTAGGTTTTCACCTGGAGAGCTATTTAATCAATAGTTATTAAAATCCAATTTTTAACATGGTATCAGAGAACATAAGATGAGAGGCCTGTTTTCATGTGCTGCGTGTAGGGATATGTGGATGTGAGGGTCGCTACTGTTGCGTGAAGTGATCTACAGCTCAGAAATTTCGCTATGGCGTTTGGAGTTAGTTGCATGACAGCGTACCAAAATTTTTCTTTCTGGAGGCCAACGCCATGACGTTGTGCTGTATGCATGCTCAGATTTCATGCCATGCTAGTACAGAGTAAGCGATCAATAGTCCTCGACCTCGATCGAAGGTGTGCAGAATTCGGGTGGATTCACCAATCATTCGCGACATCAGGATGGTTGAGACGACGTGAGAGAGAGCTCGGAATGCAGTGTGAAGGCCGAGCCTGGAGACAAAAGAGCCCTTGCAGATTTGGTTGTGTGATGGTTTGCGTTGATAATCTGATCTTTGTACGGAGAAAATTCGAGTCTGTGAGGATTGTTAGAATTGGGGATATCCCGCACCAGAGGTGTGCGTGATCACTGATCAACATAATCGGTGATAAGAGTGGCACGTTGCAAATCAACGGCACGATCGCACTATGTGCGTGGATCACACTGGAGGATCGTTGCTGATTCGGTGAGCCTGCGTGCATGGATCACACTGGAGGTTCGTTGCTGATCAGAACTTGTTGTTGATCGTGGAGTCCATCTAGTGGTCGATTTCCTGCCAGATCTCGACCTTGAGGCTTGAGGACCTGATTTGTTTAGATGGAAAAATAATGATCTATGGGTGCATTCAATCTCTGCATAGCCTATCATAAGTTTGCGGAAGCAGAGTGAGACATTGGCTACGTGGTGTTGAAGTAACAAGGGTGTCAGGTTATGATAATAGGCATTTTTTTTTCTTCCAAGCTTTAAACGAACTGCCATCGTTTTCACATAGCGTGATTCAGGGAGATTAGGGAGAGCACCATGGATCCATGTTTTGAACTAGGATCACCGTTTCCCTGAGCAACATTTCTGAGCGTGGATCTTGTAGGTAGAAATTATTATAGTTTGAATCCATTGTTAAAGGTGATTTTTAGTCACCACTTTATCAAAATAACTCGTGATGCTGCGTCACTTGGAGGCTTATTGGTGTTGTGAAGGCCATGTTTGGTGGTTGATTGTGTTAAAGGAGCTGTAGTTATTATTGAAGGGTGCACTTGAGTGAGGTTGCATCAGTGATTTTCTTCAAATTTGGTTGTGTGGCATAGAAGCCACAATCTACAAGGTTCTATAGTTGAAGAGCTGCCAAAGGGAGAAGTTTCCCACCTGCATGGTAATGGGGTTTTTGGAGCTCATTAGAGGACTGAGTGGAGTTGAAAAGAAATCTGGAAGCAAGGCAAAGCTGAACTTTTCCAATATGGCTCCAATTTTAGACATATTTGACCTTGATGATATTTTCTTCATGAGGCTTAGTGGCTTTATTAATGACCATGATTATCGAGAGATACTATATGTTCTGCAACAGCGTGAGATTGAAGACTCACGAGTTTTTCCTCAAGAAGGATGTAAAGAGGAACATATGGTTGAAGATCAGGAAGACCCAGTAGTCGTTCTTGAGGAAGGAAGTAAAGAGGAACATATTGGTGAAGGTCAATTGGACGAGCCACATGAAGCTGATTGCGAGGACATGGCAGAAGAAGACAGAGCTAGAGAGAATTTAAATTGTGATGATCTCATGAATATTTCTATGTGTGCAGATGTTAACAGCAACAAGGAAGAAACAACGAAGATTCAAGAGGAATTAAAGTTTCATGAAGCATGGCTTGAAACACCTTGTCTTTATGAAATCAACACAGAAGTTGCATCCATAAATGTTGAAGACAACTTTGAGGAATTTCACATGCATGACACCGGAAATAGTGAGAGAAAACATTCTCCTATTAAGCATGTCATAACTTTGAGAAGGGCGAGGATAAGTGTTCAAGAATTCCGTTATTGGGGAATAAATGAGGTGAAGATATATCACTACCTCATGGCGAGGAAAGTGAATATGAAGCCTCGACTCAGAATGAACAAATATGGACTCACAAGCATAAAGACCAAAATGAAAACCTTTGTTACCAAGTTTTTTTTATGTTTTTATGTCAGCCTAGCTGATACCGAGACTAGTAGGCGTATCTTATTGTTCAATACCCTTTCTCCATTAAGGGGGAGTGTTCGAAGTAATGGAGAAAGCCATAATTAGATTGTTGTTATGATGAGGATAGGATTGAGATTCTAATCTTAGATCTGTAATCCTAATATCTAGGGAGTGGTTGAAACCATCCCATTAGTGTGAAAGCCTATATAATTGAGGCTCATCTGTAGTTCTTGTATGAGTGTGTATACACTCTCTAGGTTCTCACCTAGAGAGATATTTAATCAATAATTATTAGAATCCAGTTTTTAACATCCTTTACAAAGTTCCTTTTGTTGCCTGAGATAAATTTTTGTTATTCTAAGTCTCTTTTACTTCTATTACCTAGTTATAACTGATCTAGTTTAAGGACAAGTAGTGTAAATTCTTTTAAATTTTATTGAAAAAACCTTTTTTTTTATGTTATTGTTATATATATATATATATATATATATATATAGCCACCAAGGCACTCAATCGAGCCATGAAAGCTCAACATAGCCACGAAGGCTCAACTCTGCCACAAAGGCACTCAATTCAGCCATCAAGGCTCACCACAAACCCAAATTAACTAGGCCCAGGGTTTTCTCGTGATACCATGTTAAATTTCCATAAGGAAATCTATCTCATTACATTAATCAAATAATGTTACAAATAAATACATGAAGTGTTGTCTCAAGATAGAGAAACTACCTTGGACACACAATCACTTGGTTGAAAGAATCTCTCAACCACACACCAATCTAGGAAACATAATAAGAACACACTCTTCTAGATAGAAAGAATCACAACTTAGACAAGTAGGAATTACATTTTCCAATAGCTCGACACAAGAATGAGTCTTTTTATTAGCTGGATATGCCAAGTAAATCCACCATAGACACACCTTCAATGTAATTAATATTAATAATAGTAAATTTAATATAAAATAAAACATAATAAAAATAATAAATACATTATTATAATATTAATAATAATTTATATATTTAATAAAATGAAAAATACAAAATAAAATACCCAAAAAATATATTTAAATATTTAAATAAAAAATTAGATAATAATAAATGAATCGTAGGAATTTAGGTCATTATCATAGATATATTTTCTATAAGAAAGGGGCTAAAAGAAAGTTTTTTTATTCCTGAAGTAATTAAGGATATGGTTAGGAAAAACTACCATAGTAGGGGTGACTTGTGATTGAAAGAAAAAGAGTAGTAAAGTCTATGCTTGGGTTGAGAGTCATTTTCTCCATATTGTTTGTGGTCAATTGGATTAAGAGTTAAAGTAATGAGTAATATTGATCCACATGGATATCGATGGTCACCGACCTCTTCTACTAACTTAATAATTCTCTATCCCGTTCGCAAATTTTCTACGATTTTTTAGGTCCTAAAACTTTAGAGCCTTCTTGAGGCCTTAAATGATGGTTTTTGGTGATTCAAGGGGTGAGGGGTTGTCATGCCATGCCTTGGCCCTAGTTAGAAGCTTTAATCCTCAGATATTTCTTTTCAATGAAGGCCTAATTAGGAGGATTCATTGCAATAAATAGGTGATCAAAAAAATTAAGAAATGATACGCCAAAAAATGACAACTTAAGGCCTAAAAACAATTGTAGATTATTGGACTATGGCTGACCCCAACTTGCGTTGCTGTCAATGGTTCTACCAAAGATATGGCACCCTAAAGTGCATAGTGAAGCATGACATAATTTCTAGAGAAACCTACCAAAAAGGCATATTCCCTTTTCACTTTAAGTAGACAAACTACGATGTTGGTATATGTCTAAAGGGACCTTTTCCATTAGTGAATCCTAACACCTAGAAGTGTGTCATCTAGCACTACAAATTAAAGAGGTTTGGTCCAAAATGTGGAAACAGAATGTATGACCAGTGATCTCTTTCTTTCTTTCACATTTGCTATAGAATAATCCACTAACATAGGAAAGCATTAAAAATAAGAACTACTAGGGTCCATCATGTTGTCCACTTGGTCCCCTACACAGAAAATATGGAGTATTTATTAAATAAATATGCTTTCTCTATGGGATTATGAAATAAAATGACATAATGTTTTATGCTCACTGGTAGAGATCTCACTAATATTTCCAATGATATTGTTTAATGGTTCTCTCAGGAATTCTCTAATCTCATTCCAAATCACATTTGGACGCTTTGACATGGCTTCCTCCTCTCGGTGATGCAAGAAAAAACTTAACAAAATAATTTCCAAGGACACTTCCATCCCCTTAGACTCCATATGGAGCTCTATTCTTTGCCATATAATAGAATATAAGCTTGCTCCTACCTAGTCCTAACAAAATTGACGGGCTTTTGGTCTTGAAGCTAGACTCATTTGTGTTTGGTTACCACCCCCACCTACCCCCTCCACGTCATCTTCCTCTCCCCCCTTACCCTCACCGTCATCTATTACTTCTACCCAACTCCCGCCTTTGCCTTCTTTCCTAAACCTAAATTTTGATGGGTCAAGCTAATCTTGGCCCTTTAAGTTATTGTGGAATCATTCAACATTAAGTAGACATGCCTCTCTCTATATATACCCTGGAATTCTTGGAATCAATAGCAACAACACTATTGAAATTATGGGTCTCTGCATGGTACTAGAGATTTCTCATTCCCAAAGTATCACCAAGCTTCTAAAAGAAGGAGATTCCCAACTCATTATAAATATGCTCTGGAAACTTCAAAATGACACACATATACATAAGGTTTCATAAGGTTGACGTCTAGTATCTCTCCTTAGCTAGGTCTCCTTTCTAATTTCCAACATCCCAACTCTTATTCCAAATTATGTTTGGTAACCAGGTAATAAAATATCATAGCTTCTAGCTAATTTTGTGTGTTTAGATTCCCCTTCCCCTATGTCATCCACCCATAACTTGTTGTCGGATTCCCCTCTCAAGGTAATGTCTGGAAATTTGTTTAGAAATACCATCTAGCCCTAGATAGGGTGACTATTGAGATAAAAGGGGGGTTGAGAGAGAGTTTCTTCCATCCTACTTGGACAATGGATAGGCGAACGTGGAAACATGCCCTTGTGATAAATTTATGGTTATGATATCCAACATGTTGACCATTAATTGAGACAACCAAACCATGGATGTTATGTATTTAGACATGAGTTGTATACCATTTTTATTATTCATCAGTTGAGCTCCCAATCGTGTGTTTCCAATGCAGGGAAGAAATTCACCATTGACTCTAAACCCACACTCACATTTTGAGCTTAGGTTTGAGGAAATTAGAGAGCAGGGAAACCTGAGTTTTGAGCCTATAGGGAATGTGAATGTTTCTACATGGTGTTATATATCGCCATACCTTATCATGAGTTGGATTGTTAAAAATCCACATTCTAATTCAGGGACTTGGTAATTCAAGGCAACTGTTCCACTATCTGGTCTGTGGTAACACAATGAACTTTGATAATCTTGTATTTCCTATAGGTTAGTCAACTGTTCAATATCTCTTGTGCTCAATATCTCTCCTTTTAAATTCCCTCCCCCTCATTCCTGGCTACATCCTTGAGGCATAGCCCCTTTAGTTTTCATTAGGGCGCATCTCCTTTTCAAAAACCCCCCTCTCTCTCTTATTATTTGGCCTCCTTGTTTCTCCACTAGGCTTCCCCTCATTCATTCCTCTTTTTGCTCCATCTCATTGCATGCTCCATGGTATTTTAACGCAGGCTCTTGCCTTAGTTTACTTTAGTATATTTTTTGCGTGCACACTAACCTTTTATTTCCCCCCTCCATTTTCACTAACATAGTGAACAAACTCTTAATGGATGTTCCTTTTGCTATGGTGATTATTGTCTAAGCACTTGCATTACGTGGCACCTTTCATGATTCTCTGCATCCTTGTTTCTATTCTATCTCTTTATTGAAGCTTACCTATCCTCAACCTTTCTTTCGTGCCTCATCAGTGTGGTTTCACTCGTAAGGGAACCACCTATTAACAAGAGCGGGCCCACAGTTGTAGTACAAATATGCATCATTGTTCAAAGGAACTGGCCTCTTACTTTCATGACCTCACACTAGGACCCATTCATGAATAACTAACCTATGTTGAGGGAGATGCTTAAAATCATAGAATTCACCTCTTAGATATAGAGGTTCTTACTAAGTTGGATAATTGGATTCTAGAACAAGGCATACTAGAGGTTGTTTTAATCAGTACACATGCACAATTTAACTTTACTAGCACATGAAATTTTATTGGGACACACTCTCTTGGACTGACATGAGCACCACATAAATATTCTTAATTCCATTGAACATTTGCATAGGCATATGAAATACATAGATTGAAAAATGGAGTGTATTGAACAACATCTCAACATCCCCTCCTTGGGGGGGAGAACCTCCGGAGATAACAAAGAGCTCATCCAAGTCACTACCATGGACTCACACCCTTCTGCCTAGTTTTTTTATCATGTCTATCTTTTATTGTTGTTGTGCTCATGTTGGTTTTCTACATTGCCTCTTAGGCCACACTGTCATTGTATGTATGTTAAATTGTATCTCTCTCAGTACTCAGTTACCTCTCATCTCTTTACAGAAAATTAATTTTTGGATATTTTTGGATTTGGTCTAGTCTCCCCGTCTAGAGAGGCTCAAATTATCTTATAATTTCTATTTTTGAAAGAAATACAAATTAAAGTAAAAAAAATAATACATTTATCTAAATTATAAAATAAATAATAATTTAAATAAGTTAATATAATATAATAATCATTGTTAAATTAAAATTAAAATATATTTTTAATAATTATAAATTATTTAATATAAAGTAATAATTCTAAGAAACTATATTTAAAAATATCTTTCAAAATTTAAAGAATTTAAATACCATTGTTTTGAATACATTCAATCATAATTTTTTTTAAAAATAATAAGCATTTAACCATTCAAATTTAATTTATTTAGGGGTGTTCTTTTTTTAATTATTTAAATTTTAAAATTTAGTTATGTAATCTGCAAAATTAGAATGTTTCATGAATTTTTGAAGAGTTCAACCTATTTATAAATTCCAAAACTCATTTTAAATAATTAAATTTTAATATTTCTCCAAAATTATATCACTAAATTCAATAAAATTAATACCTCTAATAATTAGAGAGCTACATTTAAAACTGCATATTTTCAGAGTCTGTAAAACCTCTCATAAAACATAATTGAGTTACATTTAAAAATGAATATTTCCAGAGTCTCCGTAAAGCCACACATAAAACGTAATTCAGTAGTTGATTGGTCTTGCCTTCAAAAAGAAGGCAATGCTCCCCACTTTCTCTTTTACCCAACCGTATTGTTCTGTCAACTGAAATACGATTCGGCTCTCCCCTAAGTTATCTTCAAATTCTCCAACGGGAAAGGACCTTTCTTTCCATGTTCCCTATAAAATTTCTGCCTTCACAAACAACTAAATGCTACTCACTTTCTGTTTTGGCACACACAATTTTTTTATTGGGTGGTTATGTTGTTTCTCTTGGTGTTAGATACTTCTCTTGGGTGTCACTGGACCATATTCAAAGTCTCTAAATTCCTGGATCTCAAGTGCCTTTATTCTTGTGAATGATGATATTGATCATTATGGTCTGATCTCTTTCTCAAGTGTATGGCTTTAAAATCCAGCCTATATTAAAATTATAGGGTGCTAAGCGTATTGTAAATGAGGTACTGTGAGGGTGAAGCATTTTGGTTACTATTCTCATGATCCTAGTCTGTTATTGTAGATGAACCCTTTAAACCAATTTTCATACATGTTAATTTTATTTTGAGGAATTGTGGAATATCTCCCTACTACCTAATACTCAATGGCATACGCTATTAATTTCCAGGAGAATTTCTTCATAATATTTGTTTTGGACACTGGAGTTTTTATAACAAGCTTAAGGATTTTCCTTCATTCGTTGCATGCGTGCCTTGAATTATAGGATCTCTCTGTGTTGCGTAATACTTAATGGCATTAGTTACTATATAATGTCCAGTAGAATTTCTCCGAAGTAGTTTATTAGTACTGAGAGTTTATCTTAGACTTCGAGGGTTTTCGTTCATTTCCTACTCATGTGCCTTGTGAGAGTTGAAAGAGAATATCTCTTCTAACTAATTACCTTTATTTATAATTATGATTTATTCCTTTACACTGTACAAATACGATGGAGATGATATTTTATTACTAATTACAAAGCGCTGGATCTACTACCTGATGGGGAGGGCTGAAGATATGTAGAGGGTTTTCCTTCATTTGCGCCCTCTAAGGCTTCGGAAAGCTGCCTCAGAGGAAGATCTGTCGTTCTGCTTATCTTTATTCATAATCATGATTTGTGCCTTGAAGCTGTAGATATTATTCTTCAATATAATGAAGAACAAACGAGGTTTTTGTTACTAATTACAGGTGATTGACTTACTGTCTAACGGGAGGGGTGAAGCATAAACCGGTTATGGTGAATGCTAATATATTTGTGTTTCTTGGTGCATAATGGACATATACAGTACTCATCGCTTTTTTCTAACTCCAATTTGATTTGTTAAGAGGTATTGTAAAATATTTCACAATGTAAATTACCTAGTAACATCACTTACTCATGCAACTGTTAAGCCATTTGAATTTGCTAGATTACTATATGTTGTTAGTTATAATTTAGGTGGAATTTGTAACGAAGAATATCGTTTTTTTTAATAAAACTTTTCAAATAATTTTTGGAGCACTTTGGAATACATTGGATTCGGAGAAAGAAGGCTAAGGAAAGCCAGAAAGAACAAGGGAATAAGTGGATCAACAACTATAGCTAGTTTTTTTTATAGGTAACAGGTTGCATGTGTGATTTCCTTGCTAATTTATGAATGCCTGGTATATGCATGTGATTTTCAGGTTATGTATTGTCATTAGCATGGGTATTTTCTTGTATTGACATTGTTTTTAGCCTTGCATTTCCATTTTCTGGATAGCCATGGTGTTGTGTGTTTTTCCACTTGATTCTTTGTTGATTGGTGCTCATATGTCCTTATGGTTGTGGCTAGGAACAAACGCGCTTGAAGCCCTAGAACAACTTGGGTTGAGTTACTAATCTTGGAGCCTAGTTTGGGTCAAAAAATCTATATCCCTTGGTGGGTTGAGTTACTAGTACATGCAGTTGGGTTGGACAAACGATCTTGAGCCCAGGAAGGTTGTGGGTTGGGTTACTAGTTCCTGGAACCCTGAAAACTTGGGTAGAGACTGATCTGGTTGGTGTTAGTGATGTTCCAACGCGGAGGTGGAATCAATGTGGTTGAAAGTTGAGGTTGTTTGGCATCTGGAAGCCCTGGTTTTTTTTTCTTGCTTTATTCCATGAGATCCCACATTCACGCTTGGAATATGGCGTGGGGGTGATTAGCTAAAATAGATATTTGGTTCAACCTAATCTGTGTTCAGGTGGTGCATGGAAGTCCATGAATTGGTTGGTATCTTCATATATTAACGAGAGTTATTATTCTATTGTGATTCATTTATACTTATCGTAATTATGTTGGTGAATTTATGGTTTACTTTCCATGGTTTTTTGCTGGTTATTTTATGGTTGTATGTTAGTTACATGATGTACATTATTTATGGATCTTGTCTTGAGTGGTTTAGTTATTGATTGGTTGATAAAAATATGGACTAATAAGTTTTGTTGCAGCTATGTGGAGAGGGCATAGGCCATCTTGGTAATTCTTAGTTGAATCTCAAACTATTATGATAATAAATGCATTCATGACCTGTAGCTTACATGTTTTTCATGTGTTTGGTGAAATGTATAGTGTGTTCTAGGCAGTCTAGGTCAAGTTTTTTATATGATATTGAATGTTTAGATTGTCCTTGTGTCAATAATGATTCTTGAAAGTATCTGATAGTTATGGGTAGTGGTTTTGAGCCTAGCCTGGAATTGTGGCTCAGATCTCGGGACTGCAACCTCTAAACTATGAAATTTGGGTCACAACCACATGGAGGCAGTGTTGTGCATGTGGTTAGAGGCCTATAACCACTCCTAGGCCTTGTCATGCATGTAGTTAGGAGTCTAGGTTTGTGAAAAAGAGCCCCTAATACGGTTTTTGATCCAGATTTATGCAGGAACGCAGTAGAATACACATATAACCATAAATACAAAGATGCAACGGAAATAACACTTCATTTCATTAATATCAAAGAATTGACATTTTCTTACAGACATAATGGAAATAAACTAGCTAGGGCACTGGTAGCTTATCTCTAAGAAGAGATGTGGTAGATATAGGCCTCTGAACTATGTTACAATGAGGCTCGAGGGCCTAGTTATTATTTAAAAACAATGGAAAACCATAAACATCCAAAAACCTAACCCTAGGAGATGAAGCGCCAAAACTATGGGCCCCATTTGGGTAAATTGGTACATCAACTTCCCGGGGACGTAACTTTGGCATACGATCCCTGATTGATGTGCACCATACCTCGTTAGAAAGATCTATCTGATGACTGCAACTTTTGAGTGAGAAACATGGGTCCTAACCCATGTTGCTCCTAGTTTTTCCAAAAAATCTCTTTTAGGGCCTCAAAATGGCTCTAGAAGTTCAGGACCCAAAAATCTGCTAAAAATAGTAAAATGTGCTATAATTAAGGAAATTGAAAAACTGAAAGAGACAATGGTGGGGCCCCAAGTGGAATAGGTCGGTGGCCACCAAAATCTACCTGGATAATTCTTCCCCCCTTAGGAAGCAATGGTCCCCATTGTGTTGAGTTCTTCCATGAGATGATGAAACTTCTGTTGAACTTGGTCTCTGGTGAACCACTTGCCTCGGTGCAGGAGTTGGCTAGCTTTGACAACCTGATACTGTTGGATCTTCTGTTGGTGAGTGTTATTGATTTTCATGTCCATGATATAATTTGTGGTGGCATGTTCCATGCAGTATGGGTTTAACTTTTTTGGTGTGAGTTGTTATATAATGCCGGAGGTGTCCAGTAGAGGTGGGAAGTAGGGCCGAAGGTGGTCCACATTGAATACTGGGTGTAGACCAAGGAATGGTGGAACACTGAGTTCGAAGGCATTGTTCCCTACAACCTTGGTGATGGTGTACGACCCATATTGGAGTGGGAAAAGCTTACGGTGGGGTATAGTGAGGCGCTCCTTTTGCAGATGTAGCCACACTTTGTCGCCCACAACTTATTTGTGTGGAACCCGATGTTGATCATGTCGTTGCTTGTACTTAGCATTGGATATGTCCAATATGTCATGAACATGTTGGCATATTTGTTGAATGTGCTCGATGAAGTTGTTTCCTTTTGTCAGCTTCAGACTGGACATGAACCGAATCGGCCTTAGTAGCCGCAAATGACATGGCTACGTCAATGGGACATAGTGACTCCAAGCCCACCTGAAAGGGGTTGTGGCTGGTTGAGTTGTGGAGAGACCAGTTATAACTTTGTTGTACATAGGGGAGGCTCTCATCCCATGTGCGTGGATGCTTTGAATTGTACATGCACAGAATGTGTACAATCATCCTGTTGATGACCTCTGTCTGGCCATCAGTTTGGGGATGGAAAAATCTAGACTTGGTGAGATTCATATCCAGCATTGGCCAGAGGCTGGACCAAAATGTGCTGAGGAAACTACTGTCCCGATATGAGATGATAGACTATGGAATCCAAAAGAGAACCCACACTCATTCAAAGAAGAGTTGAGTAGTGGCTTCTGTTGTGATATTCTTCTTGTAGGCTGCCATAATGGCCATCTTCAAGAATCTATCGAAGACCACGAAAACACAGTCGTTTCCATGCTTAGTGGAAGGAAGGCCCAAAATGTAATCCATGAATATGGATTCCCAAGGTCGACTAGGGGTAGGTAGCGGAGTATAGAGGCCTTGCTACATGATGGTTGGATTGGAAATGGCACAAGCAGTGTAGGATCTAATGTACATCCTAAAATCCTGTCGAAGGCTCAGCCAATAGAAATACTTTTGCAATACTGCCACTGTTTTCTCGACCCATAAATGCCCAATGAATCGACTGTAGTGTGCTTCCTAGATCATCTTGGCATGCTCGCTTGAAGGAACACAAAGGTGCCCCAGGTGACATAGCAGTGCATATTGGAGGTGAAAATTTGGAACTTGCGTACCCTCCAAGAGTGTCTTGTATGTATGGCCGAATTCTGGATCACTCTTGTAAAGAAGCGGCCAATCAAAAGTATCATGCCCACAAGAGTTGATAATGGTGGTTAGTGCCACGATTGATGGTCGGCTAAAGTGGTCTGAAACATTATTGGTGCTACCCTTCTTGTACTTGATGTTGAAATGAAACTGTTACAGATATGTGGACCACTTCTGTGGCGATCATTTTGCAACTTACCTTGTGTCTATATGAAATCGCAGGGGTCGGTGGTCTGTGTGGATGATTGTTTCCTTCCCCAAAATGTAATGCTTCCATTTTCGACAAGCCTTCACAATGGAATACAATTCTTTATCATAAGTGGATACTTGCGGACTGTGTCAGAAAATATCTCACTGTGATATGCCACTGGATGCCCCTGTTGAGTAAGAACTTCCCTGATAGCATAGTCAGAGGCATCTCTATCGATCTCAAATGGTTGTTGCAATTTTGGTAACGTGATCACTGGGGCAGAACAGAGGTGATGTTTTAATTCTACGAATGCTTTCTGTTGAGATTCCGACCAAAAGAAATTTTCTTTTGCTCCTCCCTTCGTGACTTGACTCAAGGGCCAAGTGATATGAGAGAATCCCAACAAGAACCTGCAGTAGAAATTAGCAAGACCCAAAAAGCTGCAAAGGTCTGTTATAATGGTTGGGGCTGGCCAGTCCCAAATTACTTGGATCTTGTTTGGATCCACATGCACCTCCATTTCATCAATAATGTATCCCAGATACTGAACCTCGGTCATGTCAAAATTGAAATTCTCTAAATTGGTACACAACTTGTGTTGCCGCAGTGTTTGGAGGACCTGTCGGATGTGGTGGAGATGCTCTTACTAAGTCTAGTTGAAGATCAGAATGTCATCCAAGTACACCACTATAGATGAGTTGGTGAATGGCCGCAAGATGTCATCCATCAACCTCATTAAGGTTGCAGGAGCATTCATCAACACGAAAGGCATGACCAACCATTCAAAAAGGCCCTCCTTAGCTTTGAAGGCATCCTTCCATACATCGGAGGGTTCGATTGGAACCTGGTGATACCCAGAATTTAAGTCAATCTTGTTGAAATATTTTACCCCTTTGAGTTGTTCCAGAAGGTTGTCAATCTGAGGCATCGTCAGGTACCTATTCTGGACAGTGATCTTGTTCAAGGCTTGATAGCCAATACAAAGTCTTAAATTCCCATCCTTCGTCTGTACCAACACGATCAGGCTCCCACAAGGCAATGAACTCCACTGGATGTGACCTTTCTGTAGCAACTCCTGAATCTACCTCTTGATTTCATCGTTCTCAAGAGCAGAGCACAGATAGATCATTTGATTGGCTAGTGGCGCACCTGGGGTTAGATCAATGGGGTGCTTGACTTGGCAGTGCAGGGGCACCCCTATGGATGAGGTGAAGATGTCCCCATACTCTTCCACGACCTTGTCCATTTGTTTTTTTCGTGTGGAGGGGCCCTGTCTGGAGGTCGTGGCAAAAGTCTTCTTCTTGCCCTGGGGGCAGATAATCAGAAAAAAAAAATTTCCCGGTTTTGGAAATGAGCTTACTTCATTGTTTCGTAGTAACCAAAGAGATAGCAGAAAGCGGTGGTACCTCTGGTATCCTCTACAACTTATTGCCCAAAGTAGCAATAATAGCGCGAGGCAACGACTCATACAGAGCATGTCACTTCCACAAGTATGGTTGGCCTAATAATATATGACAAAAATCAAGAGGAGAAATGTCACATAATACCTCATCCGTGAAGGGCTTGATGTTGTAGAGAAGGTGACACTACTGGCTAACGTAGAGATCCCGTCCTTGGTGAAGCCACCAATGGTGTATGGATGTGGGTGTGTTGTGGTCGGAAAGCCCAACTGCTTCACGACCTCTTTTGAAATGAGGTTCTTTTGTCTTCCACTGTTGAAAATGAACTATAGTGGGGAACCCTTTACCCACATCTAAGAGTGTAAGAGATGCTCCTCCTCCTTTGGATCTTTTGGTTCCTCCTTCTGGATCTTTGTAGTGGCAACGATGGTGTTGAGCTCCACATCAATAATCTGCTTCCCATTGTCATTCCCCTTGGGAGGTTCTGATTCAGAGTCGGAGAATGCATCTGATTTAGAAGCCCTCATCTCGGCCACCAGTGACTGCTTGGCCTGACACTCAATTGTGTTGTGAGTGGAGCTCTTACGGAACTCACACCACTTTCATGTTTCCTTCTTTAGGTTCGTGGTGTTTTTCTTTGCTTGCGGCTTTGGCAAGTTTTCTTAGGCTACCATGCCTTGGCTTTGTCCTTTGTTCTACTGTTTGGGGGCACCTTTCCCCAACTTTTGATTCGTAGATCCAAAGTCTCGCTTCTTCTATTTGAATTTATCCTCAATCTTGGCACCATACCGGTATGTCGTACCAAGCAACAAGATGTCGAGGAACTCCATTTGCTTATGAATGTATCTGTTGTACCTTAAGATACAATTCCTTAGCTGTGACAAGGAATCCATGCTTAAGACATTATCTGATTATGTCACTAAATATATATATCTATCTCTATTTTGTGAACCCTTAAATAGTGATTATATGACCTTTAAATATCAAATCCATGCATGTTCTGCAATGCTATATTCCACTTATGCTGAAATGAATGAACGGAAGAAAAAAAGAAGACGATGTAAATCTGATATGTTATTTCAAACAGAGTCTATCATTTTAAAACCCTGAAGAATTAAGTAAAGTAAAGCTAAACAGAGGAGCGCACATTAAGGTTGATTTAACTCTTAAATACACATGTATAAAGAGACCTGCTGCTCAAATTACTCTATTTTAACCACAGAAATGGAAACACAATGTAAACTGGATAAATTTTCAGCATAAACAGAATGATAGAAACTTGCATACTTCTTTCATTAATTTTCTATTCTTCAGTACAAAAATTTGGCTTCAAGGTCCAAAAACTCGGAACCTCTTTCGTTCTTGCTATCTTCTTTAAATACAAAATCATAAAATAGTTTCCAGCTATGAAAATAATTCTAACTGCTTTAACTACTTGCAGTTATGGAGGTACATGCCTCAAAAGGTCCTATTACAATTTACATGATTTTGAAAAGATAATATAGCATAAAATTGAAACTTCCTAATCTAGAAGAACAGCCGCTTCTGATGCGGTTGTTGAATCAACGACTACTTTTGGTTGAGATGCTGGGATTCTTTTTGCTGAGTCCATTGAAAATGTCTTGCACTTTTTCCATAGCTCACTTTGGGTTGCTGAAGAATTCTTGAAACTGTCATATTCCAATTTGAAAGCAACAATCTGACTGTGTGTAGGTCTTTCTGTGAAGAGAGTCTTCACCATCCATAGAAAATTAAAATGCCTCTGCAAGAAGTTAAACATTGTTTCTCCTCTTAAAATCGACGTCTTTTCATGCCTGTTGTCCACCTTACTTTTTTCTAATATTAATAAATCTTCATAGAATTTCCATATCAAAATACTTCCTTTCTCTGTCCAACATGAAGGCAAACCTATTCTTGTCAATTTATCAAATGAAATATCAAACTTCCTCACTGTCTCTTTGATTCCCAGTAGTCTCTTTTCTGCAACTTTCCGGAGATCATTCTTAATTATCATCTTATTAACCTCCCCAGCATAAAAATATCTATCTTGTATTCCAATGTCTTCTAATTCCTTGTCTGATTTTGAATTAATAAAATTTATGAACTTCCTAGCCCAATTGGCTCTCTTGATTGATGTTTGCTTATCAGATATCATCTCTTCCTCATGTTCTAAGATAAGGCTTTTATCCTTTGCAACTATATTCAGGAAGTTCCAATTGGACTTCATTTCTGAGATAATTTCATCCCAAATGATATCTTTAGCCTTTATCAGTGAAATATTTCCTTTTAACTTCTCTTGGAGATCTTTAACCTCAGCTTCAGCCTTTTGTAACTTCTTTTTATTCTGATCAGCTTTATCTTCTAGTGATCGTATGATCTTCGTGGCCGTTTCTAATTATAATTGAGCTTGTTTGCAATCTCTTTCTTCCATCTTCATTTCTATGTCAAGTTGAGCAATTTGTTCTTGGGGATTTGTATCACCTGCAGGAAAAGCAAAAGTACAAGTATGATTTTCAATGTGATTCTGTAAAGAGATGGCAGTCTGCTTTACTTTAGACAGTTCTTCATCTTTTTGTAACAATTGCTGATGAAGTTCCTCTTTCTCTTTCTCCACCTCTGCCACTTCCACTGCCATTGAATGCTCTGCAGCTGGTAACTTCAACTTTTTCCTCATCATGGATATCTCTATTTCAACATTCTTCATGAACATCTGTACTGCAACTTTGTCACTAGGATCTACACCAACCTTTATAATAATATTTTTCAACTCCTCATTCTGAACTGATAAGGCCCTTGAATTGGCCTTCTCCAACTTGAACTGCTTGATAACTTTTGCTAGCATATTTTCAGCTTTAAAAACCATGGCATTGGTCTTAGTTAGATCATTGAAAATTAATTGTCCAGTCTACATATGTAGATTCATATTATCTAACAGTGGGATATTTTTAACATCCATAGTTATATTTACAGCATTAAAACTGCTTGAAGATCTAAGAGACATCCCTGTTGGATGTGTTAAAGCCATTCTGAACTGATCCTTCTCGAGATCCATCACAGTTAGCAACCTGGATTGATTAGTAGCTATGTGATGCTCTGCCTGAGCCTCCATACTCGCTTTTATTCTTTGATTCCTTTCTTCAATCTCTGTAAACACCTGTTTGACTGAGGGCATCTTTTCTTTATAAAGCTCATGACTTCCAGGAGAGAATTAACAATTTCTTGCCAGAAAGATGGAATATCCAGAATTGTCCCTAGTTTCATCATCATGGCGTACATTCCTAGTACTGATTTATCAACTGTATGGTCATTATCTTTGCCTAGAATTTCTGCAATGCAACTCGGGACTGGTCTACTCTCGGCGTCAAAAATCTCCAAATTGAATTCTTCAACTTCTGGTTGAAATTCTTTTGAATTTGGTCTCAAATAAAACATATACTGATTAAATTCTTCTCCTGAAAGGTTTTCAAAATAGCTGGCCAATGAGCTTTCTGAGAATTGAAGTGGTGACTCATCTTCGGGGAAGCAAAACGCTTGGCGAATTAACTGTGTCGATACCTATAGAACATTCTCCCCCTGTGAATTCATAATAAAGCACTTACCGGGATACATTGAAGAAACCAGCCAACAGATAAATTCGGGAAAGAAATGATCTTTTGGGATACATGCAGACAGGACACCAGAACTCTTCATGGCAGAAAAGACTAGGGAATTCTTGGCATTTAGGGTTACTTGATGGTGAAAGAGGAAATGATTTACGGAAGACATGGTATCCTGAATGTCTTGCTCACTGTCCATGAGGGAGATGGGGCTAGTCGAGCTAGGTAGTGAAAATCGTTTGGCCATGACTGAACAGACAACAGAAGCAATTCGTGGGATAGTGGAAAATGAAAAGGTGGTGATGACACAGCTCAAAGGGAAAAAAAATCACAAATAAATGAAAATGAGACAAAAGAACCATTTATCAGCTGTGGAAAACCGTATTAAATGCTTGAAATGACGTGTAAAAAACCGTTGACAAGGCGCATCGTGGATGACAGCTGTCTTCCACCTCGCCTCATGACGTCACCACGGGGGCTCTTGGAGTACAGCGGTGAAATTCGGCTAGCGCCCCCCACAATGAATCCAAGCCGTTGATCATGGCTTACCTATGATCAAACAGGTCAACTGCGGGGGTGTTGGATTTGATAATTCACGAGCTCTTTGCGCCCCCGCATTGACTCATCCGGTTACATTCTTCCACGATTGCTACTTCCGCTTGGAGAGTTGCTCGAAACTTAAGCATGCAACTTATAACATACATTCAAATAAAGTTTAATAATAAAATTAGCTTACATCGAGCTTTTGGAAATGTTTCTTTTTTCTTTTTTATGTTACAGTATAAAACATTATACTATAGCATATGCTTTTTTGAAATTTCAGATTTTTTTGCTATTTTTCGATTCTCAAACTAAAATAGAAAAGGATATGCAGATGACCTACAACATATGGCTCCACCTGTGGATAGTGTTTTTGCCATGAAACACTAAGAACCTGCAGATTAGTGCCTTCACTTCGGGCATGGAGTCAAAAATTGCTAGATGGAAAATGTACAATGACAAAACCGGATATATACAATGATGGTGAAACAACTTCTTAGTGCCGGAAATAGTGTTTTAGATATTTCCCATTCACAGGAATATCTATTACTTCGCCTTCAATATTTTCCAGCATGAAGGTATTATTCATCCTGGCTTCACTAATTTTGAACGGACCATACCACAAGGGATAAAATTTTCCATGTTTCCCTTTGTCTTCCTTCCGAGTATCCCACCTTAATACCAGATCTCCCTTTTGAAACATGATTTCTTTTGCTTTCCTGTCAAATATTGTCTTCATTTTCTGCTGGTAAGTAAGCAAATTCTCTCGAACCTTATTTCTTCTTTCACTTAATTCCAATACATTATTCATTCTTCTAATCATGGTATTAGGTTCTGCTTGAGCATCTTGAAGTAAGGAAATCACAGGTTTCATCAATTGGGTGGGAAACAATGCCTAAGTACCATATAATAGTTCATAAGGTGACTTACCAGTGGATCTCCTAGTAGTCATTCGTGTTGCCCATAGAGCAAACACCAGCTTCGAATCCCAATTCTTCTGGTTGTCATTTATTGTCTTCTTCAAAATTTTTACCAATGTCTTGTTAGAGGATACTTCCAAACCATTTCCTTGTGGATGATAAGCTGTAGAATGAGACAATATCACATTATAAGTCTAACATAAATTAATAAACCCGAGTGAGTTGAAAACTTGGGCATTATTTGTCACAATCTTTACTGGACATCCAAATATGCTAAAGATATTTTCTTCTAAAAACTTCATAATAACCAAATCATTTGCCTTCATGGTAAGGATTGCCTCCACCCATTTTGTAAAATAATCTGTAGCAGTAAGGATCCACTTAAATTTCCCACTAGACGGTGGATTGATTTCCCCAATGAAATCCAATCCCCATTGTCTGAAAGTCTCTTCAACAAAAACAGGAAGAAGAGGCAAAGGAGCTAACCTTTTATTTTCTGTGAACACCTAACATTTTTGACAACTTCTGACTATTTTATATACATCAACAAACACAGAGGGCCAATAAAAACCTGATTTGAGAATTTTATGAGCAGTGACCTTCCAACTGTAGTGACCCCTGCACAAACATTCATGATACTCCTTAATCACTTCTGAAACTTCCTCTTCTGTCAAACATAAAAATAACACACCAGCAGGATCTTTCCAATATAGCTTTGCTTCAATTATGACATAAGGTTGAGCTTTGAGTTTTAAAGCTCTGTATTTAGCTCTATCTATGGAAGGAAGACAAGAAAGAAAGCATAAATAGTGAATGATATCCTTGTACCAATCTGAGCAGAGGAATTTATACTTAATTGCTGACTTCGACTGAATATCACCTATTTATGCATTTTCTTCCTCTACAGGTGCCAATAAATTAATTCCCAGTGCTTGGAAATTTGACTCTGTTAATAATTTTCCAGTCCCAATCCTTTGATCAACTTTGTTGGCTTAACATCCAGGTCGTTCTCTTGGATTTTAGCAATCCACTTGCCTCTTTTCCCTTCTACATCACTTTGTACTAAAACATCCTTTACAGCAGAATTAGGAACGTATGCTAAAATTTGGGACTGAAGAATATAGGTCCTGAATGCTTTCAATGCTTTCACCAGAGCATATACTTGTTTCTCCAATATATTATATTTTAATTATGCATCTCGGAGCACTTTACTGAAATATGCTACAGGTTGTTCACATTTTTCTTCATTTCTCTATAATAACACAACAGCAATTGTTGAGGAAGACGCAAATGAGAAAATTTGAAAAGGCTTCAGATAATCTGGACTAATTAGAACAGGTGCTTCCTTCAGAGCTTCTTTAATCCTTTGAAAATATTCTCTCACTTCTTTGTCCCACTTCACCTCAGCATCCTTTTTCAACATATCTATTATTTTCTTGACAATCTCTGCGTAATTAGGAACAAATATTCTCAGAAAATTAATTTTTCCAAGAAATCTCTGAATATCTTTCTTACTTCGGGGCAGTTGAATCGATTGTATGGCTTCTACCCTTGCTAGATCAATCTTCACTCCTTGTTTGGACACAATGTGGCCCAACAGTTTGCCTTCCTCCAGAGCAAACAAATATTTTTTAGGATTCAACGATAACCCATATTTCCTACACTTCAAGAAGGATTTTTGCAAATGCTCTAAATGTTCATCATCATAGTTTGAAAAAATTGTGACATCATCCAAATAAATGACCACGAAATTATCTCCCACTAATGAAATATCCATTTCTCTTTGAAATGTGGCCCCTGCATTCATTAGGCCAAATGGCATCCTAGCATAAATAAATGTTCCCCAGGGTGTAGTGAAAGTAGTTTTCTTTTGGTCTTCCTTTTCAACAGCCACTTGATTATACCTTGAAAAACCATCTACCATAGATAATATGCTAGCTCCAGTCACTTTTTGCAAGACAAAATCCATCTTCGGCAAAGGATAATTATCTTTTAATGAAGCCCTATTCAAGTTCCTGAAATCTACACACAACCTTATCTCTCCATTTTTCTTTCTGACTGGTACAAGATTGGAAACCCAATCTGAATATCTGAGGGGAACAATTATTTTAGCCTGCAGCAATTTCTTTACCTCCTTTTCAATGGGATTTTATGTTGAATGATATTCTTATCATAAGTCTTCAAATCATCATATGACCAAGCAAAAACATCATCAAATTGTTTGAACAGATCTATGTATCTTTGTTTGTAGTCCTCCAGAACACCTTTGAATAATTTGACCATTTTATGCTCATGTTGAGTTCCTAGATTACAATCTTCCACATTCTCATCTTGCTGTGCTTTCTTCTGATTTACCGCCACATCATTAGCATCAAACAGTCTTTCAAGAGGTACCAAACCTCTTGGTAGAATATTGTCTTTCAACTGAATAATTTGCTGATCACCAATCTTCTTTTTCAGAGTTTTAGACATCTCAGGAAAGTCATTTTCATCAGTTTCCACATCAATCTGATGATCTTCAAAATATTCAGTCATTAACAAAAATTTCTTAATCTGTTCATCATCTTCAAAAACCTACCAATGTTTGACATTGTCGGGAATCGAAGGCCTGTGTCTCATCTCAATTTCACACCTTAGTTTGGGATTAATCGGAGGTTTGAATGTACTAGCTGCAACTGCTAAAGAATCAGCCATTCTATTCTCTTCTCTTGGGATAAACTACAGGTTGAAAGCTTCAAAATAGTTTTCAATTAAATCCCATACCTCATTCCTATATGTTCTTAGCCTGGGATGTTTAGTTTGACACAAATTCTTGATTTGTATTATGATTAATTCATAATCACCAAACACGGTCATAGACTGAATTCCCATTTGCTTAGCTGTCTGCAGACTAATGATTAGTGCTTCATATTCAGCTACATTATTGGTGGATTCAAACTCTAACTTAAAAGAGAAAGGTACAAGGTTACCTTCTAGAGATACAAAAATGAAACCAGCTCTAGTGCCTTCTTTAGAATATGCGCCATCAAAATAACCTTTCCAAAGCTTGTTTGGATGCAGCTCCTTATGTACAATGGCTAAAGGGAGCTGTCCTTGTGACTCTTCAGCAAATTCTGCATCTTCATGCATCATGAAACAAGAGAGATCCTCCTTCTCTTGGCCATAAATAGGTGAATTACCTGCATCTTTCTTGGTAGCAGTTTTTTGAAACCTAGTTTCTCTATACAACCTCCTTTCTTCCCCATTAAAAACAGGAATGATGGCATATGTAAAATCTAACTTCAAAACTCCTCCAAGCTTTGCCCCCCAAGATCTAGATAATAACATACCAAATCTGGCTGGAATATCTGCTACTACCACATCCATCATAATGCTCTTGGCTGGGATTTGAGCCAATGAAACAACCATATCCTTAATAAGACCCACACACTTCACCCTTTTTGAATCAAAAGAATAAAGGTCTCTATATGGCTTAGTGATTTGTAAATTTAACTCTTTCATCACACACAATGGCATCAGATTGTGGGATGCACCAGAATCTAGCATACAATTATGAACAACAAAATCATGTAACAGAAGTGATATATAAAATGGAGGGACAGACGAATCTACCTCTTCAACATGAGGTCCAAAAGTAAGGACTGGTTTTTCTTCTTGCAGATTTACTATATCGCCCACTTCATTGGACTGAGACAAATTGATAAATTCTGCAATCTCCTTCTTATAACCAGGTGTTTTGATTAACTCAAGAAGAGGTATTTGAATTTTCACTTTTTCCAACTCTTTTGACAAACTGAAAGTCTGATTTTGTTTTGTCAACTTTTTAGGTTCTTCTTGATCTTTCTTAGAACTTAGACTTTGATTAGAAACAGCAACAACTTTCTCCAAAAGATTAGGATCTTTACCTTTTGTTTGAGAAGCCTCAGCTGGCTGTTTTTCCTTCTCTTTTTCTTCATTCACGGGCTGCTTCCCCTTATCTGACTTCTTAATCTGGTTTTTCTGTGATGGAGTCGCCATTGGAGCAGGTGCTGATTTTGATTCTTTTTCCTCATCATCTTGAGTTCTTAACCTCTTCTTTGACCTCAAATCGTATTTTTAATGTAATTCTGATTGCATGAAATCTGTAAATTGTTTACAATAATTATCCATCTCTTCCTGATCGAATGAAAGATCAGTTTCTTCATTTTCTTCCACTCTTTCTTCCTCGGTTTCTTCTTCTGTTTCATCATCTTCCAAGTAGACAACATAAATTCAAGCATCATCTTCTTTCTCATCATCATCATCTACTGAACGAGATGGAACTGCTTCTATATACAAAGGTGCTTGCAGCTGATCTTGATCTTTCTTTTCTCTTTGTAGAATCCGCAGGGGTTGTTTTTTAAATTGAGGATTAAAAACCCCTCTACTTTGTCTTGCAGGCTTATTATTATCTATTTCCAACTTCACCAATTTGTTAGACAAATTTTTTATGACTCTAGTCATATCATCAATTCTCTAATCTTGAGACGAGGCTTCTTCCTTAGCTTTTCCCTTATCCTGAACTTTACCAGCAACAGACATATTAGCCTCAATCTCCAGAGCATCAGTTTGAGTCTGCTCCAAAGTAGGAGACCTTCTTTCCCTCAACGTGAAACTGAAATCTGGTTCAAATGCACCAGCAAAAACGACCCTTGCTCCGATAAGAGGGGGTTTCATTTCCAAAGGCAAACTATTATACAATTTGTTAAATATTTTCACAAAATCATTCATATTTTCATCAGATTTCTTCTTTATTGCATTGAATTCTGTCAAAGAATAACCATGGTCCCTTTTTTCACCCCATCTCTCGATGAAGCATCTCTCTAGTCCATCCCAATCATTTATTGAACCATTAGGCAATCCTTTAAATCATTTCCTTGCCTCTTGATCAGGAGCTCAGGACCAGGTGTCGTAAAATGGTCAAAAATGAAAGTGCTCAGAACTGGTTGGAACCTGAACGACCGGATAGTGCTCGTCTTCCTGATTCCGGCGCCGCGAACGGTTCAAAAAATGGTCTCCGTATGAAGAAGTTATTCAGCTTCAAAGTTTTCTCAATTTCCATTAAAAAAGGGCAAATTTGGCTTGTGGAAAATTTTATTAAAAAAAGAATATTCCACAGAATATTCTGGGGAATATTCCATTTTGACAGCCAATCATATGGCGCCACGTGGCTAGCCCGGAGGCCGCCACGTGGGCCCCGACGTGGAGTTGGAATGGCGCGTTTTCAAAAATTTTATAATGGAGCGGATGGGTTTTGAACCCGCGACCAAGTGGTATATAACACCGCGTTTTAACCAATGCACCACACGTTTGATTCGTGTTATGGTGGCGGGCGGAGTTCTATTTAAATGGCGCGGAAGGTTTGGGCGGGGCCCGAAGGGGGCCAGCCCCGAAGGGCCAGCCCCCTTCCCACTTGACCACAGGCGCGGAACCAGTCCCCAGGTCCATCGGCGCGCTTTCCGTGGCGCATATTTAAACTTTGGTTAACGTTTTGTTGTGGGTTTATAATATCAACGTTTGTTTGTTGGTGTTATTTAATAACCCATATGTATTAATTCAAACCATTGGTTATAACCGTTTGCATTGACCGCCGGATTTGTGAACACGTTTTTTCATAACCATACACTTTAATGCCAGCAGTTAACCGTTCGGCGGTTCCGCCTATTTTGGCGTTAGTTCCTATTTTAGCGCCGTTATCTGCCGACCTTCCACATTTAGTGGAGTTTCTCAAGGGGAAAGAGGCAGTTTACTAAAGAGGCCATAACTTTTGATGGGAAAAGCCTTTGAAGACGAATTTTTTTTTGATTTCGGGTCTCTTCGACCTTCTGAAGCCATTGGCACAGGTTTCACAGCCATCTGAGGCCGTTTGCAGGTGATTTTTCTCCGTGGAAGTTCCAGGAGCCACTAGGGCCAAATCAGTGTGGGAGCTGCATTGGGAATTGTGCAGCCAGTTTATGTGGAACGAAGGTCATTCCTGATGTTTTTCAGCAGTATGAATCCATTTCTACAGCTCGTTTTTCCTTTTGAGGAATTCTTCTCACTGTTTAGCTTCAGGGAAGCTTTCAGGGCCAAGAGGGCCATTTCAGTGTTGGAGCTGTTTGGGGGCTATGTCCATCCATTTTTGGTGATTCAAAAGTCTATTTCTGATATTTTCGACCTTCTGAGTTGAATGGCAGAGGTTTCAGAACCAATTGAGTTCATCTTCACCTCGAAATTCTCCCTGCAAGTCTAAAGGGCCACCAAGGACAATTGGGGAAAAGTACTGTAGCAGGTACAAATTTCACTGTTTAGTGTTTGGGAAAGAGCATGTTCAGCTAATTCCTATCTTCTGATTCTATATTTACAGTCAGATCTGTCTTTCGAGACACTTTTATTCTTGTATTAGCCTTTGTAGCATTTTTAATACAAGAGGACAAGCCTAGTTTGAGAGGCTTGGTCCAGCAGATGTAGCCCATAGGAGGGGGTGAACTGCTTATCATTTTGATGTCTTTATTTGCTGAAGATGATATGCTAAACAAAACTGATATAAATTGTTAAACAACAAATATACATAACTTTCATATACACATAATCACCTACTCAGCTGCAGAAAGTTATTTGTCTTATTCCGCAAGACATCAAATTTCAAGTATGTGAATGTCAAAGACTTCTAAGTGTTTACATATTATTTCCTTAGGCAGAGTCTGTAGAGGGCCAGGTAGCCTCCGGATTCATCCTTCCTAGAAAGGTGAAACATCTGGTGAATGCCCCTACAGTCCATCTCTGTATAGGAAATAGTTTGTTCTCACATTTTCAGAGGTCACTTGGAGTGTATAGCTCAATTTGAAATTATGGGAAATGGATACCTTGCACCCTCAAACAAGTACATTCCATTTTCAGATCAGATGGTATCAGAGCAGGTTGCAAAGCTGGTTTGCTTGACTGACATCACTAGCTTGATTGTGTAGCTTGAAAGGTGTCTTAAGCAGTGTTGAAGATTGACTGCTTTATTATTCTGCAAACTACTTGTTTTTTGAGTTTGCTGAAGCTCTTTTGTTCATTTTTATAATGACAACTTCCATAAGTGAGTTCTCAAAATCATCCTCCTTCACAAGATTCTTTGATGAAGGCTTGAAGCAAGAATTTTTCATCATGATGAATATGGTGAGAGAAATGTATGAGGATGAAAGAAAGAGCTCTAGACTTCAAGAGTAGTTGAATTCCATGAGGGAAGTTTCCATCATTGATATGTGTCAGGATGATACACATGTTGATATTGATGTGCAGTTAAAGGAATCACCTTTGAAATGGATTGTAAGAAATGGTTAGAATTCTTATCCAATTAAAGTTGCATGTCTTTTGATTGAATGCATTTTCTTTGTTAAAGGAATGCAAGTTGCAAGATAGAAAAGCTGAGTATGAGACTCACTCTATCGTAGCGAAAGTTATATTCATTTCAGCTTTGAAAGTACATGTACATGTGATTGAGGATCTTGTACTTATGATTGTACTTAAGAGAAAGTTGAAGGATAAACTGCATGCATGAGAATGAGATGCATGAGCACAGGGATCATGATGATTTCCTTGTATTTTAAACATGTATGTGTGATTAACTTGAAGGGTTGATTGCTTTGTTTTTATCCATGCATGTAATGTTATTGACTTGGAAAAAGTTAATTTTATCTCCAAGATTGTAAACAGGAGAAATGATGAGTGTTTCATCTTTGTAAAAGCCTTTTCATTTGGGAGGCAGTTCTTCTTCTGGAATGGAGGTGCCTTGGATGGGCATCGTGACAGTTGGCAAGTCCACATATTCAGGAGAATATTTCAGCTCTTATATCAGCAAGTTTTCATTGCTGGTTCCTGCAATTTCAGATTTGTCTGGCGAAAGAACTTGGTCGGGATTCGACAAGTACTTGGCGTTTGCAGCAAAAAGTCGCCATGACGACAGTTAGCAAGGCAGGACATTTTTGGCATCAGTATGCTCTTTTGGCTGACTGGAAGATGATATTTCTGTCACACAAATTGTTGTACAGTTCAGATCAGAGATTCAGTAAGCTTTTGGGGACCAAAAGCCTTCTCATTTGGGAGGTGTGATCAGGAGCTCAGGACCAAGTGTCGTAAAATGGTCAAAAATGAAAGTGCTCAGAACTGGTTGGAACCTGAACGACCGGATAGAGCTCGTCTTCCTGATTCCGGCGCCGCGAACGGTTCGAAAAATGGTCTCCGTATGAAGAAGTTATTCCAGTTTGAAGATTTCTCCATTTCCATTAAAAAATGCCAAATTGGACTTTGGAAAATTTTTATTAAAAAAAGAATATTCCACAGAGGGAATATTCCACAGAATATTCTGGGGAATATTCCATATTCCAGCCAATCAACGAGCGCCACGTGGCTAGCCCGGAGGCCGCCACGTGGAGTTGGAATGGCGCGTTTTCAAAAATTTTATAATGGAGCGGATGGGTTTTGAACCCGCGACCAAGTGGTATATAACACCGCGTTTTAACCAATGCACCACACGTTTGATTCGTGTTATGGTGGCGGGCGGAGTTCTATTTAAATGGCGCGGAAGGTTTGGGCGGGGCCCGGGGGCCGACCGGAAAGACCCGACCCCCTTCCCACTTGACCACGAGCGCGAACCTGTGATGTGGATCGGCCTTTAGTATGACGCATATTTAAACTTTAGTTAACGTTTTGTTGTGGGTTTATAATATAAACGTTTGTTTGTTGGTGTTATTTAATAACCCATATGTATTAAATCAAACCATTGGTTATAACCGTTTGCATTGACCGGATTTGTGAACACGTTTTCCTGTACCATAACTTTAATGCCGACGATTAACCGTTCGCGGTTCCCGCCTATTTTAGCGTTAGTTCTATTTCGACGCCGTTGTCTGCCGACCTTCCACATTTAGTGGAGTTTCTCAAGGGGAAAGAGGCAGTTTGGTTTTTTGGCCATAACTTCTGCTAGGAGAGGTCTTTGGAGACGAAATTTTTTTTTATTTCGGGTCTCTTCGACCTTCTGAAGCCATTGGCACAGGTTTCACAGCCATCTGAGGCCGTTTGCAGGTGATTTTGCTTCGTGGAAGTTCCAGGAGTCACTAGGGCCAAATCAGTTTGGGAGCTGCATTGGGAATTGTGCAGCCATTTTATGTGGAACGAAGGTCATTCTTGAAGTTTTTCAGCAGTCTGAATCCATTTCTACAGCTCGTTTTTCCTTTTGAGGAATTCTTCTCACTGTTTAGCTTCAGGGAAGCTTTCAGGGCCAAGAGGGCCATTTCAGTGTTGGAGCTGTTTGGGGGCTATGTCCATCCATTTTTGGTGATTCAAAAGTCTATTTCTGATAATTTCGACCTTCTGAGTCTAATGGCAGATGTTGCAGAACCAATTGAGGTCATCTTCACCTCGAAATTCTCCATGCAAGTCTAAAGGGCCACCAGGGACAATTGGGGAAAAGTACTGTATCAGGTACAATTTCACTGTTTAGTGTTTGGGAAATAGCATGTTTAGCTAATTCCTATCTTCTGATTCTGTATTTACAATCATATCTGTCTTTCGAGACACTCTTATTCTTGTATTAGCCTTTGTAGCATTTTTAATACAAGAGGACAAGCCTAGTTTGAGAGGCTTGGTCCAGCAGATGTAGCCCAGAGGAGGGGGTGAACTGCTTATCATTTTGATGTCTTTATTTGCTGAAGATAATATGCTAAACAAAACTGATATAAATTGTTAAACATCAAATATACATAACTTTCATATACACATAATCACCTACTCAGCTGCAGAAAGTTATTTGTCTTATTCCGCAAGACATCAAATTTCAAGTATGTGAATGTCAAAGACTTCTAAGTGTTTACATATTATTTCCTTAGGCAGAGTCTGTAGAGGGCCAAGTAGCCTCCGGATTCATCCTTTCCTAGAAAGGTGAAACATCCGGTGAATGCCCCTACAGTCCATCTCTGTATAGGAAATAGTTTGTTCTCACATTTTCAGAGGTCACTTGGAGTGTATAGCTCAATTTGAAATTATGGGAAATGGATACCTTGCACCTTCAAACAAGTACATTCCATTTTCAGATCAAAAATTAAAGCCATTAAGGAATGGAAAGTTCCCACAACCATAAAGCAGTTGTGAGGATTTCTCGGGTTAACAGGGTATTATCGCAAGTTTGTTAAGAATTATGGGAGAATAGCAGCACCTCTAACAACATTATTGAAGAAAGATGCATTTTCATGGACTCCTGAAGCAACTAAGGCCTTTGAACGTCTTAAAGAGGCAATGTACCTAGCACCGGTCTTAGCTACGCCAGACTTCACAAAAACCTTTATTGTGGAATGTGATGCCTCAGGAAATGGAATTGGTGCGGTTTTAATGCAGGAAGGAAGACCCATTGCTTTTGAAAGTCGTCCAATCAAAGGAAAGTATTTACAGAAACCTATTTATGAGAAGGAAATGTTAGCAATACTACATGCACTAAAGAAATGGCGAACTTACCTAATGGGAAGACACTTCAAGGTAAAAACTGATCATGATAGTCTTAAACACTTTTTGGAACAAAGACTATCATCAGAAGAGCAGCAAAAATGGGTCACAAAGATGTTGGGTTATGACTTTGAAATAATCTAAAAAAGGGAAAGCTTAATGTTGTTGCAGATGCACTCTCAAGAAAGGATGAAGAGGTGGAAGCATTGCTTTATGCCATTTCTATTATCCAACCAGATTGGATAACTGAAGCAAGAGATGAATGGAAGAAGGACAAAGATGTATGGACACTCATCCAAAAGTTGCAGCAAGATCCTAGTACATCTGATACATTTAGTTGGAAAAATGATTCCTTATGGTACAAAGATCGCTTATATCTTTGTAAGAATTCCCAACTAAAACAAAAGATTCTTCTCGAATTGCACACTTCTCCTTTAGGAGGACACTCAGGATTTTTAAAAACTTACCACAGGGTGAAGAAAGAATTTTTTTGGGATGGCCTTAAATCTGATATTCGAAAGTTTGTGGCGGAATGTTTGGTTTGCCAGCAGAATAAAGTGGAAACAATTAAGACCCCAGACTTCTACAACCTTTATCCATTCCAAGTCAACGTTGGGAGGAGATTTCAATGGATTTTATCACAGGTTTACCTAAGTCCGAAGGAAAGAGTGTCATCATGGTGGTAGTTGATAGACTTACCAAGTATGCACACTTTTGTGCATTATCTCATCCATTTAAATAAAGTACAGTTGCTACTACATTTATGGACACAATTCAAAAGCTACATGGAAACCCAAGGGTTATTGTGAGCGACAGAGATCCCATTTTTACTGGAAATTTTTAGACGGAGTTATTTTCTTGTTTGGGTACTCAATTAGCTCATAGCTCATCTTATCATCCTCAATCTGATGGTCAAACTGAGATAGTAAATAAATGTTTGGAAGGATATCTTCGTTGTTTTGTATCCGATAAACAAACACAATGGGTCAAGTGGTTACCTCTTGCTGAATGGTGGTATAACACTTCCTTCCATACTGCAGCAAAAATGACCCCATTTATGGCACTTTATGGATATCATCCACCATCCATCACATCATCTTTAAGGGAAAATTCGAAGGTTCAAGCAGTGGAAGATCACATCGAGCATCAGCAAGAAGTTCTCCAACTCTTAAAGGATAACCCGAATTTGGCACAAAATCGAATGAAACAACAGGCAGATCAACATCGTAGTGAGAGAAGTTTTGATGTAGGAGATTGGGTATTTTTACGGCTACAACCATAAAAACAAATGTCCCTCAAGCAAGAAAAGAAGGATAATAAATTATCGCCAAAGTACTATGGTCCTTACAAGGTGTTGCAAAAGATTGGTACTATGGCATACAAATTGGAGCTTCCTATTTCTTCGCGAGTACATCCAGTTTTCCATGTTTCATGCTTAAAGAAGGTTATAGGTGAAAATCTTCCAGTTCAAACAATATTGCCAGAACTTGATGAGGAAGGAAAAATCATATTGGAACCTGAAGCGGTCATGAAAACAAGAACTCGACAACTACGGAATCGATCAATTTCAGAGTATCTCATCAAGTGGAAGAACTTACCCACCGAAGATTCTACATGGGAGGATGAGAATTTTATACAGAAGCACCCGGAGCTACTCAAGTGTTGAGGACAACACTTTTTTGAAGGAGAGGGGCATGTTAGGTCCCTATATCACTAGTATAGCCCTTATTATTGTTAGTGTAAACCCCTTATTGTTATTATTGTACCCTTGTAACCCCCATTTTGTTATTATTGTGCCCTTAAATTATTATTGTTAGGTCGGCTAGGATTACATTGTGGCCCACTAGGATTACATTATAGCCCCATGGACTCCTATATATAGAAAGGAGGTTTTGTGAATTGTATCATCCAAGAATTGTTCATTTATGTAATGTATTGGAGGTTGCCCCCTCGAAGTGGCTTATTTCTAAGGCGTGGATATCTCTTTTCTTCTATTTTTGGAGCTGGTTACTCAAAAAAGGGCTATAAGACTGATATAGTGCAAATAGAGAGTTTTTAGGCCAAAATTAGTGTTTTTAAGGCCAAATTGGGGGGTTCTGGTAGGCATAAAAGGGCATTTTTAAACCAGATAAAGGATAATACGAGGTTTAAAAAGGGTTTTAGGATGAGATGGGGGGTTAATGGAGGGACTTTAGAGGAATTTTGAAAGGGGAAAAGTGGTGAAAATGGGGATTTGGAGGGGATGAAATGGGGCAAATGGAGGCCTTTTTGAGCATTTTCTTTCACCAACCGTGAGGCTTATCAAATGGAAACAGTAGTGAAGATTTCTTGAAGGGACATAAAACACTTTAAGGCTTCAAGAATGACATATTTTCAAGGAAAATGTTTCTCTTGAAGGCTTAGAAACCAAATTAGCCACCTGTTTGCTATGCCAAAATTTTATAGGTGGCTAACAGGCCCTAGGGCTAACACCTGTTCCATGTGTTTCCACCCCAAATCCACACAAAAACAGAAATGCAGACCATTCTCTATTCACTCTCTGAAGTTCATGCAAAACTATTAATTTAAATAAACCATGATGGAATAATGAAGTTTCACATGCCTGAGTTGTCATCTGCACCTCATCTGCCATCTTGGCCAAACTTCGAAATAAGAAGAAAGGTAAATCTAGAGAAATTATTCCAGTGAAATGCAATAAGAGTTTGAAATGATAAGAATACACCTTATGGTATCTTCCTTCACAGGTGAAGTACCTTTGAATGTTGGAGTGCAGGTTAGCATATGTATTCTTGACATAACCTCTTGGCACTGCTTTGGTTAAATCTATGTCCACAAACTCTAGCTTCAAAAATATTTTACAAGGTTCCATTTCAAACCTGAAGTTCTTAAACCACCTTTCTTCTCCCCTTGGAATCTATGTCACTAATGATATAATTTCAGGAGAAATTGGCAAGTTTAAAAAATCCAACCTTTGTATTTGAACCTGTGAAATTAATGGAAAATTCTTTTGCGACTTGATTATGACCTCCCTGTAGCTTTTCACAGAATCTCCAGCATCCTACTTTCTTGAAGGCTTCTTCAACTGATTTATCCTTGGTGAGAGTCTCTATGCCTTCAGGTTCCGTTCTCAAACAGTGGCCTGGTCTGTGGTTTCTTTTTTCCTGTGTCATCTTTCCCTTGAAATCCCTATGGCTTCAGAAAACCTGTAATAAACTGCCTTGCTTGATAACTGAGAAACTGGCTCGCTTGATTAAGGGTTCAGCCTTGCTTTATAACTGGTTCAACCTCGCTTGAAAATTAAGAGAAGCTCTGGTTTCTGCTTACCATAAGCTTATCGTTCGAAGAAAGACATGCACCAAGTGTTTTTTGCATGAGACAATACAACCAAGGACAACCATCCCTTTTCAAATTTTAAAATGACTAATGATAAATGACCCCTAAGGAATCTCATGATGGTTATGAATGGTTGCATGTCTGAGAAAGGATTCATGGACTGACACCTAATCATGAAAATTTAACTAAATTTGATGGATTTGATAGTTGGACAGGATTGGTTACGAATCCTCGATTTCGTAGCGCATGTAATGTAATTTCAGGGTTTTGCACTACGAAAATACCAGCATTTTCATAGTGCAAAAGAAGTTTTTAACACTATCTGCACTACGAAAACGTGGTTTCGTGGCTGATTGAAAAAATAAAATCAAAATGACTAAACACATGACTTCTGAAACATAATATGGGAACCTTAAAGTGTGAAACAAGGTTGTTGGACTTTATTTGATGATGGAAATGAGACTCTAACCTTAGGACTTAGACTCTAAAAACATAAAAATGACTTAACCCCTATCTAAGACCACGACTTAGGAACAAATGCAAACTGTCCAAGTTTGGAAAACTTTTATAGTGATAACATTAATGATGAAATTTCAGAGTTTTTTTTTAAGCCCAGAAGGCCTCTAACTAGGAATTAAAAAAATTTGCAAGGGCTGGATGTGGAGTTAGATAAAGCTGGAGAAGTTTCAAATGTTTATGGGGAGCCCATAGACCTTTCATCACCAATGCTTGAAGGTGACAGAAACAGAGTTTTCAACACTCAAAGGAAAAGGAGTAGTTATGAAGGAATTAAAGAAAATTTGAGACTAGAAAACCTTGAAATTGCTAAGATTAAGAAGAAATAAAGAGCACACGTTGTTGAGAATACAAACTTCAAAAGAATAAGGGCTCTGTGGGAGGTTGAAAAAGTTTCCAAAACTGAAACAATCAGCAGTGAAGCTCAATACTTTACCTGGAATGTCCCTGCAATCAAAGAAGCAAGATTTATGAGGATTATTAATGTCAAATTGAGGGCTACCAACAAGAGATTGAAAAGGAAAATTAAAGATCTTGAAATCCAATTGACAAAGTCTGAAGGTCAGCTACAACAGAGGTAGGGCAGTAAGTGACAAATCCCTAATACAGTTTTTTTTTGGGAAGGACACCACTTTTTGAAGACATTGTAGAGTTGACTTATGTTGATTGTTAAGGTCTATTAGCATCAAGGAAATCATTAAAGGGCTGTAAATACTCTTAAAATCTGAAGATTATGAAAAGAATGTGTAAAAAGGAGATACACAACAGTTTCGTAGCGCGCTACGAAACTGCTGTGGGTGTATTTTTGAACATTTTTGTAATTTTTTTTTTGAGAAGTAAACAGTATGGTTTCCGAATTCTATTGCTTCTGGTGGTTAGAAAGGGTTCACAAATGAAATACGAGGTCTCAAGGAAAAATAAAGGGGTTGGTTGAGAGATTTTTACCAAGATACAAATTCTGAGCTACGAAAACAACTACTCATTTCATAGCGCAATCATACCATCTCTCCTTTTCACTTTTTCAAAGGCTCAGTTTCTGTACAGGTGGAAAGGTATGGTTCCATGGAGGTGAAAACACATGTCACTTATCTCAAAAGGTCAAAATTGCTAGTAAAAAGGGTTTGAAGATCATCAAGAAGGAAAAGGCTAAATTATAGGAAACATGTCCCCTGTTTTGTAGGGCAAGTAAGACATGAGCCAGCATGATAGCAGAACAAGATTGGAAGCATCATCAAAGTCGAAGATATGGAGGAACAACTGTCAAAGATATCATTTAAGTTCTAGATAATTTTGTTTAGAGATAATAAGGAGTTTTACTCCTATTTGTATTAGGACTTCTAGAAGAGACAATTAACTGTCAGATGTAATTAATAGTCAGTTTTAGGAGCAAATAGGTGTCAGTTTAAGATAGAATTCGAATTCCTCCGAGGATGGATCATAGAATCCAAGGTTTTAAAGACTTTGTATGTAGTATGAGGTCGAATTCCTCAAGGTTGGAAATTTTCATTAACAAGCAAACTATGTCACTATAGCAAATTGTGTGTTTTTATCTTAATACAAATATTGGCTTACTACTCAGGATTCAGAAAGAGTTTTTAATGTGTGATATTCCTATGTATTTCCTTATCTATCTATTTGTAGTGGTATAAACATATGTTACTTAGAATTTATTGGAAAATTCTCTAACTTCCTGCATATGTTTGTAAACTGTGTTTTGTTCACTCTGTTACTATTTTGCTGATACACTTAAAAACTCTGAAATGCCCTGACTTTCATGATAAGCCAAGTTTGATGTTTTTTGGAAACATACCTTGACTCCATAGCCCAATAGATGTTTGTGGATCAGTAATTCAAGCAGTCATGCACTTTTATCCAAATTTATTCCTAGAGTTAGCCATCTAATCTTTAATTCAAAATCCTAAACCTAGTGAGAGAGCCCTCTCAGGTTGAGGAGGCTAAGCCTCAAATAAAAGTTTGGTTTGAAATAGTTACACTGAGGTAGCCTGACCAGCAGCCTATCAGGTCCTATTTTGGTGATAACATTTTGGTGCATCTACTGGGAGCCTGAAGATTACTCATTCCCGAAATCAAGAAGCTGAACTTCTGAAGGTAGCAGGAGCTCAGAAATTTTTTCGAGGTTGCAATCTAACTTGGTGATTCCATACATTTTCGAAAGTTTAAAGGTGGCTTCGAGAATAATATATACACGGATCAATCCTAATCCTAATCCACATACCGCTATGGACAATCCAAACACTATTTCAAGAGGCAGTCAAAGAATTTCATAAATACCAGGTACTCCATCTTATTCGAAATATTTCTCCTCTGAAATATTAAGAAGTCCTAAAGACAAAAGAGTTGATGATAAAATTCATGAAGTGTTGTTTAGGTCAGAGAGTGAAAAGGAATTCATTGATATTATCTTAGACTTGCAAAGGAGAGGAATTGACACATCAGCCCTAGTAACCCAAGAGGAAAAAGAGGAGTTTTGGGGAGTTGTTACCTCTGAGCTGTTGTTAGAAAAAGAGTCTCTAGATAAAATTAAAGAACTTGACCCTTTTGAAGTCCTACTAAAATCCAAAGTTGGTTTTCCCCTTCCAAATTGGAGCTCAATTGTCAGTGGCTTGCAGAAACCAAGTATTCCTCCTCATATTAGTTCTTCATCTTCTGTTTTTGTTATTCCTAAAACTACTTTTCATCCCTCAAGCAAGGCTGGTCCTGCTAGATATGCACCACTTGTACTCCCTGTTGTTTTGCATGATCTTCCTAGTAAATATGCTGCTAGGATCCCTACTTGGGGTAGTGATGAAGAAATTATAGCTGAGGAATATGTAGATAGATTTAATGATTTTACAGATAGGGAAGAAGTTGATGATGAAGATGTGAAATTAAGGTTGTTTGCACAAATTTTTATTGTTGAAGTTAGAAAATGGTTTAAAGCCCTTGCACTAGGAAGTATTAGAAATTGGGATGAGTTTGAAGATAAATTTTTAAAGAAATGGGGAAACAGAACCAATCTAGTTCAAGCACTTACTGAATATAACAACCTTAGAAGGGTAGTTGATGAGTCTATCCCAAACTTTTCAAAGAGATTTAATAAAGTCTTTTATTCAATTCCGTCTCATTTGAAACCTCCGGAAGCCTTGACACAAATGAGATATGCTGAAGCATTTGATTATGAATTTTCTATCTTGTTAAAAGAAAGAGAGTCACCTTCACTTGCTGAAATGCAAAGTGATGCAGTTAAGGTGGAGGTAAACATGATAGCTTCTAAAAATTCAAAAAATGGGAAAAACTAAATTGAAAGAAGAAGAGAAACCTTCCACTTCAACTTCTGAAGATAAATTTGATTCAATGATGAAAACCATGGAGAAGTTGATGGATAGGTTATCTCTTGAAAACACTTCGACTCCTCCAATGCAACATGAACCTCAATTTAGAAATCCTCAATTCAGGAGACCTCAAAACCAAAAAAGGCCAAGAGAAAATAGAAATTAGCATCTCAATCCTCTAGTGATACCTCCTTTTCAACATAATTTGGTAGATGAAGAAGATGAGCCTACAATTCCTGAAGAATCCATCCATTGTCTTGATGAAGAGATGTCAAGAATTTTCTTGACTAAGGAAGAGCATGATGAGTCAGATTTGGCTAACCAAGGGGGAGAATTGTCAGATTATTTTAAGGGATATCAGCATGCCATTTTTGAGATGAAAAAGCAATATAATCTCAGAAACATAAATGTACCTATCATTGCAAGCAAAACACATCCTAAGAAAGATGCTCCAAAGGTTGCTGAAGCTAGAAATGATACCCGAAAGGCTACTGAAGGTAAAAAGGACACTCCACTTGGTAAGAAAGACACTCAACTTCCTCCTCCTATCAAAGAAGCTAAAAAATCTCTTTCTGTTTTCAACCTTGAGAATGAAATTTCAAAAATTAAAATATCAGTCCTGTTTAGCGAGATTCTCAAGGTGAATGAATATAGAAGCAAGATTGTTAAGTTGTTAAACTCACAACCAGGGGTTGCTAATATTTTGAATGTTCAAGAAGATAATCCTACTATATATTTGGGTCCAAGGATAGAAGATGAACAAAATGAAGAGTTTCCTCCTTTTTATGTAAGCATTAGTATTTATGATATGAATTTACATAATGCTATGTTGGATTCTAGGGCTTCGCATAACCTTATGCCCAAATTAATCATGGAAAGGATGGGATTACAAATCACAAGACCATATAAGGATTTATTTTCCTTTGATTCAAAAAGAGTTCAATGTATTGGTCTAATCAAGGATGTTGTTGTTGGTCTAACACAAATCCCAGAAAATATAGTTGTTATGGACATTGTTGTAGCTAATGTTCCTCCAAATTTTGGTATGCTATTGTCAAGATCATGGGTAGCGAAAATCAAAGGCACAATGCAGATGGACCTTACCTATGCAACTATTCCAGTTTTTGGTGAACAAAGGAGATTGTATTGGGAAACTAGAATGGCTTACATGGTAAGTAGCAAAGATAAGCCTCAGAATTTTCCTATTTATGCCTTTGATACTGAGCTTGGGTCTGCCATTCTTTTTAATGAGTCTGCTGATAGTGTTGATGAAGAAATAAGAGCTGAAAATCAACAAACATAAAATCAACGAGTAAATGAAAAACGAATGGAAGAATGGTGGTCACTTTACTTTGATGGATCAGCAAGAAAAGAGGGGGCAGGAGCAGGGATTTGGATCACAAATCCAACTGATGAGAGTAATTTTTACTCTTACAAACTGAATTTTGATTGCACAAACAACATGGTTGAATATGAGTCTTTGATTTTGGGTCTTGATCTTCTTAAAAAAATGAAGGCCCGAAATATTTATGTTTTTGGAGATTCTGAATTGGTTATTAGAAAAGTGGAAGGTGTTTATCAAACAAAGGATGTAAGAATGAGAGCTTACAGAAATTTAGTTTTAGACATGTTGGAGAATTTTCAAGCTTTTTCCTTCATAGTCAAATCTGGAGATCAAAATTCCATTGCTGATTCTCTTGATGTATCTGCAAGTCTCTTCATCATTCATATGAATTCAACTTAAAAATATGAGATTGAAGTTCTTCATAGACCAGACATACCAGAAAATATCACAAACTGGCAAGTTTTTGAAGATGATCAATAGGTAAAGAATTTTATTGAGCTGAAAGAAGAATTTGAAAGTACACATGTAGATCAGAAAAATATGTTTGTTGAGTCTAAAGGAAATTCTGAAGTTTTGCAATTTAAGAATAATGAAATACCAAAAGGTCTTATTCTAAGAAGCTTTTTTATCAAAATGATGTTTTTAAATCGCCAAAATTACAAGCTGATGAAGAGGAAGTAGAGAGATGTAATATTGGTACATTAGCTTTGCCTAAAATAATAAAAATTTCAAGGTTTCTTTCAGCTGATATGAAATTCAAATATATTGAGATGATGAGGAGCTTTATGGATGTTTTTTCTTGGAGTTATGCTGATTTAAAGCAGTATGATCCTTCCATTATTCAGCATACTATTCCTATCAAAGAAAATGAGAAACCATTCAAACAGAAGTTGAGGAGAATTAACTCCCTTCTCATGCCATTGATTGAAAGGGAAATCAAGAAAATCTTTGATGCAAAAATCATTTTCCCAATCAGATTCTCCAATTGGCTTGCAAATTTGGTACCAGTTAGAAAGAATAATGGAGAAATCACAATTTGTATTGACTTCAGAAATTTGAGCAAAGCATCATTAAAGGACAACTATCCTCTTCCTAAGATGGATACAATTCTGCAAAATATTGTTGGTTCTCAAAGAATGTCTATGCTTGATGGTTTTTCAGGTTATAACTAGATTCTTGTACATCTAGATGATCAGGAGAAAACAACCTTCACAACACCATGGGGCACATTCATGTACGCCAAGATGCCTTTTGGTCTCATGAATGCGGGAGCTACTTTCCAAAGAGAAATGGACATTTCTTTTTCTGAAGAAAATGATAAGTCAGTGGTTGTTTATCTTGATGATATAACAGTATTTTCAAAGAAAAAAGAAGATTGTTTGAAACACTTAGAAAAGGTTTTGCAGAAATGTAGAAGGTTTGGCATTTTCCTTAATCCTACTAAAATCATCTTTGCTTTAACTTCAGGCAAATTACTTGGTCATATCATTTCTGAAGATGGAATTAGGATTGATCCTAATAGATTTAATGCAATTCAAAAGGTAGATTTGCTAAGAAGTAGGAAAGAGATTCAATCATTTCCTGGAAAAGTGAATTTTGTTAGACGCTTCATTCCTAACTCTGCTGAGATTGTCAAAGATATTACAAGGATGTTAAAGAAAGGAGTTGATATCAAATGGACAGCTAAAGCTAAAAAATCTTTTGAGAAAATCAAGCAGGCACTCACACAAGCATCGGTACTCATCAGCCCAGATTTTTCCAAAGAATTTCTGGTTTTTACATTTGCTTCCGAAAATACAATTGCTGGAGTTTTGTTACAAAAAGGAAAGAAAGGTACTGAACAACCTATTTCTTTCTTTAGTAAAACATTAGCAAATTCTGAGCTGAAGTATAATATTCTAGAAAAACAAGCCTATGCTTTGGTGAAAGATATAAAAGATTTCAGAATTTATATTCTACATTCTCACATTGTGGCATATGTTCCAAGTGCTGTGGTAAAAGATATTCTAACTGAAACGGATCCTGATGGTAAGAGGGGAAAATGGATCGCCAAATTGCTGTAATATGATATAGACATCAAACCAATCAAGTTGGTGAAGGGACAAGGCTTGGCGAAACTAATGACTCAGTCAAATTTGGACTATTTGGACATAAATCTAAATGTAGAAATATTAGAAATTTCTGATGATGAAGAGGAAATGGTTGAAATTTAAGAGAAATACATCACTTCTGAGTGGTATAAGGATGTGGTTTTTTTCCTACAACATCACAAAGCTCCTGCTGATCTAACAAAGTCGAAAGCAAGATTTGTAAAGTTAAAATCTTTAAGATATTTTGTATATGACAGAAATCTATTTTGGAAAGATATAGGAGGAATTTTGTTGAATTTATTACTTGAAGAAGAGGTTGATAAAGTCATTGAAGAATTTTATAAAGGTGATTGCGGAGGAAACCATTATTGGAAGGCTACAACAAATAAGATTCTCAGAGTGGGATATTTTTGGCCAACAATGTTTAAAGACATTTATAAAAGAATTGTTGCATGTCACGAATGCCAAATTTTTGAAGGAAGAAGAAAGCTTGTACCTCTACCTTTGGTTCCTATCTATGTGAAAGCTCATTTTCAGCAGTGGGGGTTAGAATTTATTGGAGAGATACATCCACCATCATCAGGGCAGCATCGCTAGATTCTCATAGCAACGAACTACTTCACTAAATGGATAGATGCGATACCAACAAGGCAAGCTAATGATTTTGTAATTATTTCTTTTCTAGAGAATAATATATTGTCTAGATTTGGCTTTCCCATGAATATTATAATAGATAATGCTCAAGCATTTAAGTCCAAGAAAATGATAAATTTTTGCCATCAATATCATATCACTCTTGGACACTCTACTGCATACTATCTGCAAGGGAATGGTCTTGCTGAATCATCAAATAAGAGCATTGTAAGAATCATCAAAAAGATATTGCAGGAGAACAAAAAAGCTTGGAACTTAAAGCTGAAGTACACCTTATGGGCTGATAGGATTTGTACAAAGAGGTCAATTGGGACTTCGCCATATGAACTTGTCTATGGTGCTGAAGTTGTTTTTCCAACATCACTTGGGGTGCCAATCATGAAGTTAATTCAAGGACTTGAAGAGGAACCAAATGCCATTTAGAGGAGGATCAACCAGCTGATAGCTTTGCAGGAAAAGAGAAATGAAGTCTATGACAGTTATCAGCAATTTCAAAACAGAATCAAGAAAACATTCGATAAGAAGATCGAAGAAGACAGTTTCCAGCTACAAAACAAAGTGTTGAAATGGGAGGCCAAAATTAAGGAAAAGGGCAAGCACAGTAAGTTTGAGAATTTATGGAAGGGTACTTTTAAGATTGTTGGTTTTCATGGGAACAACACTTATATATTGCAGGAAATTGATGGAGGATCATATGCTGGAGGGGTTGTTAATGGCAGGTTCCTAAAGCATTATGCTTGTTGAAATTTTATTAGTCATTCATGACATTGTACATACTCCAACTTTGTCAGTTTTATTGCTAATAATGAAAAGCTGAAACAGAGATTTTAAACTCGAAGTGAAGGCCCAAACAGTTTGAAGAAGATGCTTGTCAACATAAATTTCTATTTTTATCAAAAATGGATAGCACTGGAGCTGCGGGTTCTTAGTGTACCACAGGGGCACACTATCCCAAGTGGAGCCACTGTTATCACTATAAAAAAAAATTCCAAACTTGGATAGTTTGCTTGGTTCCTAGTCATGGTTTTTAGATAGGTGTGAAGTCATGCTAAGTTTTTAGGGGCTAAGTGATAGGGTTAGAGTCTCATTTCCATTCACAAAATAAAGTCTAGCAACCTTATTTCATACGTTGAAAATCTTATACCATTTTTGGAAAGTCAAATTTTAAACCATTTTGAAAAATTTGTAATTAAGCCATGAAACCACATTTTTGTAGTGCAGACAATGTAAAAAAATGCTTCTGTGCTACGAAAACACTGGTCATTTCGTAGCGCAAAACCCTGAATTTGCATTGAGCGCACTGCGAAATCGGGGATTCGTAGCATGTCTTGTCAGTTATCAAATCCATAAGAATTCCGTTAATCATTCATGATTAGGTGTCAGCCATGAGTCTTTTCTCACGCATGCAACCATTCATAGCCATGATAACATTCATTTGATTTCATTTGTCTTATGTCATTTTCAAATTTTGAAAGGGGCTAGTTTTGGTTTTATTGTCTCATGCAAGAAACACATGATGCATACCCTCTTTCGAATGGTAAGCTCATGGTAAGTAGAAACCAAAGCTTCTTTTTCATTCATCAAGCGAGGAAGTGTCTCTAATCAAGCGAGGCAGTTTACTTTGAAATCAAGTGAGGTTGTTGGTTACAGGTTTTCAAAAGCACACAGGAAATTCAAGGAAAGGATGACAGAGGAAAGAAAAAATCACTGGTCAGGCCACTGTTGAAGGATGGAGGCTGAAAGCATTGAGGCTCTTACAAAAGACAAATCAGTTGAGGAGGCCTTCAAGAAGACAAGATGTTGGAAGTTCTGTGAAAAATTGTAGGGAGGTCATAATCAAGTGAAAAAAGAATTTTCTCTTCATTTCACAGGTTCGAATACAAAGGTTGGTATCTTAAACTTAACAATTTCCCCTGAAATTATATCATCAGTGACAGAGATTCCAAGGGGAGAAAAAAGATGGTTCAAAAACTTTAAGTTTGATATGGAACCTTGTAAATTTTTTCTGAAGCCAGGGTTTGAAGAAACAGATTTAACTAAAGCAGTGCCAAGAAGCTACATCAAGAACACCTATGCCAATCTACTCTACAACATTCAAAGGTACTTCACCTATGAGGGAAGATACCATAAGGTGTACTCTTATCATTTCAAAATCTTGTTGCATTTTACTGGAATTATTTCTTTGGATTTGCCTTTCTTCCTGTTTCGAAGTTTAGCTAAGATGGCAGATAAAGTGTAGATGAAAGCTCAATACTATGAAACTTCACTTTTCCATCATGGTTTAGTTAAATTTATTGTTTTACATGAAATTCAGAGGATAAAAAGAGAATGGTCTACATTTTTGTTTTTGTGTGGATTTGGGGTGGAAACACAAGGAGCAGGTGTTAGCCCTAGGGCCAAAGAAAAATCATCATCAGAAACTAGTGACCCTGCAGAGACAAGATCAAAAATATTTGTCAAGTTAAAGCCTAGAAAGAAAGTGAAAGAGCCAGAGATTAGAACACCAATGATTATTCAAGAAACCCCTCAACTTGCACAAAAGAGGACAACTAAAGGTAAGGAAACAGTACAGGAACAGTCAACCAGCAAATCAACCCATAAAAGATTGACTAGAAGTCAAATAGCAAGGGAAAAAGGAAAAATAGTGGTTTTAGATGAAGATATAGGTTTAAAGGGTAGTTTTAAGGATATTTTATAGGCTATTGATATTGAGGAATCTCCTTTAGTTAAGGCAGATTTTATAAGTTTGGATGAAGGGAAATCTAAGAAGATCAAGTGTTCCAAAAAGCTGGATTTTAATGATGAAATTTTAGAGTTTGTGTTTAAGCCCAGAAGGCATCTAACTAGGAATTCAAAAAAGTTGTAAGGGCTGGATGTGGAGTTAGATAAAGCTGGAGAAGTTTCAAATATTTATGAGGAGCCCATAGACCTTTCATCACCAATGCTTAAAGGTGACATAAACAGAGTTTTCAACATTCAAAGGGAAAGGAGTAGTTATGAAGGAATTAAAGAAAATTTGAGACTATAAAACCTTGAAATTGCTAAGCTTAAGAAGAAAGCAAGAGCACATGCTGTTGAGAAGAAAAACTTCAACAGAATAAGGGCTCTATGGGAGGTTGAAAAAGGTTCCAAAACTGAAACAATTAGCAGTGATGCTCAATACTTTACCTGGACTGTCCTTGCAATCAAAGAAGAAAGATTTATGAGGATGATTAATGTCAAATTGGGGGCTACCAATATGAGATTGAAAAGGAAAATTGAATATCTTGAAATCCAATTGACAAAGTCTGAAGGTCAGCTACAGCAAAGGTAGGGCAGTAAGTGACAAATCCCTAATACAGTTTTGTTTTGGGAAGGACACCACTTTTTGAAGACATTGTAGAGTTGACTTATGTTGAATGTTAAGGTCTATTAGCATCAAGGAAATCATTAAAGGGCTGTAAATACTCTTAAAATCTGAATATTATGAAAAGACTGTGTAAAAAGGAGATACATAGTAGTTTCATAGCGCACTACGAAACTGCTGTAGGTGTATTTTTGAACATTTTTGTAAAATGTTTTTGAGAAGTAAACAGTTTGGTTTCCGAATTCTATTGCTTCTGGTGGTTATAAAGGGTTCACAAATGAAATAATAGGTCTCAAGGCAAAGGAAAGTGGTTGGTTGAGAGATTTTTACCAAGATACAAATTCTGAGATACGAAAACAACTACTCATTTCGTAGCGCAATCATACCATCTCTCCTTTTTACTTTTTCAAAGGCTCAGTTTCTGTACAGGTGGAAAGGTAAGGTTCCATGGAGGTGACAACACATGTCACTTATCTCAAAAGGTCAAAATTGCTAGTAAAAAGGGTTCGAAGATCATCAAGAAGGAAAAGGCTAAATTATAGGAAACATGTCCCTTGTTTTGTAGGGAAAGTAAGACATGAACCAGCATGATAGCATAACAAGATTGGAAGCATCATCAAAGTCAAAGATATGGAGGAATAAATGTCAGAGATATCATTTAAGTTCTAGATAAGGTTGTTTAGAGATAATAAGGAGTTTTACTCCTATTTGTATTAGGACTTCTAGAAGAGACAGTTAACTGTCAGATGTAATTAATAATCAGTTTTAGGAGCAAATAGGTGTCAATTTAAGATAGAATTCGAATTCCTCTGAGGATGGATCATAGAATCCAAGTTTTTAAAGACTCTATATGTAGTATGAGGTCGAATTCCTCAAGGTTGGCAATTTTCATTAACAAGAAAACTATGTCACTATAGCAAACTGTGTGTTTTTATCTTAATACAGATATTGGCTTACTACTCAGGATTTAGAAAGAGTTTTTAATGTGTGATATTCCTATGGATTTCCTTATCTATCTATTTGCAATGGTATAAACATATGTTACTTAGAATTTATTGGAAAATGCTCTAACTTCCTGCATATGTTTGTAAACTGCGTTTTGTTCACTCTGTTAATGTCTTGCTGATACACCTAAAAACTCTGAAATGCCCTGATTTCCGTGATAAGCTAATTTTGATGTTTTTTGGAAACATACCTTGACTCCATAGCCCAATATATGTTTGTTGATCATTAATTCAACCAATCATACACTTTTATCCAAATTTATTCCTAGAGTTAGCCATCTAATCTTTAATTCAAAATCTTAAACCTAGTGAGAGAGCCCTCTTAGGTTGAGGAGGCTAAGTCTCAACTAAAAGTTTGGTTTGAAATATTTACACTGAGGTAGCCTGACCAACAACCTATCAGGTCCTATTTTGTTGATAAAACCTTCTTTATATATTATGATACAACAAGGTTGGAAGCCATTACAACAAAGTTCATCAATTTCATTGATGGGAATTGAATTTAGGTGGGTAGAATAACATTCATTCCTCACAATCACTTAAGGTAAGTCCATCACATATTAAATAAATTTACATTACTGTTAAAAATTAAAAAATGTCTATCTACTTCTTTTTTTAGGTAATGTGAGTCTTGAGATGACTCGCATGCCTAACTTGTGGCTTGAATAACTACAACCGAGGGGCATCTAAGTTATCATATAAGCCATCAAATTCACCTAGGGATGACACTCATTATAGAGCACACCAACCCTTAGCATGCCTGTATTTTTCCCACGGAGTTTCAAATCGATGACCTTTTCACCATGGATTGTCTTAAGAGATCACCCTGTCACCATCTATTCTACACCCTATGGGAAAAAATGTTTAGCCTAATTTAAACATTTTACAATTTAAATATTTTTTAGTTATTTTTATTCAAAATTCATTAAAACTTTAACATAATAGTTTATTTTTCTAATAAGTGGATCCTTTCATTCATAAAAAAAAAAATTACATCAGTTCATATTTTCTATCTTTAGATGGACAGGGCTTGCCCATCGGGAAACTAGGCCTTGCCCATATATAGGGAGAATAACCAGTCTAAAATTTTAGTAACATCAAAATTTTCAGCTTTACCAATGATATAATAGTCTCAGAACAAAACATTAAACTATGAACCATAAAAAACATCTAGAATATAACATATGACTAAGATTTAGAGGATGTGACCAGAGCTAGATCCTTTGCACTTTTCTTAGGCAGAGCTAAAGGAGTTTTGAGACATGGAATGTGTTTCTCTATGCATGCGATGTGTTTGTCAATTTGCTATATATAAAGTCTCATATTACCTTGCTCTCTTTTGACATTTGTGAAGATGGAAAAAATACCATACTGATACTTTTTTATTTCCAACAAAATTTTACCCAACAAGGATTTCACTTTCTCATAAAGAAATAGAGCATGAATATACTACTTCTGATAACCTCTAGTGTGACCAAGATCTGAAACCATTTGTTAAAATTCCTCGACCAACTATGAATCCAACATGGAGTGCTTATCCTTGGCAACCACATTCTGAAGGTTTTGCAACTATGTGTGAATATTTGTTGGCGTAGATGCCCGAAATAATTCTACTAATTTTTGTGCGTGGAGTTGGTCTTGATTGTTATGCTACTCGCTACGACCACATTCTCCTCTTTGGAAGTTCTTCATCCTTCAATGAACCATGACTGTGAACAAACAATGGGTGCACTGAGATGCCTCCATTCCCCACTAATCAATTGTTGACTTTCAGTCCACAAGGCGGGGAAAGAGTTGTGTAATACTCCAACTGCTACCAACAATCTAAGCACCAAACACCATTATGTATTGATTTTGAACTTCAGTAGAGCCAAAGCCACCAACGGACTGAAAACTTGTCTGCTTCGTTTTCCAGTTGAAACCCAAATATATTATTTCAGACTTAAATCCCCCTAGCTTTACGAAAATATGGGATCTTTTCTCGTTTATGTCAAATCTATCCATAGAGGTAACAATACCACAAGCTTTAACATATTTCACCACCTAGGTCATTGACTGAAAGTAATGTGAACCCCCTAATACACACCATCGATAGCTCACGGATCTTGTGAGCTAGCGACACAATTGTCGAAAAACATCACTACGCGAGTCAATAAAAGAATAAAGAGTGACACCAAAGAAGGACAATGCTTTGTTACAGGCCTGGAAATTTTTATTCCACCTGCCCCAATGAGACTTAATACTAGAGAAGGCAAGGGAACCCCTTCTCCTACCAAAATTGATTTGAAATTCAGACACAAAGACCCCAACACCCTTGCCACTATAGGTTAAGAAACTGAGCAAACGACCCCCTCTAAACTTCCATAGTCAAGAAACAAACTTTAACAATTAAATTTTCACAGTCAAATAGAAATTCTTGGAGGCCCATGATCTAGACCGCAACACAAAATAACAATATATACATATTGCGGGAAAATATAAGGAAGTGGACAAGTACCCAACTAAAAGTGTTCTTTCTCGTCGAGGTGCACTGAAATCTTGGGCTAGAGGTTATATTTTACTAAAGAGTGTGACTAAATCGACAAAAACTTTCTTGGATAACCCAATCTATATGCCCAAACTATGTGTAGGAAATTAAAAAAAGAGAAGCACTACTAATTCCATTCCCCTGCCCCTCATAGTCCTTCCAAAACACTTCACACCAACCTCAAAACAGGGAGTGAAATCCCATCATTTGTGTACCTTCCAAATCCTTGTTGCGGGTTGGTCACAATGGAGGTGAATGCCACCACATGTCGAGGTATGCATTGGGGTGGCCACACCACTCCAATTTTAATTCCCTTCATTATTCACCAGCCCAAATTGGTTGGCACAAATCCACACTAAGGTAACTATCATAGATCTCACCCCATCACCCTATCATGAAACTTTTAAAGAATAATTGAAATTGTAAAATTAATTATTAAAATTGTATAATCCAAATATAATGAAATAAAAAGTAAGATATTGAATGCATTTATACCTTCAAAATAAAATTTTATCAAATTTAAAACTCCAATCATAATTAGAATGAATGAGTGAATGCTATTTTAACGTCCACGAGACTAAAAATAGTCTATGGGACTACCAGCCTCGTTTTTTTTTCCTTCTGTAATTCAATTGTTTTCTTACTCAAATTGATCATGAGCTGACCCAACCTTCTAATAGTTCCCTCACTGAAAATTCAATGCCACTAAATTGATGCTAACATGCTGCGGTAACTGTCCTTGATGTCTAAGAATCACATTCCAAAATGAAATTCTTCTATGATTCCACTGCCCTAAAAGTACAAAGAGTACACACACTTTCTTCCCAGTCTTCTTTAGGTCACTTCCATAATCCATTTTCACACCAAAGTTTATGTGAGTTAGTTCTTAATTGAGCAATCCAATGTACTTTTTTTGTTGGAGATCACAAATGGGGTTGAATTCCTGAACTTCTCAAAATCATATGATAAAAATTTTCATTTATTCTATATTTTTTATATTTAAAAATTTATAAAAATAAACTTACAAAATTTTATAAATATTAAAATTCAATAAACAACTTTTCATTTAGACGTTTTACACCTTTAAAACCAACTTCTTTTTTAAACAAATATTTATAATATGATCTCAAAAATACTTTAAAATATCAAACAAATATTATAATTTCCCTAACATAATCCTTATCCTTTTTAAATACATTTTAGGTTCATAAAAATAAAATTAAGTAAAAAAAAAAAAAAAAGACTCCCAAACATTATCATCCAAAATTATGGCACCATGATGAATTTATGCACCCTAGAATCAAATACCAAAAAAAAAATCGTTGTGGTGCACACATTTCATTTCCAACGACCTCAAATGCTCGCTAGTAGTAGATAGGATCTGTAAATTGAAACACCCTTCTAGCTGAAAAAGTTGGAGTCCCATGCTAGTAAAGACTTTGGAAACCATCAATTCTGAGAGGTCTGGATTGTCTGCATAGTGGAGAACCTATCCAATCAAAGATTTTGAAGGACCATCAAGTTTTGAATAGATTTTGTTAATTTCTATAGAGCATAACACTAGCCCAAGTAAAGACTTTGGAGGCCGGTTAACTTCCCAACAGAGTCAGGCAGCTTCTACAAAGAAGAACACCCGCCCCCCCCCCCCCCCCCAAGTGAAGACGTTTGAGGCTCATCAAGTTTCCAATCCACTCTGGGAGCATCTGGAGAGAGAAGTGTTGAGCCCCAAATATTTCCTTTCCTTTCACCAAATTTCACTTCATTCCATTTGTCCTTTATCAGTTATAGGCTTAAAAGATCAATAGGAATGATTAAAATTACTTTAAGAATGCATGCAATAACTGACTTACTATACTTTTGTGGTTTTGTTGTCATAGTGATTTTTGATCAGACTTAGCTATAGAATACAGCCATTCTGTAGCTAGTCGCATATTCTGCAGCCATCTTTATGTTCACACAGGTTACAGGTGTCACTTGAAGGAAAGATGCATATGGTTAAATTCCAGAACACTCCTACATCATTCCTTGCCCTCTACGAAGGTTGAGCAAAAATCTGCAAGTGGTTATGCACGTGGAGGAAGCCAAAACTAAGAAGTAGACTTCTACAAGGACAAGGACTCTAGAGATGTCTTTAGCAAAGTACAAGTCCTCAACAGGAGTTCTAATTCGATTTTGATTGAAAAATACACCTATGCCTATTTCTCCTCAACGACAGTTATGTATTTGCTTATAAGAATAACTCGGTGAACCGAGAGACAGTTAGCTAGTTGATGCTTTGTTGTTAGTTCTCAAAGACTGTGTTACTATGTTTTCTGAGCATTTTTCCTTTAATGAAAGAAGTACAACTTTAATGCAAGATCTAAAGCAATTTTGAGGAGCTAAGAATTCGTGTGCCAATCTGGTGGTAGAGGGCCCCTACTACCCAAAAGGCTTTGTGTATATTTTCTAAATAAGTAACATTAGCTCTGTTTCATTCTTAATCTAGGTAGTTTTTTGAGCATCATGTTTTATGTTTACTTACATCGAATATTGCAATCGATCTTGTTCCCATGAACTGTTCCAATATATCAATAACACGTGAATGAGATAGAGATGTAGTACTTCGGAGGCTAATTGCATTTTAGTTCAGTTCTGTTCATTGTATTTCAAGTTTTATTAGTTAATTGCATTCTAGTCCTGTTCATTAGATTTAAAAAACCCTCGTTACTTTACAAGCTGCTCTTGTTCTTAATCTCTTCTAACACATCATTATCATATGGACAAGAATTAGTTATATCATTTTGAGTTCTTGATTGTTCTACAATTTCTCATAATTTTACAAACAACCTTTTTCCAAAGCTATTCCAAGAGACCTCTAACCCTTGAATGAGGCTTAATAGTAACATTTGAGTGGCAGAATGGGTTAATTTTAGTGTCATAAGTCATTTTAGCGTAGGGTTCCTTACTATGTTGCAGATAATCTTTTCTCAAAATGTTCCAACAAATTCCTAACTATGGATGAGATTTTCTCTGTGATATTGTAAGTTGTTGTTTATTATAGAGAACTTCATTACATTAAACTTATCTTTTTCTCAAATTTTTCCAACATACCTCTAATGAAATGAATGGGATTGAGTTTAATATTATGAGTTACTTTTCTTGACAAGTTTTATAATCTTTGGATTGACATTTTCTGTTCTTAGGTGTCATACATAGTCTAGAGTAGATTTTGCTCTGTTTTAGTGTGATCAACAACTTCTCTTTGCCAACAATTTAGTTCTTTTCCTCTTAGCATAAAAACACAAAACCAAAAACACTAAAAAAAACACTAAACACAACGAAGTAGGAAGAATATACCTAGGCACATATAGTGCACTTCACTTCAACAGTTTACTAGCCCTGGTTGACAATTTATGACATCAATTTAGGAACATTAAATTAAGTAGAAAAGAAGCACTGGCCCAAGTGAAGACGTTGGAGGCCTGTCAAATTCCAAATCCAATCTAGGACTGTTTGCAGCGTTTGCATAGCGAAGCATCCCCAATTAAGTCTGGGAGCATTTACATAGCAGAGCACCCTCCCTAATGAAGACATTAGAGACTCGTCAAGCTCCCCACCAAGTACGAGAGCATCTATAGGGCAGAGCACCCACCTAAGTAAAGATATTGGAGGCCCATCCAATTCCCAACCGAGTTTTGGAGTGTTTTCAGCGCAGAGCACCCGCCTAAGTGAAAATGTTACAGGCTTATCAAGTTCCCAACCGAGTCTGGAAGCATTTGCAGAGAGAAGTAGCCACCCAAGTGAAAAATTTGGAGGCCCGTCAAGTTTCCAATCAAATTTGGGAGCCCCTGCAGAGTAGAGAATCCCCCAAGTCAAGACACTAGAGACCCATCAAGTTCCCAACTAAGTTAGGTAGCATTTTCAGAGAGAAGAACCCACCTAAGTCAAGACTTTGGAGTGCAGTCAAGTTCCCAACCAAATTTGGTAGCGTCTGAAGATTGGAGCACCCATCCAACTCAAGACTTCGGAGTTCCTTTATGTTCCCAATCGAGTCTTGGAGCGTCTGTAGAGCAAAAAAGTTGTATACTTCCATACTTTGAAGACTCGTTAATGTTGGGTATGTGTTATATTCTTTGCACGACTAGTCACATGCGAGGGGGTAACAGGGGGGGCGATAGACTCTCTTGTATGTTGCGTTGAGCACAGTAGGGGGCCCATAGGGGAGCCATAGGGGGCGCGGCAGCCCCCCTATTCAGGGTCTGGGGCAGCGCCTCGGGAAAAAAAATTTGGTTCTTATTTTTCGGTGAGCGGACTCGCCCATGGTTTTGTGCATGGCTTTGCACATGGTTTTGGGGCATGATGGTTTTCGGCCCCTAGTATTTTCTAGATCCAGTCAAGGGAACTACGGTTATGTTCTAATCTAGGTTTAATGGATTGGGGTTATGTATGATTCGGCATGTATATATATGTGTTGTAACACTAAAAGGAATATAATGAAAAATCAAGTTGGTCATCCTGATTTGGGATCCAGGGGAAAATATCTGTGTATATATGTTTTATGTTTTATGCCCTCGTTGTTGCTTATTTTCTATTTTTTAAGATTCGTTTGCAGATAATTTCTATACAGGGTTAAAACCTACATTTGGTATCAGAGCTATTTCGGCTTTAAGGGGATGCCTTTGCTGCTGAGGGGTCTTTTCTCGGGCCTGTGGTAGACCCTATTTAGTGGGAGATCTGCGGGATTGATTCTTGCAGTGAAAGAAGATGGCGAGCAGTGAAAAGATAGAGATTGAGAAATTTAGTGGTTATATTTTTGAGTTGCGGAAGCTCAAGATGGAGGATCCACTAGTGGATAAAGACCAGTGGATCATGGTAGATCCAGGTACTAAACCAACGGCAATGTTAGATGAAGACTGGAAGAAGTTGGATCAGAAGGCGAAGAGCACAATACGGTTGCGTGTCTCAGATTCGGTATTATTGAATGTATTTCGGGAAGCTACGGCGAAGAATTTGTGGGACAAACTTGGGAATTTTTACCAATCTAAGTCTCTGGTGAATAAATTTTTCCTACAGAAAAATTTGTATAACCTAAGGATGAAGGATGGAGACTCGGTGACAGAGCATCTGAACACCTTCAATGCCATGGTAAGTCAGTTGTCATCTGTTGATATTAAAATATCAGATGAAGATAAGTGCATCAGTTTGTTATGTTCTCTACCAGACTCGTGGGACAACCTGGTTATTGCAATAGGTAGCAATACAACTACCTTGAATTTTGATGACATTGTCTCAGCCTTGTTTTCATAGGAAATGAGACGAAGAAATATGGAGGGTCATAATGGAGATGCCTTATATGTACGAGGAAGGTCCCAGAACAGAAACAAGAATAAGGTTTCGAGTGGGAGATCTAAATCCTGAGGGAGATCTAAATCTCCTGGAAAGTTTGTAAAGGTGTGGTGGAAATGCGGAAAGGAAGGGCACTACAAAAAGGACTGTAGATCTAAAACTCCTAAGAAAGGAAAGGGATATGATGATGCTCCTTCTGCAGAGGCAAAAACCACCTCGGATGAAGGTGGGGATGTGTATTTGGCTTCTTCTTCAAATACACATGTAGATCATGAGTCATGGTTGATTGACTCGGGTGCATCCTTTCACTTCACTCCTCATAAGGAGTGGTTCTACGAGTATGAGAAATATGATAGCAGTGATGTCTTCTTAGGTGATGATAGGAAAGCCAGAATCGTCGGACATGGAAAATTCAAGCTGAAGCTGCAAGGTGGAAGGATTAGAACACTTCCTGGTGTTCTGCACATTCCTACATTGGCTAGAAATTTGATTTCTGTAAGCAAGATGGATGATGCAGGTGTAAAAATAGTGTTCAAGAAAGATACCTGTAAGATGGTTTAGGGAGCACTAGTATTAATGTGGGGAGTTTGGATTGGAACTTTGTACAAGCTTCAGGGCATCACTATTATTGATGGGTGTAATAGTTCTGTGGTTCCCGAAAGTGGAGTGGAAAGCCTAGTGGTCTCTGGAGAAAAGACCATGCTATGGAACCAAAGGCTTGGACATATTGGAGAGAAGGGCCTTCGGATACTGCATGGAAATGGTATGGTAGAAGGTATGTCTAATAGCTCTCTGGATTTTGATTTCTATGACCATTTTGTATATGCAAAGCATAATCGGGTGAGTTTTCCTTCTGGTGCTAAGAGGGCAAACAAGATATTAGAGCTTGTGCACAGTGATGTGTTTGGACCTGTGCCGGTTCCATCACTGGGTAAGTCTATGTACTATGTTTCATTCATATATGACTTCTCAAGGAATACATGGATATATTTCTTGAGGAATAAATCTGAAGTCTTTGACAGATTTAAAGAATTTAAAGCTCTGGTGGAAAACTAGACAGAGAAGAAGATAAAGGTGCTGAGGACAGATAATGGTGGGGAGTTCTGTAAGAAGGAGTTTGAAGAGTTCTGTGAGCAATGTGGTATAGCAAGGTAGAAGACTACTCCATACACACCTCAGGAAAATGGAGTTGCAGAAAGAATGAACAAAACGCTAATGGAAAAGGCAAGAAGCATGCTCAGTGGTACTGGGTTAGGACAAGAATTTTGGGCAGAGGCAGTGGAGACTACATGTTACTTGGTTAATAGATCACCTTCATCAGCATTGGAGGATAAGACTCCACATGAGGTATGGACTGGTAATAAACCCTCTCTTTCACATCTGAGGGTATTTGGATGTGATGCATATGTACATGTTCCAAAGGAGAAAAGGAGCAAGTTGGATAATAAATCTGAAAGGTGCATCTTTATTGGGTATAAGGATGGTTTAAAGGGTTACAAGCTTTGGAACCCGGAAACAAGGAAGGTTGTGTACAGCTGAGATGTAGTGTTTAGAGAGGTGAAAGATGTTGTTAAACATGAAGTCCTACCAAAGGAACCTGAAAAGATAGAGTTCGAGCTAATGGAGGATGAATCCGACTCTACAACATAAGAAGACTCAGAAGAGGAAGAGCCACAAACTGCAGCTGTGAGAAGATCAGTTCGGGAAAGAAGACAACCAGAAAGGTATAGCCCATCTGATTTCTATTCAAATTTTGCTTTAAATATAATTGATGATGATCCCATAACCGTCAAGGAGGCCATAGATTCAGAGGATGGAAAACTCTGGAAGGAGGCCATGGTTGATGAAATGGCATCCTTGCATAAAAATGAGGCATGGGATCTGGTGGAGTTTCCAGCTGGAAGGAATCCCATTGGGAGAAAATGGGTGTTTAAGAAGAAGATGAATGTAGAAGGCAAGGTGGAGAAATACAAAGCTAGGTTGGTAGCAAAAGGTTATTACCAGGTGCCAGGAATTGATTTCGGTGATATTTTTTCTCCTATTGCCAAAGTTACTTCTATTAGATTACTTTTATCTGTTGCTATTGCATTTGATTTTGAGGTAGAACAGATGGATGTGAAGACAACATTTCTTCACGAGGATCTGGAAGAGGAGATCTACATGAAACAACCTGAAGGCTTTGTGGTGAAGGGGAAGAAAGCACTGGTCTGCAGGTTAAAGAAGTCTCTATATGGGTTAAAACAGTCACCAAGGATGTGGTATCAGAAATTTGATACCTATATATGGGGACTTGGCTTCACCAGAAGAAAGGAGGATCACTATGTTTATTTTAAATTAATTGGTGACTGTGTTATTTATTTGGTCTTGTATGTGGATGATATGTCGTTGAAAGGAAATGACAAAGAAATTATCCCAAGATTTGAAGACCCAATTGTTCTCCAAATTTGACATGAAAGATCTTGGTGCTGCAAACTATATTTTGGGCATGGAAATTAAGAGAGATCGGGCAAAGAGGAAGCTCTAGTTAAACCAGAGGAAGTATGTCAAGACTATATTGCAGAGGTTAAATATGCACGATAGTAAACTGGTGAATGTTTCGATTCCTGTAGGTACAAAGCTGTCTACTGAACAATGTCCCAAGACACAAGAAGAAGAGGAGGATATGTCTCGTGTTCCATATGCAAGTGAAGTGGGTAGCCTGATGTATGCAATGGTCTGTACTATATTAGACACTCCACATGCAGTGGGAGTATTGAGCAGGTTTATGTCAAACCCAGGGAAGGAGAATTGGACAGTAGTGAAGCAGGTTTTCATATATTTGTGTGCAACTAGTGATTATGGCTTGTGCTACCAGAGAAGACCAAGATTAGAAAGAGTGTTAGGCATTCTGGTTTTGTTGATGCAGACTAGGCTGGAGATCTAGACCAAAGAAGATCTACAAGTTGGTATGTGTTTAGCCTATTTGGAGGTGCAGTCAGTTGGATGAGTAAAAGACAGTCTGTAGTGGCTCTTTCAACTATAGAGGAAGAATACATAGCAGCCACTCATGCAAGCAAAGAAGCAGTTTGGTTGCAGAGATTGTGTTCAAGTATGGGGTTGGTGCAGCAAGCTATAAGGATAGACTGTGATAGCCAAAGTGAAATTTTCTTGGCTAAGAACCCTGCTTATCATTCAAAGAAAAAGCACATTGATGTTCAATATCACTTTGTGAGAGAGATGGTTGAGGCTAAAAGGGTGTTGTTGGTAAAGGTGGACACCTTGAAGAATGTTGTATATGCATTGACGAAGTCTGTGAGCACTCAGAAGTTCTCTTGGTGTAGAGAAACAATGGGTGTTGCAGAGTTGGGCTAATGACTAAGCTCTCTGATGGCCCCCTGCAAAAAGAAAACAAGTGGCAGAATGTTGGGTATGTGTTATATTCTTTCCACGACTAGTCACGTGCAGGGGGGTCATAGGGGGGGGGGGGGGGCGATAGACCCACCTGTATGTTGCATCGAGCACAGCAGGGGGGTCACAGGGGGGGCGGCAGCGCCCTGGGAAAAAAAAATTGGTCTTTATTTTTCGGTGGGTGGACCCGCCCATGGTTTTGTGCATGGGTTTGCACATGGTTTTGGGGCATGATGGTTTTCGGCCCCTAGTATTTTGTAGATCCAGTCAAGGGAACTATGGTTATGTTCTAACCAGGGTTAATAAATTAGGGTTTATGGATGCTTCGGCATGTACATATATTTGTTGTGACACTCAAAGGAATATAATGAAAAATCAAGATGGTCGTCCCGATCTGGGATCCAGGGGAAAATCTCTGTGTATATATGTTTTATGTTTTATGCTCTCGCTATTGTTTATTTTTTGTTTTTAAGATTCGTTTACAGAAAATTTATGTACAGGATTAAAACCTACAGTTAAATTCCCTAGTGAGTTTGGGAGCGTTTGCAGAGTGAAGAAATATTTTAATCCAACATGTTTTAAGGAACCCATATGGAAAAATTCATTTGGAAAAAATTCAAGGTGACTTTCTAACAAGACAAATTTTTGGAGGTGCTTCAGCTTCCCAATGGACTTTGGAACTTTTGAAACCTGAGCACAAATATATAATTATCTCAATTCTAGAGGTGCCTGCAATGTACATTATTAAATTGGGTTTGACACTGTAAATGTGAACTTTTTGGCCCACAATTCTTAAGTGCAAGTGATTTTTATAATTTGGAGAAAAACAGAACAAAAATATGTTCTAAAGAAAAAATAATAATAATTACTTGAGATTCATGTTACCACAATGTTTGCAAGTGGCTCACCTTTTGTATATATAAAACTCGGTTAGTGAAATCCAAGAAGGTAAGTACGAATAGGGGCAATTTTCCTAGTGGAGATATATTAGTTGTGGTAATTGCCCAGCCCGGAAAAGGTGTTCAACAAAATAACCTTCGGCCCTAAGCAGCTGCAATCTGGTTAGGTTGAAGTTCTCCATAAGTGTTTCCAAATATTGTTCAGAGACATTTCCGTTAACCATGCTAATTCCACGCACCTGAATTGATCACCTCGAACTGTTAGAAATAAAATTGTCAATATTGAAAATTTGTAAGACTTCAAAAATTGATAACATAGTTATTTTCGAAGCGGGTTAAAAATACATACAGGAGATTTCCTTGAAATATTATGAAGAAGGTTGTTATTTAGGAAACAAAGCCAAAGCTCCTTTGCGAGATCACTGTTGAGGTCTCTAACGTGATCGTGCATTCTTATACAATTTTCATTGTCGACCTTGACAAGGCATCTATTTTCTAGGTTACGAATACCCAGCCATCCTTCCCAACCTTATCCATCCCATATTCTTATCACGGTATCCCTGTGTTCTCCAATGAAAAAACAGGAAATGTCTAAGAATATTTGCTTTTCCTCTTTATCTAGGGCGTCGTAACTAATTTTAAGTGTGGTTTGAATATTGCTGGGAAGTATTTTGGAGGTTTTGCGCATACCAATATTCTAAATCATAGTTTCCACAAAGTAGGGTCCCAATCACTTTAAGAGACAAGGGCAAACCATTGCAGATATCCAAAAAAATTTCAACCACATCCTCAAATCCCAATGCAGGACAGGGCTGACCAAAGGCATGGGAGCAAAAGAGCTCTTGCGAGTGCTCTTGATTGAGACCTTTCAGCGTGTAAATGGATGAATCTGCAATCCTTGAGCTTGTGAGCACATATTTAATGTGATACATAATTAAAATTATCTTTAAGTGGTGAAAATAATGCATAGAGTTGATCAATATGATCAACATCGTCTAAAACTATGAGAGCCTAGTTAGAAGAAATATGACTTTTCAAGGCCTCTATGCCTTCATCAACGTTGTTTATATGTAAATTTGAGTGACTCAAATGCTTAAGAAGGTTACTCTGCAGGGAAAGACAATTTCCTGATCTGACATCAGACAGGAAGCAAGATTGATCGTACTTTGATATCTCCTGATTGAATATTTCTTTGGCAAGGGTCGTTTTTCCAATTACGCCCAAACCCGCAATTCCCATGACGCTTCCCGCTTTTCCATTGTAGTGAAATTGTGATTTCCACATCCTTTACCTTTTCAAACAGGCCAGTTGGATATTTTGCTACATTTAGAGTTGGTCTGCGAACTTTTTTCAAAACTTGTTGAATGACCTCATCAACGAGCAGCCCTTCGTCACTGAAAAATATCTACAATAAATTTATGGTAAGGGATGGTTACAAAAATATTGCTATCCCTATTAATCCAACAAATTATAAACTGAGAATATGGGAGAAGACAAACTCTCTTACCCGTTACACATCGCTTGTGCCTACTACAATAGAAAGTGCATTCCCCCATTTCTTAATAGTTTCTGAATTATGTTGTGGCCTCTTTGCATTGGTTTGAGGATCTTTTGTTGTTTTTCTTTCAGCATACAAAAGGCTCGAGTATACGCTTCATTTAGGATACACCTAAGTATGCTCAAGTCTCTAGCATAAATTCCATGTAGGCTCCGCGTCCATGGAAGTTCCCAAGGATTGACATGATAAAAGACAGGAATAATTGTTGAGCCCGACACCAACATCAATACTAGTTCATTGAGACACCAACTCGGTTCAGCATACCTTGGAGAAAAAATTGCTACATGGAAAGTAGAAGTTCGGATAGCGTCTTCGATTTGAGAATTCATGTTCTCTCCCTCTTGCAATTATGACTAGTCCAAAAAAACTCTTAATCCATGTCTTTAAGGTGACAATAGATATGGTTGGCGAGGCCTTTCTTTATGTCAGGACCACAGTGATTTATGAATACATCAAAAACATACATGTTGCTATTTCCCTTTGAGGTGGATGCAGTGATGTCAATTTAATCATTTCTGCCATTGGGTATAGAAGCTCAACCTCTATATTTTCAAATCTCACAAGTCCAATGACTTACCAGCTGCACCTTTGCTACTTTGTCTATGTATCAACACCTAGTTATTTAAACGATTGAATACCTACCATATCTGCAGGTTGACTTCTGTAATTTTCAAGTCATGATTTTATCTTTTTTTTGTATGATTAAATTATTTTTGAATGAATGGATGGAAAGAACCAATACAGTAAATGTCAGAAATAACCCCAACTGCAATCTGGATAGACGAGGACAAAACATCAATTTTGATGTGAATATAAAGGACACAATAATAGCAATTTTTTTTTGGTTTTGCACTCAACCTATGCGTTAAATTTTTGTGTTTAACTCTCCTGCAACAGGCGATTTTCTTTACATGGTCGTAGCCCTTTCTGATATGCAAATTGCGGTCTGAGCCACACGAAACTTCCCATCATAACTTACTCACCAACCACAGTTATTGCCATGCCACTTTTTTTTGAATTCAAACCATTCCACGTCATGTGGACCCCGCCACTGCCATGTCAAACCTCCCGCAGCCAATCGACACTTATCGCACTGTCTCTCACCTATGTCATAAGAACTTCGCACCCACACAATAGCACGACCCCACCACCATGCCAACTCATCTTCGGCAACCAATTTCACATCGTCGCAACGAAACGAGGCCCAGTCAGCCGGCTCATTGATCAATGCGATAGCCCTTCGAAAAAATCCTTCTCGTTCATTAATCGCACAGTTTTTTGCTGACGTCACTTGGCGCACTTTCCCATGCAAAAACCCATCGCGTTTTATTTGTAATGTTTGGTCTATGATTTTTTAAATGCCACGACGATAGAGCTTATTTCATATAGTTTAAACATAGGATAATATGTTTAAAAATATGTATTGTAAACATATATACATATATGTTTACAATACAAAGCGTGTAGTCATATGTTGTGTGCAAGACTGTGTGAATGTGAGAGTAGTGTAGCTAGTGTGCGAAAATAGAACGGAGGAGCAGCATATTTTGGAAATCCAGAACAATAGTTCTGAAGACAAATTTTTTTTTTTGTAATAAATGAAATTCATTGAATGAAAGACAGTGTTTTTGTTCTCCACTGTGTATGAAATTATTTTATGCTCCATCTGCAAGTTTTTTTAATAAAATCTCTGTGTTGAAAGAAGAAAAAATCCCTCTATTTTGTGTTAAGGATTTATCAGAAAATTCGATGTGGTATCAGAGCTAGTCTAGGCTCTCAGCAGTTGCTGAAGAAGATAAAGGAGAAGAAGACTGTTGAAGCATTTCTCCAGCAGAGTGAAGGTTTCAGCAAGTTAGTAAGAAAATTTTATTTTAGTTACACAGTCAATTTTTGTATAGTTCTACATAGTAAATAAATGGCAGGAACTAGCACAAGCACGAGTATGGGAAATACTCAGCTCCCACAATTCAATGGGAAGAACTATGATTATTGGGCAATCACAATGAGAGCCTTGTTTGCATCTCAAGACTTACGGGAACTGGTTGAAGATGGATTTGAAGAACCAGATGATGCAAATGAGTTGGATGCATTAACGTAGGCAGAAAAGGATTTGCTGAAGAGTAATAAGAAGAAGGACTCAAAATCCCCCTTCTATCTCTATCAAGTAGTGCATGAAAGTATATTTCCAAGAATTGCAGCAGCAAAGAAGTCCAAGGAGGCATGGGATACCCTCTAGACAGCCTATCAAGGTATGGAGAAAGTAAAGACAACAAAGCTTCAAGTAATGAGAAGAGAGTTTGAAGTTATTTGCATGAAAGGGTCTGATATAATAGACTCATTCTTCACACAATTGATTGGGTTGGTTACCCAAATGAGATCTCATGGAGAGATAGTATAAGAAAGAAAAATATTGGAGAAAATATTGAGAATTTTACCATTAAGATTCAATGTGATAGTCACTAATATTGAAGAGACAAAGGATCTCTCAAGATTTACAGTTGATGAGCTTCATGCATCTTTGATGACACATGAAGAAAGGTTGAACAGAACAACAAACTCATCTTTAGAGCATGCTTTCAAGACCCAAATATCCTTTGAAAGTGAAAGAGATCAAGGCAGATCAAACTACCGAGGAAGAGGTAGAGGCAGAAGCCAGAACAGAGAAGGAAGAAACAGCCCTGCAAGTACAAGTGGAAGGAGCAACAACCAAAGTCATAATTAGAGCCAAGGCAGCAGCCAACAAGGTAGACAAAATCAAGCACCTGGACAAAGGTATGATAAATCCCAAGTCCAATTTCATTACTATAAGAAGTATGGGCACTATGCCAATGAATGTAGAAAGAAACAAAGTGACATGGGTAATAGACCCAGTGCTAACTTTACTAAAGAAACTCAAAGTCAAGAAAATTTGTTTTTAGCATGTAATATGGCTAAAGAGAAGAATGAAGATATATGGTTTCTAGATTCAGGATATAGCAACCATATGACTGGAAACATGTATATGTTTTCCATGTTGGATGAAAATGTGAATTCTCAAGTAACATTGGGAACAAACAGCAAAGTATTTGTCATGGGGAAAGTCAGAGTAAGTGTTTTGACAAGAAAAGGATAAAGGAAATCCATATCAGATGTATACTATGTACCTGGTATGAAGTGTAACCTTTTGAGCAATGGAAAACTCATTCAAAAGGGCTAAAATGTATTCTTTGAAGATGATTTATGTACCATCATGGACATACCACCAAGAAATCAAAGGATTGCACAAGTGAATATGACAAGAAATAGAATGTTTCCTCTCAAGATGAGAGCAAATTTGAAGAAAGGAGTTGCAATGGCAGTTGTGACACAAGAGACATTCCAAAAGAAAGAAAAAGATGAAAACTGGCTATGGCATTTGAAATTTGAACATTTCAACTTTGGAGGCCTAAATTTGTTACACAAAAAAGGTATAGTAAAGGGATTACCATTGATTGAGAAACCAGATAGCCTATGTGAAGGCTGCATCTTGGGAAAACAACACAGAGAAAGATTTCCATCAAGAATGAGCATAAGGGCAAAAGTACCCTTAGAAATAGTCCATTCATATTTGTGTGGACCAATGCAAATACCTTCTTTAGGAGGCAGCGACTATATGTTAACTTTTATTGAAGATTACATAAGAAAAACATGGGTGTATTTCTTAAAGATGAAGAGTGAAGTATTTGAGAAGTTCTGCCACTTTAAAGCTCTTGTTGAGAATCAAAGTGGGCATCACATAAAATTTTTAAGGACTAATAGAGGAGGATAATATATCTCCAAATATTTTTTGCGTTTTTGCAGAGAAAATGGAATTCATAGGAAATTTACAGCAAGGTATACACCACAACAAAATGGAGTTGCTGAAAGGAAAAACATAACCATCATGGATATGGTAAGAAGCATGTTGAAGGCAAAACATTTGCCAAATGAATATTGGGCTAAAGCTATACATTGTGTAGCATATGTGCTGAATAGATTCCCAACAAAGAGTGTAATGAACAGAGTTCCAGAAGAAGCATGGAGTGGCATAAAACAATTTGTCACCCACATGAGAGTATTTGGATGTGTGGCTTATGCACATATTCTAGATCAGCTGAGAAAAAAGTTGGATAGTAAGGGGGATAAGTGCATATTTGTTGGATACAGTGAAGAACCAAAGGCATACAGATTGTATAACCCATCCACCAAGAATTTTATTGTAATCAGAGATGTACAGTTCATTGAAGAAGAAGCGTGGGATGGAAGCATTGAGAAAATAGTGAATGTAAAAACTTGTTTGTCTTAAGAATATGATGAGGAATAAATGAAAGGAATAAATCTCTCATTAGCAGCACCACCTCCTCCAACACGAGCACAAAAAGAAACACCTAAAGCAGGTATGAGAACACCCTTGAGAAGTGATGACAATGATTCTCCAAGCACAACACAAGGAGCATATTTGAGTGCTTCTACAAGCACAAGTTCAAGAAGTGAAAAAAGAACTAGATTCAGAAGTTTAAATGAAATATATGAGCAAGAGGCAACCAATGAAGGTATGAACCCTTTATTTGCATTATATTGTCATATAGAAGATCATATTCATTTTGAAGAAGCAGTAAAATATAAGAAATGGGTAGATGCTATGGATGAAGAAATGAATGCAATAGAGAAGAACAATACATGGGAATTAGTTGATCTCCCAAAAGGTAAAGAAGTGATTGGAGTAAAATGGGTTTATAAGACCAAATGCAATGTTGAAGGAAAGATTGAAAGACACAATGCTAGACTTGTTGTCAAAGGCTACAAGCAGCAACAAGGAAGAGATTATGAAGAAACCTTTGCACTAGTAGCAAAGATGGAAATAGTAAGAGCAGTGTTGTCTATTGCAACATAACACAAGTGGAAAGTTTACCAAATGGATGTGAAATCATCATTCCTAAATGGAGTTTTGATGGAAGAAGTTTATGTTGAACAACCTTTGGGCTACGAAGGCCAAGAGCACAAAGTATGAAAATTGAAGAAGGCTCTGTATGGGCTGAAACAAGCACCAAGAGCATGGTACAATAGAATAGATGCTTATCTATTGGAAAATGGGTTTGAGAAATGTGAAAGAGAACCCACGCTATACATAAAAGAAAAATATGGTAAGATGCTCATTGTTGCTTTATATGTTGATGATGTGATATTTACAGGTAATGATGCTTACCTTATTGAAAATTTTAAGACAGTGATGAAAGAAGAATTTGAGATGACTGATATGAGATTGTTGAGATACTTCTTAGGAATAGAAGTAGAGAAAAATTAAAATAAAATTTTTATTTCTCAAGAAAAGTATGTGAAAGAAGTTTTGGAAATATTTAACATGCAGTATTGCAAAGCAGCAATAACTCCTACAATGATGGGATTGAAATTGAGCAAGGAAGACAGTAGCAAGGATGTAGATCCAAGTTTGTACAAGAGCGTAGTTGGCAGCCTTATGTATTTGACTACAACTAGGACTGATATTATGCATGTTGTAAGTTTAATTTCCAAATTTATGGAGAAGCTAAATGAGACACATTGGCAAGCAGTAAAGAGAATTCTAAGGTATGTCAAAGAAACGAAGGGGTATGGTATTCTATACACCTCTTCTAAAAAATTTGAGGTAATTGGATATACTGACAGTGATTGGGCTGGAAGTATAGATGATAGGAAAAGTACCTCTGGATATGTTTTTCATCTAGGATCAGGAGCCATCTCATGGGCTTCTAAAAAACAACCAATTGTGGCTTTATCAACAACAGAGGCAGAGTATGTGGCAGCTACAGTAGCAGCATGTCAAGCAGTATGGATGAGAAGAATGTTGAGAGATTTGTGCCATGAACAGGTAAAAGGTACAAAAATTTATTGTGATAACAGTTCAGCAATATCCTTATCCAAGAATGCAGTGTGTCATAAAAGAACAAAACACATTGATGCAAAGTATCATTATATCAAAGAATTGGTGAACAAAGGAGAAGTTGTTTTAAAGCATTACAGTATAGAAGAATAGTTTGCAGACATCTTGAAAAAACCTTTGGGGAAGAAAAGTTTTAATTTTCTCAGAAAATGTCTGGGAATGCAAGATAGCAGCAGTGGTGATTAAGGGGGAGTGTTGGAAATAACCCCAACTGCAATCTGGATAAACGAGGACAAAACATCAATTTTGATGTGAAGATAAAAGGCACAGTAGCAGCAAATTTGTTTTGGTTTTGCACTCAACCTGTGCATTAAATTTTTGTGTTTAACTCTCCTGCAATAGGCGATTTTCTTTACATGGTCGTAGCCCTTTCTGATATGCAAATCGTGGTCTGAACCACACGAAACCTCCTGCCATAACTTACTCACCAACCACAGTTTATATTGTTGCGCCACCTTGTTTTGAATTCAAACCATTCCATGTCATGTGGACCCCGCCACTGCCATGACAAACCTCCCGCAGCCAATCAGCACTTATCACACCATCACTCGCCTACGTCATAAGCCCTTCGCACCTGCGTGATAACGTGACCCCACCACCATGCCAACTCATCTCCGACAACCAATTGCACATCGTCGCAACAAAACGAGGCCTAGTCAACCGGCTCGTTAATCGATGTGATACCCCTTCACAAAAATCCTTCCCGTTCATTTATCACATAGTTTTGTGTTGACGTCACCTATCGCGCTTTCCCATGTGAATACCCATCGCGTTTTATTTGTAATGTTTGGTCTATGGTTTGTTAAATGTTGTGGCGATATAGTTTATTTCATATAGTTTAAACTTAGGATACTATTCTTAAAATATGTATTGTAAACATATATACATATATGTTTACAATACAAAGCGCATGTAGTCATATGCTGTGTGCGAGATCAGTGTGCAAGACTATGTGAGTGTGAGAGTAGTGTAGCTAGTGTGTGAAAATAGAACAGAGGAGAAGCATATTTTGGAAATCCAGAACAACAGTTCTGAAGACAGAAGTTTTTTTTGTAATAGATGAAATTCATTAGGTGAAAGACAGTGTTTTTGTTCTCCACTGTGTATGAAATTATTTTATGCTCCATCTACAAGTTTTGTTTATAAAATCTCTGTGTTGAAAGAAGAAAAAATTCCTCTGTTTTGTATTAAGGATTTATCAGAAAATCTGACAGTAAATTGAACAGTGGAAACATGAACTTTCTACCAGTTTTCCACTTAGCATTGATTATTGAGTATGCCCTCTTTACTTATCATTTTATATTATTGTTTTTTTTTATATATCCAACTATTCATTCACTTATTGCATTATATTGTCTTACTGCATGGTGTTTAATTTTTTTCCAGAGATGTACTTACCTATAGGTGCACCTTAAAACCTTCAGTACACAAGAAACACTCGTCATCATAAAAACATGTCTTTATTACAAACCCACTTCACTCTGCAAAAGCGTTGGAATTCAACAAAATAAGAAGCAAGGGGAAGTAAGCGTCCATGCATAGCAATGTTATAGTTATTTACTAAGTTTGGAATTTGGATTTTAAAATTAATTTAATCAGAATAGATGAACCGAAAATGTGGATGGTTGTTGATTTCTCAAAGTCATTGATATTTCAATTTCTGTAGTTGTTGAATTAAAAAGACCCACAACCATCATCCAAATTCAAATTGCAAGTATGCACGATACTAGACCATTAATTCCAATTGAGTATGGATGTACCTTTTGTTGTTAGATTCCTGTAAGTTTAGTACACAGGCTTCTTGCAGCAAAACGTTTGTTGTTCTCACTCTTCATGAGAAATAGTAGGAGTCTCAACGATTTAATCGTTTTCTATTGGTGCTGACTACCCACGATCATTTTCCTGCTATTGTCGAGGATCACACCTTTTCGCCACAAATTTCTCAAAAGTGCACGATAGTTGGTAGTTAGCTCGACGAAGGTGGCTCTGCATGATTGTCACATGGTGAGATACATGGATATGCACAGATAGTGGGGGATTAATGTATTCATTGTTATTATTATGAAAATATGCTAAATTAATTTCAATTTATCATTATTTTCTAAATTTTATATGCATCATTATGAAAACTTCTAAAATGGAGAAAGAAATAGTTTAAACTAATCCTAGTAAAATTAATATAATCAATTCAACTTTGAAAGCTTATTTGGTCTAAATGGTTGAAAAGATAAATTTTTATGATCTTTACTCGAGTTCAAATCTTATGACATGATTACTCTTCATTATGACCCCATAAATTAAGAATTTAAAAGAATGAGAGTTTAAAAAATTTAGAAAAAAAAGAATTGTTGGAATTGCAAATATCCATTGCTAAGTTTATTTAATCAAGTTCAATTGCAAATATCAATTGTTAATTTATTTTTTTGTAAATAGTTATTTTTTCACATATATATAAAAATTATATAATTGTGACTTGGATACTCCTACACCCCTTAGATTGAGTCCTAGAGAGTTTTCTCTTATTTCTTCTTGTGACTCTTAATGGCTATTAAATCTAGTAGTATATTTGGACTTTTTCTATATTTTGTAATGTCTATACAAAATTTGTAGTTTCTTTGTAATCTAAGTGTCTTCAGAAAAAAAACATTGGAAGATTCTCTTGGGTAGTAAGAATTTCACTATGAAGTATTTTTTAAGATGTTTTGGTAATATAAAGCCTTTGAATTTACCAAAAACAAACAAACAAACAAATCTACGTAATTGTACTTTATTAATAAGAAAGTTCAAATATGTAATATATATATATATATATATATATATATATATATATATATATATATATATATATATGTTTTAAAACCTTTTTAATATATTTTTTCAAATTAATTTGTTCCTTCTTTATATATTTATGATACAATAAGTTTGGAAGCCATTACAACAAAGTTCATCAATTTCATTGATGGGAATTGAATTTACATGGGTAGAATAGCATTCATTCCTTACAATCACTTAAGGTAAGTCCATCACGTATTAAATAAATTTACATTAATGTTAAAAATTAAGAAATGTTTAGCCATTTTTTTTTGTTAGGTAATGTGAGTCTTGAGATGACTGGCATGCCTAACTTGTGGCTTGAATAACCACAACCCAGGGGCATCTAAGTTATCATATAAGCCATTGAAATCACCTAGGGATGACACCCATTGTGGACCACACCAACTCTTAGCATGACTGGATTTTTCCCACGGAGTTTCGAACCGATGACCTTTTCACCATGGATTGTCTTCAGATATCACCGTGTCACCATCTATTCTACACCCTGTGGGAAAAACTGTTTAGCATAATTTAAACATTTTACGATTTATTTATTTCTCAACTATTTTTATTCAAAGCTCATTAAAACTTTAAAAGAATATATATATATTTTTTTGGCTAATAAGTGGATCCTTTCATTCATAAAAAAAATATTTACATCAGTTAGTCCATATTTTCTATCTTTAGACGGACAGGACTTGCCCAAATTGGGTGGAGGTTTGATATTAATGGGAATGGAGTTGTATACCTTATTGAAGCAAGTGGTATAGTCTTGGATCGAATCATTAGGCTGTCTCTTCATTGAATTATACTCGGAAAAAATTTGAAGTGTGTTTTTATTTTCCTCCCACTTGGTGAGGAAAAGATCTGTCAACTGTTGTGAATTCTGCACTGAACCAATTTCCAAAGCTCTGAACCATTTCTTTACTTCTCCTGAGAAACTCTAAGCAAGGATTCTCATCTTGGCATCATCATTGTCTACTTTTTCTAAATCAATGAAGTCTATAATCTTATCAACGTGTTTCCTCATTGTAACATTAGTGGTTCCATCAAAAAGAGGAACTCTTTGTCCATAATTCTGTGGTAAATCAATAAGCTAGCCCGACATAACCAATGGAGCAAATCTAGCCATGGTTGTTCTAGGAGGTAAACTTGTAGGTACAACACGAAGTGCTAGTATTGAAGGTGTTTGTGTAGGAAGGGAAATAGATAGTGTAGAAGCAGCGATATGGGTGAATGAGGTTGAAAGAGGATCAATGTAAAACATATCTTGTTGATAATTTATGAAAGCCTTCTCGGAGGTATATTGAATATGGTTTGCTAATTGTTGAATTTTATCGAACTGAATCCAAACCTTCCTATCAAAATATGACTCTGAATTGGATTCTATGGATGATATACTATTTTCAAGATTTATAGAATCAAATACAACTTCAGATAATGATGTTACTTCAGACAACCTTAAGGGATCAAATACAATTTATGACAAGGATGTTTCTGATTTGGATCTAAACAGAGATAATTCAAATTTTAGATCAAAAGGAATATCTTCAAGTGAAGATAGCGCGATAGGAAAAGATGTAGATCTTACAAAATTTTATGAACTCAACTGAGTTTCAGAATGTTGAGGTATTTTTTTTCTCATGAGTCTCCTCGGATCTTCAATGGGAGAAGCTGGATGTGTATCAATATTCGATTGTGTGTGCCTTTTCGGAGCCAGTGTATTCTTGCTTCTGCACTTTGGCTCTCTGTAACTTGAATCAACCTTCACAAAATCTAGATGCTATCACCCACAGGCCTAGAATTCGATGAAAAAGTATGGTACACCCAAGGAAGATCTGTCACTTCGTCCTCGACAATGACGCCAGAAATGTTAGCCTCCACAACATCCCAAGGCTGATGAAAGGATTTCGGCAGAGGTAAGCTCAACCTAAGCTTTCAATTTGGTATTTATCCCTACCAAACCAGAGAGGGCTCTCTCTATAATATCATAGCCAAAGGGTTTGACTATATGAGGATTAGATTTTAGGCTAGTTATGTCAACTATAGGGTTTTGAAAGTTTGATAGTTTTACTGTTGGATTAGGGATGAAGACAGGTAGCTAGGTCAAATGATTAAAGGGTTACATCTGCAAATATATAAAGGAGCAAGGTAGCAATGCTTTAGTGATGGGATTATGGTTTTTTCATTGTAGTGTAGGGTTTGAAAGAGTAGAGAGGACATTAATGAGCATGCATCATGGATTCAGTAAAACTGAAGGAAATATACATGAAATGATGTTCCCCAACAAAACAGAGCTTATGAATAATTTTTCTTATCAAAATTTTAGGAAGATCGCTAAGGAAATAAAGGCATGGAAATAGAACATATATATCATTTATAAAATACTATAACAAAGAAAATACAACATCAAAACTCACTGCATATGAATCCCTAGATAATAGATGCAATTGTTCCTCTAAATGTCTAAATAAAAGTTGAAGCACAAGCTACAATGGTCTCAAGCCTCTGATGTTCAACCATCAAAATGACTAAGAAATGCATATTATAGTAAAAAAAAACATTTCCCCTCTCTCAAGGGTCGAATCCTAGGGTTGAGGAACTGATCACATGATTTGCTCACCTAAAACCTAAACACTAGGGAGGTTAACAAAACTCTCCTCAAGATAGAAAAACTGATACATTTGACCATAAAAGACATCTACAAGCATGTATCCACCTTATCTTTACTCTATCTAGCATAATTACACATCATTACATCATCACATCATCTAAAATGAAATATTACATCAGTGGAGGTCGAATCTGAACCAAGTCAATAGAGAAAATTTCCCATTAGGAAAAAACACAGCGAATTCAAGCAAAAATGCAGCATGTTAGGATAAAACACAACGAAATTTGGAAAAGTGACTTTTGGAGGCCTTCCCGAGGTCCAAATCCTAATATGAAAGTTGTTGGATGTATTTCTTCCTGTTGGCTACAAGATAGATTCCTCAAGCACTGAAAATGATTGTTTCTAGCCCCTCAAAACTTCATTCTCCCAAAGGCACTCCAGAAACGCATTGTGTTGTTCAAAAAGAGGGCAGAAAGGTAGTTTTTAGCAGTTTTTGGGCCTTTTCACCTGCCAAATATTGCTGAAACTCTACTCCCAGGGGATATATGTGATGTAAAACTCATAAGAAATGAAAAAAGGTAAAAAAAAATTCATTTGGTGGCTCCCATCAAAATCGCAATGTGGGCCATGCTGTGTTTTTTACCCTATGACTGTGTCAGAAACAGTGAAAAATTCCAAAATTTTCAAAATTTTCCAAAAACTCTCAAAATTTGCTCAAAATTTCACCAAACCTAATCCATGATGAACTGAGATGGAATGCTAAGTTATGAGGGAAGCATCAACTAGCAAATCCAACTTTCCCTTCTATTCTTCCTCCATTAGGGTTTCTTTAAGTTTTGCCTTCAATTCTCTGATTTTTGCTTCAGACACTTTATTTCTCTTGTAGTGGTGCATGGCCATGTGTCTCTGAATGTTATTTTCCTTGTTGGCCCTCTCCAAGATCTTTTCCAAATGTTCATTGACTCTATCTAGCCAATACTCCCTGTCTTGTTCAATTTCTCTCAAGATAAGATCATCCACTGTCATGTGTTTTTTTGGTGGAGATGATTCTAATTGTTGCTACAGTGCCATTTTTAGGCCTCAATTTCTTGGCCTCTTCCTCCTAAACTATTTTTCATGTTCATCGGAATCATCAATGTCAACTATTGCTTTTCCCTTTACATCCTCCTTGCTAGCATCAACCTTATGTCTATTCAAGAGTAGTTGGTTTACCTTCAATTGCATGTTCTCCTGCTCAAGAAATAAAATCATGAAGTTGGCTCTGGAGAAGTTGTCCTTAAGCTCTCTGATCTCAACATCTTTCTCCATGATAACTTGCTTTTCTAATTTGTGCTCTTCATCCACCTCCAAATCTTCCATGTCAGAATCAAGATGGATAGGCTCCTCTTGTTGTGGTGATGATCCTTGTCCTGTTGATGTAGGCTTGGCCCCTTCCAAAATGTTTGGAGAAAACACAAGCCTCCTACCTCTCTGATATGTCTGAATCACCTCATCCCTAGGTGTCCTCTTGAATGAAACTATGCTAGTTGAGCCATTCTCTCTTTGTCTAGATGGTGTTGATGGTGTAACTAGTCTAGTTGGCTGATTAGCAGGAGGTAAAAACACATTCGATTGAATGAAGGTCTCCCAAGTGATATTATTTCTCAAAAGATGGTGCACAACAATGATTTTGATGAGGGCATGGTGAAATAGGTTGACTTGATGGTGAATTTGTCTATGTTGCACCTTTTCTGCTATTTTTACCAAATTCTTGTAGAGGTAGTAGGATAGGTTAAGTGGTTTTACCCCTCTAAAGTGCATGAGAAATCTAACATGGTACTTGTACAATCTAGAAAATTTTCCCTCATGTGTAAAGTACTTCATAATGACCCTCATCAATGGAGCAAACCTATCCAACAGTTGACCAAAAGGAAACACTTTTTAATGGCGTCTTTGTAGTGACCTTTGATGAATGATTTGTAGTTTTTCACATCCAAGTCTAGGCTCTTAAACCATTTTTCACCACTATTAGGTATCCCTGTAGTTGTAGCTATGGCTTTAGTTAAGATTTTAAAGCTTACCCTGGAAATTATGACCTTATCTCTTTTAATATTAGTGGCAAACAAACTTGTAAGGTTGGCATGGTATTTGATTGCTTGAAATTGCTCACAAAATCTCATACACCCAACATTCTGTAAGCATTGCTTGGCAAGTGGAGAGGACATCATCTCATGTGTGTTGAGTGGTTCATACCTTGACATGTGGCCTCCCTTGTTATATGGTTTCTTTTCTCCTTCCATGTTTCACAATTCGCAAGGTAAAACCCTAGTGGGAAAAACAGGGGTAGTGAGTGATGGGAAGGGATGAAGGATTTAGGGAAGGAATATGAGGATGGGAAAATTTAGGGAAGTAGGCAGGGCTTCTAGGCAGCTATGGGAAGTGGAGGGTGGTGAAATAGGTATAGGTAATGGGATATTGAATTTTAACATAGTCCAAACCCTAGAATCTGCCCAAGACATAGCGTGGAGGTAGGGTTTGGTGTTTGGGGCTTGGGAAATGGGAGTAGGGGAATGAAAAGGTTATGCGAGTTGTATTTGAGTGTGAGGGAGGGTGTAGTATGCTAGGGATAGGTATTTATAGCTTGAAAATGTGAAAACAATGGCTCACCCAAAAAAACGCACCGTGGGGGAAAAATAGAGGATTGCACAACAAAAACAAGGAAAGAAATTGATAGGATTACGAAGCCTTCAACTTAATTGTAGAACACTGATGGAGACTTGAATTTCCCTGGATAATCCTTGGAAGCTTGAAATTTGATTGAAAGAGGGAAAACAAAATGTAGGAGAGAAAATGTAGCATGATAGTGCAAACGCAGCGTGACAGCTCCAAAATGTAGTGTGGCACCTTGAAACTACTTCTTTAAAGTCCTCTTGGATGATGAGAGTGTTGAGGTTGCCTTGGTAGGTGAGAGAGAGTTCTTTATCAATGGAATGAATGAGAAAAAAAAGTTTTATAGTCATTTATAGCTTTTTGGAGTCTTTTTCTACTTTGAGGTGTGGTGGCCCACCAAGTGCTTTTCACTTTTTCTTTAAAATTATGCAGCTTTGGAACATTATAACTTATTACATCTTATTGAAATAAAATTACACTTTGAAACAATTTTTTTAGAAAAATCCTTATTACTACTCCTTCATTTGTTGGATTTATTAATGAAATGACATATTTTGGTGACTTAAACCCTAATGACATAATGGTGATACTGAGCTGAATGAGGACCATGATGGTATGAATGAGATAAAAATGATGAATTTGCAATGATGACTCATCCAACTGAGAGATGGCAATGATCAGCACAATATTATTTTTGAAAGGAGCAGCAATAATCCTAGACACACTAGCCAGTGACCAAATTTTTATTTGAAGACCTACTGAAACCATAAAAATTTAACTCGGAACCCTAACAAAAATTTTGAAAGAGCCCATTTGATCATTGGTGACAGGAAGAACTGACTGACACTAACAGGTTGCATGGAAATTCTAACGTATTCATTTTTTTTTTTTTGTGTAAGTGTTCAACTTTCATTTCTTCAGAAAAATATTATATAGGAATTGACTTTGTGCTATCAATATTATTGAGGGAAAACCAGACCAGTAACACATATATAATATCTTGGTATCACATTGTTTGATTTTAAGCAGTGCATCTGATAGAGCTACAAACCTAGAGGGACTATGATAGCTATAAGTTTGTCTACAAGCACACACTCTTGGAATTAAAAGAAAAAATGAGGAAAATCATAATGATAATTTTAATCCCACATTGACATTCATAGTTTGTGTGAAGTAGAGGGAATTGTACATGCAGGTAGGAGATGGAATAGGCCCATGAGGCCCAAAAGTATTGAGTGGATGGTTTCGATGACATGGAGCCCAAACATGAACCCTAGTTGGCTTGGATCTTATCCTACTACCCAAACTCAAACCTTGACAAACATGGTGTATTGTCCAATGTGTTTACCTCATCGTGCATCCTTGAAGTAGTCAGAGCCAATTGAGTGCTCTGTCAAATTGCCATCATGTCGAGGTCACATAATCGACTAGATTCATAATGAGTGGTGAATTCATTGAGTCCAAATGAGACCATCCAAGCTTAATTGAGACCGACGTAGGGCATATTTCTATCCGACGTAAGGTATATTTCCATCCTGAATGAAAGCCTGAGAAAAATTGAGGCTATTTGAGGCAAAGTAACGCAAATTGATGCTTTCAAGAGGCATTCTACCATCTTTAATTCATACGAGTGAAGAAGAATTTATTAAGAAACTAAAATACATTGAAGACTAGACATTGATCCATGATGCCCATGCATGTGTCGGTCCCCTTATTATTTTGACATATAGCGAGTGTTTTTCGAGAATTTGAGTGACTGGAGAGTTCAAATGGGTTTCCCAGGAAACATTGTATATTGTGAGCTTTTGATGAACCATTGTGGCCATTGGATTCTAGGAAGACATTGACCCAAGGCATTTTAGCGAGAGATGCATGGGGCTTTAGGAGAATTTGCACAGTAATATTAGACATGAGGAACTGCAAATTAAACAAAGCCAAATAATTATATACATTGGTCAGTTTGAACCCCAGAGGAAGCAGGAGAATTCTACAGGATGAGGGAGATTTGCAAAATATGAAGAGCGATGACCATTCACCATTGTCTCGAGAGCCAGCAGACTCCCACAACAGGACCAACCAGAAAGTGCATAAACATGGAGAAGAATAATAGTTGGAAATTAATTCCAACTGCAAATAGAACAGAAGGAGGACAAAACTTCAATTTTGATGTGAGTTCTTGAAGGACAGAAGCAACAGCGAATTTCTTGTCTTGTTGAGCACTCAACCGTGCATTGAAACCCTGTTTAAAACCTTGCAAATACATTTTTTTTCTATGAAGGTTGTAACCCTTTTCTGTGGTAAAAATCGTGGTTTAAACACCACGCAACCCCGCCATTATGCCTACACCTACCCGCCATTAAAACCACCCACCAACCATGTTAACTCCCGCGCTTTGTTTCAAATTTAAATACCCCACGTCAACTTGTGTGGAGCCCACCATTCCACGTAGATTACCCCACAACCAATCACGCGTTATCGCATCCCTTGGAACCTACTTCATCACCACTCAACCCTCACGATAAACCTTGGTCCCACCGTTCCACATCAACCTCCGTCGACCAATCAAAAACATATCACACAGTTTCATGCATACGTCACCCGCTCTCCAAAACCATGTGATAAAGGATGTCCCAGCTTTGTGAGCAAATCCACCTCTGGCCAATAGTAGTATTTCGCATTGTTTTGATGCCCAGTCATCGGGCGGGCTTATCAAGGCAATAAAGCCCATCGCATTGTTTGAAAATGAATTTGCGTAATGTCATAAGGTTTTAGAACTTTGGCTTAAATGTTTTATTTTAATTTGAATACGTCACTATATGTTTTAAACTTAGGGTTAAAAGTTTATTTTCATATATTTTGTAAACATATATGTTTACAACATATATATATATATATATATATATATATATATATACATTGTATTTAGAGACGGTGTAATAGTGTATGCCGAGAGCAGTGACTATGTGTATGCCGAGTGAAAAAATATAGTGTGGGGATTGTGTAATAGACAAAGAGAGCAAGAGCACTATGTGTTTTGTAGTAGCCTAGAGAAGCATTTTGTTTTGTAATCCAGAACAACATTTACGAGGAAATTTTTTGTAACAGTCTAGTTTTTATTTTAATGAAATAGAGTTTTACTCCATCTCTCTATGCATATTATTTTCTCTGTGTTAGACGAGGAATTTTTGTTTCCTCTTCGTTGTTTAGGAATAATCATAATTTCCAACATGGTATCAGAGCTAGTCTAGGCTCTCAGCAGTTGCTGAAGAAGCTGAAGGAAGGAAGAAGGAGTTTGTTGAAGCTTTTGACCAGCAATTTGAAGGTTCAACAAAACCAGATATTTACTAAAATATAGTTTTGTGTTTGTTTTAAAGAATACAATCCAAAGAACTGTAAAAGGAAGTCTTTTAGAGATATAGGTTATCTCTCCAAGTGTGAGAAAGTTTGTTTAATGAAACACAGTCAAGTTTTAGCATAGTTCTGTAGGCTAGCAATGGCAGGAGCCAGCACAAGCACAAGTATAAGAAATACTCAACTCCCACAGTTCAATGGGAAGAACTATGAATATTGGGAGATCATAATGAGAGCCCTGTTTTCCTCTCAAGATTTATGGGAGCTAGTTGAAGATGGTTTAGAAGAAACAACAAATGAACAAGCATTTAATGCATTAAAATAGGCAGAGAAATATTTTCTGAAGAGTAATAGAAAGAAGGACTCAAAATCCCTCTTCTATCTCTATTAGGCAGTGCATGAAACCATATTTCCAAGAATTGCAGCAACAAAGAAGTCCAAGGATTCATGGGATACACTCCAGACAGCCTACCAAGGTATGGAGAAGGTAAAGGCAGTAAATATTCAATTAATGAGAAGATATTTTGAAGTCATTTTCATGAAAGAGTATGATACAATAGACTCATTCTTCACATTTTTTATTGGGTTGGTTACCCAAATGAGATCTCATGGAGAGACAATAGAATAAAGAAGAATAGTGGAGAAAGTATTGAGGAGCTTACCCTCAAGATTTGATGTGATAGTAACAACCATTGAAGAGATAAAGGATCTCTCAATGTTTACTATTGTTGAGCTTCATGCATTATTGATGACATATGAAAAAGATTGAGAAGAACAACAAACTCATCTTTGGAGCATGCCTTCAAAACCCAAATGTCCTTTGGAAAAGGAATAGGTCAAGGCAGAGCAAACTACAGAGGAAAAGGTAGAGGCAAAAGTCAAAATAGAGGAAGAAACAACCCTGCAAATACAAGTGGAAGGGGAAGCAATCAAAGTCAGAATCAAAGCCAAGGCAACAGCCAACAAGGTGGACAAAATCAAGCACATGGAAAAAGGTATGATAAATCCCAAGTCTAATGTCATTACTGTAAGAAGTATGGACATTATGCAAATGAATTTAGGAAGAAACATAGTAACATGGGTAGTAGACCTAGTGCTAACTTTACAAAATAAACTCTGAGCCAAGAGAATTTATTTTTAGCATGTAATAAGGCTGAAGAGAAAAATGAAGATATATGGTTTCTAGATTCAGGATGTAGCAACCATATGACTAGAAACATTTCTATGTTTACCATGTTAGATGAAAATGTGAAGTCTCAAGTAACATTACGGATAGATAGTAAGGTCTCTGTCATGGGAAAAGGCAGAGTAAGTGTTTTAACAAAGAAAGAAGAAAGAAGATCCATATCAAATGTATACTATGTACCTGGTATGAAGTGTAACCTTTTGAGCATTGGACAGCTCATTCAGAAAGGCTACAATGTATTCTTTAAAGATGATGTATGTACCATCATGGACATACCACCAAGCAAACAGAGGATTTCACAAGTGAATATGACAAGAAACAAAATGTTTCCTCTCAAGATGAAAGCAGATTTGAAGAAAGGAGCTGCAATGGCAGCAGTGACACAAGAGACATTCCAAAGAGAAGCAAAGGATGAAAACTGGTTATGGCACTTGAGATTTGGACATCTCAACTTTGGAGGTCTAAATTTGTTATCCACTCTGTATCTCTTTCTAGACCTTAAATCATACGTTTTATGTAACTCATCTTGCATGAACTTTGTGAATTTCCTATAGTATTCATCCATTTAAGCTTGATCAAAAGATACTTTAGCTTCTGCATATTATCCCTCACAATATTCCTCTTCATCCTCTTCTATTGTGTACATAGAAGATATTTGATATTCATCTACCTTTTGTTCATCTTCTGCTGACTCTCTAGGTGCTACTTCTATATAAAATGGTGCTTGAACCTGGTCTTGATCTTTTCTTTCCCTCTGCAAAATTTGCAGGGGTTGTCTTCTGAATTGAGGTTTAAATCCTCCTCGGTTTTGTTGTACTTTTCTTTGGGATTTTTTACAACCCAATTCCATATTAACCAACTTATTTGACAAATTTTTTATCACCTTTTTCATATCTTCAATTCTTTAATCTTGTGATGATTCTTTTTTTTCTTTCCCCTTCTCTTGGACTGGTTGTTTCCCTTTTTCCTTCCCAGCTGCAGTCATATTAGCTTCAATTTCTAAAGCATCTACCTGTATCTTCTCTAGAGTAGGGGATATCATTTCTCTAAGTGTGAAACTAAAATAGGCTTCAAAAGCCCCAACAAAAATCACCTTTGCTCCAAAAGGAGGGGGCTTCATTTCTACAAGAAAACTATTATACAATTTATTGAATATTTTGATAAAATGTAATATATTCTCATCTGGTTTTCTTTTGATTGTATTGAGTTATGTTAGTGAATATCCATGATCCCTTTTTTCACCCCATCTTTGAGTGAATTGATTTTCCAGTTCTTCCCATGTATTAATAGAATCATTTGGCAATCCCTTAAACCACTTTCTAGCCTCTCCATCTAGAGACTAAACAAAAAGCCTCATTACAACATCATATGTTCTACATTCATATTTTCAGCAAAATTACAAAACATAGGCAAGTGTTTTTCTGTAGTTATTTAATCTTCTCTAGTAAAATGCGGGAGTAATTTAAGATACTCTTGAAGCATCACATTCATTGGTTGTGGAAAGTTAAGAGGAGCATATCTATTCAACAAAAGGTTAGAGTTGCCATGTTTTCACCTTGATTGATTGTTCCTTGGTTAGATGCAATCGATGAAACTATTGCGAAAATGAATGAAGATGGAAGTAAAATTGATATGGGAGTAAGTTGATGGACAATGGCAGAGGGACCAGCAACTCGAGTTTGTTGAGCTTGAGTAAAAGTAAAATAAATGGACTCAAAGGAGTGTTATTTCAACTTAGGTTCTTGAAAATAAATTAGTGTGAAAGGTGAATCCTTCTCCAAGAAAGGAAGTACTTTATAAATATCTTCAAACAAATTATTACTAGAACTACTTCTAGGAGTAGACAGTGTAGGACTAGTTGTTGATGGGGTTTTAGGTTTCCAAACCCTTTTAGTAACCAATCTTCCAGGGTCTGACAATGAAGGGAACTTTTTCTGTGAGGTATCTGACCTCATGTGAGGCCTTTTGTGAGCCAAAATTATGTGAATAACAAACACAACCAAATATTTCCTCCTCATTAAAAAACCAGAGGAAATAATGTGAAAAACCCAGGGAAAGTAAACTTCATCGCTTTGTCCATAGAAACATCACCAGAAAATATTGTATCTTAAGAGACAATTCCTTAGCCATGAAAAGGAATTAGTTCTTAAGAAATTTTTTAACAATGTGTCACAGAAGTAATTATATACGGTGGTCTTTGTTCAATCCCCTAGTCTACTGCCCGTGTTCACATTTCTTCATAAAACAATGCAGCTACAACTAATCCTGGAATTTAAATAAATTTAAATTAAACTTTGAATGGTATCACATCCACCTTTCCATCGCATTTCAAATTTCCATGTTGCCCTGTTAAAAGCCTCCTCTTACCTCTGATGTGATTTCTCAAAGGAAAGGCCCTTGCTTTCGGATTTGAAATCATTTGCAATTTAACTCTGAAAGTAGATCACATCTGCCCCTTATCGCATTTCGGCCTTCAACAATTATTTTGTGAGTTATTCCTCTTGAGCTTTGCGATTGCGATGTGTGATATGTGGTAAAGGTAGGGATGACATGGCAAGTGGGGGTGGGGCCGATTGAAAATCACAATCGGTGATATGAAACCTTGTTGCATTTCAAATTTCAGAATTTATAACATATTCCTTAGCACCATTCCTCCTCAGCTTGCGATATGTGATGTGCGATTGGAATATATTTAATCATAGTTCTGAGCTACATCACATCTAGCCCTTATCGCATTTCACATTTCGGCATTCATAAAATATTCTTGAGCGCCATTTCTCCTGAGCTTTACGATTGTGATTTATGATATGCGGGCAGACCTTCCACGTGCGATTGTGATTAAGCCTCCGAACACTGTTCTTCTCGTATATTATCATGGCTTGACCCTGGCCTATGTGCAATGTTCTGAACGTGTCAATCAACCTGAGTCTTAAACTGCTCTCCACGTGAATAAGCCCGATTTGACCTTTGTTGCACGCTTTTCTTCTTTGCTACTCCTCTGGCTTGGATTACACTTCCAATTCTGCTGCTTCCCTGATTTTGGCTCCAGTGCACATGTGATGATGAATCCTTGTTGAGCTTTTGGTTATACTTTCAAGCATATTACAGGTGTTCTTGGAATTTTAACAACTATTCCTCAACAACCTTGAATTGCTCAAAACCTCTCTTGACTTTTAACTGAGTCAAATTATGCTACAAGAATGAAGAAGAAATTAATGACATGTTCTCGTTCTCCTGCATTTTTTCCCCTTAAAATAGGATCCTGAGTAGTAATACCAACCATACATGTGCTTGTATGACATTTGCGCATCATGATGCGACCCAGACTGATATGTGGTGATGTGCTAAAATAAAACTCTTATGTACCAAGGAGAGAATCTATGAAAACGTCTCTTCCTATTTTCAGTTGACCATTTGTTTCTAGAATTGTACAACCAAAAAATTCATTAGCCACCAATGTTTGATGAGTCTCTGCTAGACCAAGTTCCCATGGTAGTCCAACATTTTTTGTTTCTGTCGAGCGAGATGCTCCAATACCATCACCATGTCCTAAAATAAATACATGATTTGCATGGCCCTTTACTACACCACTTTTTATCACTCCATCTCCAACTTCAGAGACCATATTTTTGTTGTTTCTAGCACCGATATTAGGATTTTGCAGCAAAATCCATCAAAATAGCCAGATACGTCTTTCTCATCTTACAACACTACAAACATCAAAACTTGAACATGAAACGTTACCCATGCAAAGGCCCCCAGTGTTTGGTTTAGAGGAAGGTAGATAGTTTTTACCAACTTTGGTTTACAATCCTTTTAGAAGATGTAAAATTCTTTTTTTAGGCTAACGAACATTGGAAATTGTGTGGTTCAAGAAAAGAGGGATTGGGAGGAAAGATAATACTCAAATAAGCCTCTAGAGTCCAAACATATAGAACAAGCACATCAAATAATAGTCTAGAGTTTAGATGAAAGTTGTGCCTCTGCATTTCATGTCAGAAGAAAATTTCCCTACTAGTATTTAAGCATAAATTATGAAATTAATTTTGCATATATTAGTTGATATAACTACATATAAATTTCAGGACAAATCCTTCTAATATTCAATTGGAATGCCCAATCCATCTCCTTCTAGGATATCCCAAGGCATGCCAAATTCTTAGACCACTATAAGAAATCTTAGAACACCTAAAAATGTTCCTTGGATATTTAATTTCTCCACAATAGTGAAATTCAACTAATCAAATTGTTCTACTTCATTTACTAAAGTATGCATGTGAGCGCAACATATTCCCTCGTTATCTTGTTATAAGATCACAATCCCAAAATTCAGAGGGGAAAAATTCAAAAGAACCACTTAATGGAACTTTAAAGACATGTTATTCAACACTGTGAGGTCAAAGAACCTGTAACACACCCTTGCTAAAAAGAAGTTTTGAAAAGGTATAAAGGCCACTAGATGGAATATAAAAAAGACTCACTACATAGTTGCAATAAAGGAAGAAAATTTGTCAGGTATATTTGGCCTTCCAAATTCTACGATTGCTGGGATTCCAATAACCAAAAACCACATGCATATACACACATATCCAAAAAGGGTTATACAAGCATAAAATCTATGGTTTATTGTAATCAAGGCTTAATTCAAGAATAAGTTATGTGTTTTGTTGTAATATAAGATTCATTCAAGCATAAACGTTGTGGTTTGTTATAATGAAAGCTTCATATACAATATTCCCTATGTAAATTTCTGGGCATGTGCACCATTTCATGTTAATTGTCTATATCTGAACTGATTCTAGCTTTGTAGACTAGAATAAAAAGGAAAATATTGGACATGGAGAAACTTAGTTTCATAACACCTTTCAAAACAAATCTAAGCCACGAGTTGAAAGCACTTGAAATTTGAATAGAAAAGTTGTAGGTTTACAGACCACATGCACATTAAATTCGAAACCATTTGTTATCTCAGAGGTTCAATTTCCTTGTAAAATAGTCCTAATTAGATCACTCAAGTTCTTGAAGAAAAGTCACCAGTACACTTGGTTGATGGTTTGCACTAGAAGCAAGTATAAGGTAAAAGGAGAAAAGAGAGGAGGTCTCAAAGATAAGATGTATATACATTGCAAATTTTAGAAGAGATTGTCAAGGAAGCCCATCCTTACCTTGAAATAATTTCCTTGATCCAGATTTATTTGGACTTAGAGAAGGAAATGTTATCATTTTTCACTGTAATTGTGGTCACCTGCATACTCACCTAATGGTCAACCTATTCATTTAAATTTATGAGGTGTAGAAGAAGGGACACAATGGAAGTAAATCTCTCTACCCTTTGAAAATATTATGTAGCATGATGTGGAGGCCCCTAGCAACAACATTGTAATAACTAATGAGTTGATCTTAGTTCTCTCATATTTCAAATATGGTCCACTCCCATATGAACATTCCTACATGGTAAAGGGATTACCATTGATTGAAAAGGTAGACATCCTATGTGAAGGCTACATCTTGGGAAAGCAACACAGAGAAAGCTTTCCATCAGGAAATAAGATAAGGGCAAAGGCACCCTTAGAAATATTCCATTTCATTTGTGTGGACCAATGCAAACACCATCATTTATGATTACACAAGAAAAACATGGGTATATTTATTGAAGTTGAAAAGTGAAGTGTTTGGGAAATTCTGCCACTTTAAGGCTCTTGTAGAGAATCAAAGTGGGCAGCATATTAAAGTCCTTAGGAAAAATAGAGGAGGAGAATATGTCTCCAAAGAATTTATTCTTTTTTGCAGAGAAAATGGGATACACAAGCAATTTACAGCAAGGTATACACCACAGCAAAATGGAGTTGCTGAAAGGAAAAACAGAACCATCATGGATATGGTAAGAAGCATGTTGAAGGCAAAACATTTGTCAAATGAATAATGGGCTGAAGCTATACATTGTGCAACATATGTCTTGAATAGATTCCCAACAAAGAGTGTAATGAACAGAGTTCCAGAAGAAGCATGGAGTGGCATAAAATAGTTTGTCACCCACATGGGAGTATTTGGTTGTGTGGGTTATGCACACATTCCAGATCAGCTAAGGAAGAAGTTGGACAGTAAGGGGGAGAAGTCACATATTTTTTGGATACAGTGAAGAATCCAAAGCATACAGATTTTATAACCCATCTACCAAGAAGTTTATGATAAGAAGAGATGTACAATTTATTGAAGAAGAAGCTTGGGTTGGAAGCATTGAGAAAACAGTAAATGTAAAAAGCTGTTTGTCTCGTGATGAAGATGAGGAAGAAATGGTTGAAAGAAATCCCTCATTAGCAGCACCACCTCCACCAATATAAGGACAGCAAGGGACACCACAAGCTAGTGTGAGAACACCCTTGAGAAGTGATGTATGTGCTTCTCCAAGCACATCACAAGGAGAAAATTTGAGTGCTTCTATAAGCACAAGCTCAGCAAGTGAAAGAGGAAATAGATTTAGAAGTCTGAATGAAATTTATGAGCAAGAAGAAAGTATGAACTCTTTATTTGCATTATATTGTCATGTAGAAGATCCTATTAATTTTGAAGAAGCGGTAAAAGATAAGAAATGGATAGATGCTATGGATGAAGAAATAAATGCAATAGAGAAAAATAAAGCATGGGAATTGGTTGATCTCCCAAAAGTAAAATAAGTAATTGGAGTAAAATGGGTTTATAAGACCAAAAGTAATCTTGAAGGTAAGATTTAAAGGCACAAGGCCAGACTTGTTGTTAAAGACTACAAGCAACAACAAGGAAGAGACTATTAGGAAATTTTTGCACCAGTTGCAAGAATGGAAACTGTAAGAGTAGTGTTGTCCATATCAGCACAACACAGGTGGAAAGTTTACCAAATGGATGTGAAATCAGAATTCCTAAATGGAGTATTGATGGAAGAGGTATATGTTGAACAACCTCTGGGATATGAGAAATAAGGCCAAGGGCACAAAGTATGCAGATTGAATAAAGCTCTGTATGGGCTGAAACAAGCACCAAGAGCATGGTACAATAGGATAGATGTCTATCTACTAGAAAATGGGTTTGAGAAATGTGAAGGAGAACCCACATTATACATCAAAGAAAAGGATGGTAAGATTCTCTTTGTTTTGTATGTTGATGATGTTATATTCACAGGTAATGATTCTTACCTCATTGAGAATTTTAAAATAGTCATGAAAGATGAATTTGAAATGACTGATATGGGATTGCTGAGATACTTCTTAGGAATAGAAGTAGAGCAAAATGAAAATAAGACTTTTATTTCTCAAGCTAAATATGTGAAAGGAATTTTGGAAAGATTTAATATGTAGGATTGCAAGGCAGCAATTACTCCTACAACGATGGGATTGAAGTTGAGAAAAGAAGACAACGGCAAGGATTTTGATCCAAGTTTGTGCAAAAGCATAGTTGGTAGCCTTATGTGTTTGACTGCAACTAGGCTTGATATTATGCATTCTGTAATTTTAATTTCCAGATTTATGGAAAGGCCAAAGGAGGCACATTGGAAAGCAGCAAAGAGGATTATGAGGTATGTGAAAGGAACAAAGAGGTATGGAATTTTATACACCACTTTAGAAAATTTTGAATTGATTGGATATATTGACAGTGATTGGGCTGGAAGTATAGATGACAAGAAAAGCACATTTGGATATGTTTTTCATATGGGATCGGGAGCCATCTCATGGGCTTCTAAGAAATAGAAAATTGTGGCTTTATCAACAACAGAGGTAGAGTATGTGGCAGCTACAGCAGCAACAGTCAAGCAGTATGGATGAGGAGAATGTTAAAAAGTTTGTGTCATGAATAGGTAAAAGGCACAATAGTTTATTGTGATAATAGCTCAGCGATAGCTTTATCCAAGAATTTAGTGTTTCATAAAAGAACAAAACACATTGATACAAAGTATCACTACATCAGAGAAATAGTGAGCAATGGAGAAATTGTTTTGCAACATTGCAGAATAGAAGAGCAGTTTGCTGATATTTTGACAAAACCATTGGAGCAGAAAAGTTTTAACTATCTCAGAAAATGTCTAGGTATGCAAGAAAATAGCAGTTGTAATTAAGGGGGAGTGTTGAAAATTAATTCCAACTACAAACATAACATAAGGAGAAAAAAATTTCAATTTTGATGTGAGTTCTTGAAGGATATAAGCATCAACGAATTTCTTGTCTTGTTGAGCACTCAACCGTGCATTGAAACCCTGTTTAAAACCCTGCAAATCCATTTTTTCTATGAAGGTTGTAGCCCTTTTCTGTGGTAAAAATTGTGGTTTAAACACCACGCAACCCCTCCATTATCCCTACACCTACCCACCATTAAAACCACCCACCAACCATGTTAACTCCCTCGCTTTGTTTCAAATTTAAATACCCCACGTCAACTTGTGTGGAGCTCACCATTCCATGTGGATTACCCCGCAACCAATCACGTGTTATCGCATCCCTTGGAGCCTATGTCATCACCAATCAACCCACGTGATAAACCTTAGTCCCACCATTCCACATCAACCTCCGTCGACCAATAAAAAACGTATCGCATAGTTTCATGCATACGTCACCCGCTATTCAAAACCATACGATAAAGGATGGCCCACCTCTGCCAGCGCATCCACCTCTGGCCAATAGCAGTGTTTCACATTTTTTTGATGCCTCATCATCGGGTGGGCTTATCGATGCGATAAAGACCATCACATTGTTTGAAAATGAATTTGCGAAATGTCATAAGGTTTTAGAAATTTGGCTTAAATGTTTTATTTTAATTTGAATATGCCGCGTTATGTTTTAAACTTAGGGTTAAAAGTTTATTTTCATATTTGTTGTAAACATATATGTTTAATATATATATATATATATATACACACACACACACATTGTATTATTGTATGTAGAGACAGTGTAATAATGTATGCCAAAAGCAGTGACTGTGTGTATGCCGAGTGCAAAAATACAGTGTGTTTTGTAGCAACTGAGAGAAGCGTTTTGTTTTGTAATCCAGAATAGCAGTTCTGAGGCAAATTTTTGTAACAGTCCAATTTTTATTTTAATGAAATAGAGTTTTACTCCATCTCTCTATGCATATTATTTTCTCTGTGTTAGAAGAGGAATTTTTGTTTCCTCTCTGTTGTTCAGGAATAATCATAAATTCCAACAATAATGACATGGCTCATTTTTTAGATCGGGCCAAAGGTGGTAGAGGAACGAGGTGTGGCCATCATCGAATTGGATTTCCAATTAATATTGTTTTCAAGAGTGCATTGATAGATGCTTATGTTGGTATGATGGAAATCCATTATGAGTTTCATAAGAGCGTACTCATACGCAGGGAATAAGATAGCTCTCATCATGTGGAAATTTAACCACATGTACCTACTCCTGTAGGATTTTGCATGTCCATCCAGGTGGCTCGACGAAGGGTGGCTATGCATGATTGTCACATGGCGAGATACGTGGATAGGCACCCACAGTGGGGGATTAATGTAATCATTGTTATTATTGTGAAAATATGTTAAATTTTCAATTTATCATTATTTTTTTAATTTTATATACATAATTATGAAAAATTCTAAAATGGAGAAAGAAATAGTTTAAATTTATCCTAACAAATTTAATATAATTAATTCAACCTTGAAATTGTATCTAGTCTAAGTGGTTGTAAATATAAATTGTTATAATCTCTACCCAAGTTCAAATATTATGACATGATTACTCTTCATTATGACCCCATAAAATAATAATTTAAAAGAATGAGAATTTAAAAACATTAGAAGAAAAATAATTGTTGGAATTGAAAATATCCATTGTGAAGTTCACCTAATCAATTTAAATTGCAAATATCAATTGTTAACTTATCCTTCAGTAAATATTTAATTTTTCACATATATATAAAAACTATATAATTGTGACTTAGATACTCTTACACCTTGTTAGCCTCCACAATGTCCCAAGGCTGAAAGGATATCGATGGAGGTAACCTCAAACTAAGCTTTTAGTTTGGTAGCTAGCCCTACCAAACTACTGAGGGATCTCTATATCAAAAACACATCAAAGGGTTTGATTGGATCAAGAGTGGATTTTAGGCTAGATATCTCAGCTATAGTGTTTTGAAATATTTAGGGTTTTTCTGCTGGATCAGGGATGAAAACCAAGTAACTAGGTCAAAGTATTGAAGGTTACAGCTGCAAGAGATATAGAGGAGAAAGATAGCTATGATTTTGTGATGGCTTAGGATTTTTTCGGTCTAGTGTAGGTTTCTAAAGAGAAATAATATATTAATTATCATGTGCACCATGAATTCATTAATTAAAGAAAAATTACAAAAATTGAAATTCCTAACCAAACAGAGCTTTCGTGAAAAGAATTATGCTTATAAACCTCTTAGGAAAATCACTGAAGAAGGAATATACATTAAGGAGACAAGTATATAATTCATATAGAACTATAATAGAGAGAAAACAATATCACAAACTCACAACATGATAATTCATGAATAATAGCTACAACTGGTCCTTTGATTTCCTGTATAAAATGATGAAGTAGAAGGTACAAGAGTTTCACCCTCTGATGTTCGACCATCAAAATGAATGAAAAATCCATACATATAGAATCAAGAAAAAATTCCCCTTTCTAATGGTTCAAATCCCTCAGTGTAGGAACAACTCACAAATATCTCTCAACAAAACCCTAATGTCTAGGGAGGTTTGAACAAACCCTCCAAATAGAGTTGACTAAGTTGCTGCTCATAAATGAGGTCAAAAATTACATAAAAGAGACCACAACAAGCTCATTTACCATTAATTACATCACATCAACAATAAATTAGAGTTATTAAATCATGAAACCAAGTTTCACTGAGAAAAAGCTCAAAAAAATGCACTACAAGGAAAAGTGAAGCACACTTCTGATAAAGCGCAACGCCTAACTTGTGAGAGGCTAAAAATCCACTTCTAAAAGATGTTCTGGAATGATGAGGATGTATAGTTTTCATTAGAAACCTCAATAAATCCAAATTTACACTCAATGAGGGAGGAAAATGTATTTTCCTACAGCTATTCCCAAAAGCATAGCGCCTGTTTCAAAATAGTGGCAGAAAGTGTGTTTTGACCCCTTTTTTACATTTTAACTCAACCAGATTGCTAACAAGAAACCCCAGGTGGATACCTGAGATTTATGGGTCAAATTCTATCTAGAAATATAAATTTTTTGGCATTTGGATGCTTGAGGAACAAGCACAGTGCTAAGGCGCTGCGCTTTTGGTTGCACTGAGTTTTCAAAATTTGCCAAAAGTCATAAAAAACCAAAAATTTCAAAAATTTCTTCAAAATTCACCAATATTGTCCGATGGAGGCCTGTGATGATGTTTCATGCTATGAGGGAGGCTTCAACAATAAAATCCAACTTATCCTTTTATTTTTTCCACATTATGGTTTCCTTGAGTTTTTTCTTAAACTGCTTGATTTTGACTTGGGAAACCTGATTTCTTGTATAGTAATGCATGGCCATATGTATTTGTAGGATTTTTTTCCTATTTTCCTTCTTGAGAAGCATTTCCATGTGAAAATTCACTCTATCAAGCCATCCTAATTTTCATTTTTCAATTTCTACCAAGATGAGTTCATCAACTATCATTCGAGTTCTTGGTGGAGATGCTTCCTTCTGTTGATCAAGTTCCCTCTTGAGGCCTCTTTTCCTTGGTCTCTTTCTCCCAACCTGTTCTTTCTAATCATCCAAATCATAAATCTCAACCACTGCCTTAAATTTTACATCATATTTTATCAAATCAACCTTGGACTTATTTAAGAGTAGGTGATCTACCTTTAAGTGCATATTCTCTTGCTGCAAGAATGAAACCAAGAAGTTGGCCTTTGAAAAAATCTCCTTAAGTTCTCTGATCTCAACATACTTTTCCATGATGATCTGCTCCAAGTTTTTTTTCTCTTCATTCACCTCCAAGTTTTCCATGTAAGTATCAAGATGTAATGGCTCCTCATCTTGCAACGGTGCCTCTTGGTGTGATAATGATCCATGTTCAACTAATGTAGGCTTTGTAGGCTTAGCCCTTTCAACAATATTTGGAGCAAACACAATCCTATTACCTCTGACATAAGTTTGTGTCACCTCTACCCTAGGAACTCCTTTGGAAGGTTTGCTTCAGGAAGCAACCTCTTGATATGGTGGTGAAGGCAAGGGTGTAGAGTGACTACTCAATTGAGCTGGAGAAGACAAAATAGAATTTGAATATAAAAAAACTTCCCATGAAAAATTGTTCTCTGATAACTGATGGCAAACCAAGACCTTCACCAAGCCATGATGAAACAAACTGCCATGATGATTCTCTCCCATTCTTCTTACCTTCTTTGCCATCTTTACCATGCTCTTATAGAGGTAATAAGCTAATTTTATGGTTTTTACACCATTGAAATGCATCAAGAGCCTCATATGATACTGGTATAAACTTGAGTACCTGCACTCACATATGTAGTACCTCGTGATCAATTTGATGAGAGGGGCATATTTGTCTAGCAAGTGCCTAAATGGAAATATGTGTGTAGGAGTTTCTTTGTATGCTGGATTCAAGTACATTTTGTAATCCCTATGGCTGAGGCAATGATCTATGTCGATAGAGTGAATACCACCCCTGAAATTTTCACCTTGTCTCTCCTCAATCTAGTGGAAAAAGTAATAGTGACTTTGTCATGAAAACCAAATTCCTCAACCTTTTGGAAAAAGGCAAGGCAACAAATATCCTGAAATGGTTTTTTTTTAGGAAGGGTGAAGACACTATCTCATTTTTTGAAGTGGGCTCATACCTGCTGATCTGACCTCTCTTGTGCCTTTTCTTCTCAGTGGTTTCAGAAACCATTGCTGACCCTAGCTCAATGGGAAAGGGAATTATGGTTTAATGAAGGGAAAACCATGGGATTTGGGTAATTTTTGGGAATGAAGGGAGATGAAGGGGTTTAGAGCTTCCTAAATTCTTGAGAAAATTTAGGGGGGCTAGGGAGAGATGTTATGGAGTAGGGGAAAGTGAAATTTAAGGGAATGAGTGAGGGAAAAAACAATCCTAACCTAGAAATGTCTAGTCTTGGCTAGGGTTTGTAGAAAAATAGGGAAAATGAGGAGTAGGGAGTGGGGAAAGTGATTAGGTAGTTGTATAATAGGTAGGGGAAGGTGATTGAGCTCCAGTTTGAGATTTTGTTTCAGCAATTTATCATTATGGACATGAAACCAAGAAAATGAACTAGAAACCCTAGAAGAGGGAATTTCTTCTTCCAATCACAAAATGAATACACAAGAGATGATTTGGAGGGCCCACTTACCTATCTATGATACACTGGAAGTTGTTTTCTAATGAAAAATCCATTTCAATGATGATTTGTGCCAAAAATGGAGAAATCACAGCACTCAAGGAAAAGCAGAGCAAAAGCACAGCACGTGCACAACACCTTGGAGGAATGATCAATCTTGGGAAAAGAAACTTCTTTTTTGAGGGTGAGAGTGAGTTTTCTTGCTGAATAGAGGTTTCTTGAATATGAAATGAGAAAATGAGAGGCTCATTTGGTATTTTTTAGTTTTGGAAATCAATTTTCACTTTTGGTGGTTGAGTGGCCCCACCAAGTCTTTTCACTTTTGATTTGAAACTTTGCAGCTTTAGAACCTTTGAGAAACATATTACATTCATGATTAAAATTAATTTACACTTTAAAACCTTTATTGAACAATTTTCAAAATTACTACTTCAATGTTGGATTTATTAGTGAAATGGCATATTTTTAATGATTCTAACCCTAAAACCTAATGGTGAAACTTCATGAAATGATGAGCAGAATGATTACCATGGTGATGTGACTGAGATGGTGATAGAGACATTTTAGTGGTGACTCATCAAAATGAATGATGGCAATGACCAAAACACAAATTTTTTTGAAAGGAGTTGTAACACACCTAGACACACTAGCCAGTGACCAAATTTTTATTTGAAGACCTACTGAAACCATAAAAAATTGACTTAAAACCCAAAGAAAACCTTGTAAGAGCATATTTGATCACCAGTGACTGGAAATACTAGCATACACTAACATTGGCTCTAGCTGGGGATGAAAGCTCCTTGGAGGTGTCAAGAACACCATAGACCAAGTAACCTTATCCATTGGCCATGGAGTCAATAATAAAGAGACCACAATCAATATTGAAAACTGACTAACAAACTGAACTGACTTTGATTGAAACTAAAAACTTACTGAACTTACAAATCAACGGCCAATCAAGAAGAACTTATGGACTTCACCTCGGGCTTCAAGCTTCGATGATTAACTTCTTCACACTTCAACAAAAAAGTAAAATGATATGTAAAATGATGCTGAGAAAATTGAGAAATTTGATTAAAAGAGGTAGTGCTTGAGAAACCTACCATTGACTGGTCCTCCTCCATAGTCTTGTCCATAAATTTCCTCCAACAAATAGGCATGCTTCCCTCTTGAAGCTAAAATCATGTATGATCCCTTCCACAAGTTCTTGAACTTACAATGCTTTCCTTTATCTTCATTCCGAGCATCCCAATGGAGGACTACATCACCCATATTGAAGTCATCCACCTTTGTTTTCCGGCCACACACTTTCTCGATTCTTTCTTGAAGCTTAGAAGTGTTTTGAAACACTTTCTCCCTGGTTTGTTGCAAATGAATCATTTATTTTATCTGCCACAAAACATCACTCGGTTCACTGCTAACTTCCTACCATATCTTCATGACTGGAACAACAAGAGAAATAGGAAATATTGTATCTACTCCATATACTAACTCAAAAGGCGACATGCCTATGGACTTCTTATTACATACTCTGTCTGCCCACAAGGCATTGATGAATTTATTATGCCAATTTTTCTTATTTACCTCCAACATCTTCTTGATAATATTGACTAAAGACTTATTTGAAGACTCGGCCAATCCATTGCCTTGCGGGTAGGATGCAGTTGAATGACTCAATTTGATATTGTACTTCTCATAAAATTACACCATATTTTTTGACTTAAATGCAGTTGTGTTATCCGTTATTATCTTTTGCAGACAACCAAATCTAGACAAGATATTAGATTCCATAAATTTAATGATAACCAAATAAGTTGCTTGCCTATTTGGGATTGCCTCAATCCACTTTGTAAAATAATTTGTAGCTGTCAAAATCCACTTGTGCTGGGCAGATGATGAAGGATGGATATCACCTATGAAGTCAAGACCCCATTACTGAAAAGGTGCCTAGACTGATATGGGTTGCAAAGGAAGCGGGAGAAACTTCCTCTTCCCTTGGAAAATTTGACATTCGTGACAACTCATCACGGTCTTGTACACATCAGCAAAAAGAGTGGGCCAATATAAACCAACCCTCAAAAGTTTGTTCGTTGTGGTCTTCCAGAATAAATGACTTCCACAATTATCCTTGTCAAATTCACTCATCACCTCCATCGCTTCTCTTTCAACAAGACAATTCAACAGGACACCTACCGGGTCTTTCCAATACAAAACACTATCTAAAATACAATATTTTTAAGCCTTTAATTTCAGTGATCTACCTTTTCTTTTAGACATACTTGACAAAGGATTTAAGTGTTGCAGTACGTAAACAATATCAACAGACCAAGGGGATGAAATGAAAATTTGAGATACCAGTGTCAACAAGTCATCAACCTCCTCTTCGAAAAGTGTTGAAATCAGATTTATGTCCAACGCGTGCAAATTAGATTCTGCCATCAACTTTGCCAAACCTTGTCCCTTGTTCAGCTTGGTCAGCTTGATCTCCAGATCATATTCAAGCATTGGTAGAATCCATTTCCCTCATCTCCCTTCGGGATCAGTTTGCATCAACACATATTTCACCGCCACATTCAGAACATAAGCTATGATGTGAGAGTGAAGGATGTATACCCGAAAGTCTTTCAATGCTTTCACCAAGGCCAAAGCTTGTTTTTCAATAATGTTGTATCTCAACGCTGCATCTCTTATGGTCTGGCTCAAAAAGTAAATTGGTTTCTCCCTCTTTGAATCCTTTTTCAGCATTAGTACGACAGCCAACAAGTGCTCAGAAGCAAATGAAAAGATAATGAAGTCTAAAGCATAACCATGCCTGATAAATGTGGGAGCACATGTTAAAGAAAATTTGAATGAATCAGATGATTTCTTTGAATCTTCTGACCATCTTACCTCGATTTCCTTCTTCAGCATATATGTCATATATCTAAGGTGTTTAGTGTGATTGGGGATGAATCTCCTCAAAACATTTATCTTGTCATTGAATGACTGGATCTCCTTTTTGTTCCTTGGGAAGTTTAGCTGTTAAATTGCTTCAATCCTGGAGGAAACAATGAGGATGCCATATTTTGAGATGATGTGCACAAGTAGTTTTCCCTCCTCCATGGAAAAAAGGTTGTTCTTAGAATTCAGTGAGATGCCGAATTTTCTGTATTTTTTAGACACTATTCTCAAGTGGTGTAGGTGCTCATTATCTGACTGTGAGAATATAGTAACATCATCGAGGTAAACCATAAGAAATACATCAATATGGGAGTTATCAAACTCCTCTTCCATCTGTAGAAATTTTTTTGTCTATTTATCATCCCAAAATACTTCCCAGTATCTCAAATTTTCAGGGACAGTAAGGTGATGCTTCACAAGAATTTCAAACTTTTTAGTAGCATGAATAGGAATTTTAAAATTGCTGGTCATTGTGGCAAGATAATCAGCCATAAAATTATGACTTCTAGGAATCATAGACAATGTATATTCTAGAAAAGTTTAAAGAATATCAAGAATAACATTACGATAAAATCTCATTCTAGGATCTTTGGCCTATTACTCCCTTTTTACCTATTTTATCACCAACTCAGAGTCGCCATATAGTGTAATTCTTTTCGCACCTAGCCAAGTTTTCAAAATTCGGAAACCGGTGATCAAGGCCTCATATTTTGCCTCATTGTTTGAACAGTCAAAATCTAGCTTATAGGAACATAACATTACATTTCGTGGGACTTTATATGACTGATGTATATGACTATGGATCCAGATTCTGATACCATATCCATATTTTCCCAAAGCACCACCAAAATCCATGGTCCAAAGACCCTCCTCATCATCAGGAAGCTGAAATTCTGTGGACTGATATGTTTTTCCTTTTTGACCTATTGTCTCAACCTTTTCTTTACCTTTCTCTAACTCAAGTGGTCTTTGCTACGATTCTATTGATTTTTTCGTTGAAGTGCTTGGCTGCAAGCTTTCGAAATTTTGATTTTTTTTTTTTTGCATCAAGACCACTTGGACGTTATTTGACAATTCTGAATTTATTCACCTTCTACAATTTGACTATATAAATCATTAGTACTATGATTGTTATAAAATATGAAGGACTCTAAATCAGTATGTACAGAGTGAGTTGGGTGATTTTTGGGTTTATCTTTGCTAGTGATCATGTATTTCATTTTCACTTCTTGGTATAACTTCCTAAGTTGGCCAAATACCAGAATTGTATCATATGAAAAATCAAGTTGTAGAGTACCCCTTAATTTGGCTCCCCAAGACCGTGAAAGAAACATGCCATACCTTTGAGGTATGTCAGCAACTACAATATCCATCAACACATTTTTGGCAGGAAATTTATCCAAAGAGACAACTAGGTCTTTGATAAGACCAAGGCATTAGACTCCACTGGAATCAAAAGAATAGAGGTCATGATAGGGTTGAGTTATGTATAGCCCCAAATTATCCATGATGGCCTTCAGAATTAAATTGTGTGAGGCCATGGAATACAACATGTCATTATGGATAATATAATCATGAATCCTCAAGCTGTGATAAAAGGGAGGGACTTCACTGTCTTCAAGATTTTCATCTACGGCTGGGCCAAATAGAAGTTTGGGATGGTCATCACTGAAATTGATCATGTCTGACATCTGATTTAATTTCAACATATTAGCAACATGAAATTTGTATCTATCATTCTTTACAAGCTCAGTAAGGGGAATACAAAATTTTAACTTAGAAAATTTTCTCTCTAAGCTAACAAGTTAGATTGTTTCTCTACCTCTTTTACAATGGTATCTCGCTTTTTAGGCTGCTCTTTTGCTAAATATTCCTTTCTTTGTACTTCATTATCCTTCTTTGATGTACTTGTAGATGGTTCACTTTTCTTGCTCTGATTTATGGTAGTAGACTCCTTCTCCTTGTTTGGACTAGTTTGGGAAGTTTGTTTGGGTTGAGTATCTTTTTGCTGAGTTTTCCTCGTTTGAGTAGAAGTAATAGGAACATCTCAGTTTCTCAAACTGTACTATCTCTGCACTGAGCCGAGAGCATTTAGGTACCCCCTTTGATAGTCTTTAGATTGGACTGCCAACCCATCATCATTTGCAAGGACATGTTCTTGGTCATCCAGCACATATGTTTCCTTGGATTACTCATCATCTTCTGTAAGGAAGATAGGTCCATGATTTTTTGCAAATAGATGGTTCTCTTCAACAATATCATCTTTATCTTCAGGTCCTTGGGCATAGTTTTGTTGTAATGGAGTGCGGGCTTGTTTTTTAGCTTGCTAATCTAGAGCTCTTTGTTCTCTCTGCTTAATCCTAAACTGGGTTATTACTGTTGTCCTCGGAAATTTGGATTCTGGATTTGATTGTATGAATGCCTTTCAGAAATGGACATCATGTCTACTATATTTTCCACAGTTCTAATCCAACTATCCAACGTTTCTTTGCATGAGGATGATGTTTGATCTGGATTTATGCAGGAATGGAACAAAATACACATATAACCATAAATAAAAAAATGCAGCAAAAATTACACTTCATTTCATTAATATCAAATAACAGAATTTTTTTTATAGACAAAATGGAAATAAACTAGCTAGGGATGTATCTTATCTCTAATAAGAGATGTGGTGGTTACCGGCCTCTGAACTGTGTTACAATGAGGCTCGAGGGCCTATTTATTATTGAGAAACAATCGAAAACCCTAAACATCCAAAAGCCTAGCCCTAGGAGATGAAGTGCCAAAACTATGGGCCCTATTTGGGTAAATTGGTACATCAACTTCACAGGGACGTAACTTTGGCATACAATCTCCGTTTGACGCGCACCATACCTCGTTAGAAATATCTATCCGAGGAATACAATTTTTCAATGAGAAAATTTTTTCTATGATGCATGTTGCTCCTGTTTTTCCCAAAAAACGTAATTTAGGGCCTCAAAATGACTCCAGAAGTTCAGGACCCAAAAAAATGATAAAAAAAGTAAATTGTGTTATAATTAAGGAAACTGAAAAACCGAAAGAAACAATGGTGGGGCCCCCAGTGGAATAGGAGAGTGGCCACCAATATCCACTTGTATCATTCCTCCCCCCTTAGGAATAAATGGTCCCCATTGCGTTGAGTTCCTCCATGAGATGAGGAAACTTCTGTTGAACTTGGTCCTTGGTGAACCACTTCCCTTGGTGCAAGAGTTGGCCAGCTTTGACAACCCGATACAGTTAAATGTTCAGCTAGAGATTTTTTCTTGATTTGCATGTCCATGATATAATCTGTGGTGGCCTATTTCATGCATTCTGGGTTTAACTCTGTTGGTGTGAGTTCTTCTGCAATGTTAGAGGTGTCCAGTAGAGGTGGGAAGTACGGCCAAAGGCAGTCCACATTTAATACTGGGTGCAGACCAAGGAATGGTGGAATACTGAGCTCAAAGGAACTGTTACCTATAGCCTTGGTGATGGTGTACAACCAATATCGGAGTGGGTGAAGCTTGCAGTGGGGTCTAGTGAGGCACTCCTTTTTCAAATGTAGCCACACTTTGTCGCCCACCTGGAAGTTGTGTGGCACCAGATGGTGATCATGTTGTTGCTTGTGCTTAGCATTGGCTCTATCAAATATGTCATGAACCTATTAGAGGATGTGCTGAATGTGCTCAATGAAGTTTCTCACTTTGTCAGCTTTAGACTGGACATGAATCGAATCGGCCTGAGTAGCCACAAATGACATGGCTATGTCAATGGGACATAGTGGTTGAAACCCCAGGCCCACCTGAAAGGAGCTGTGACCAGTTGAGCTATGGAGAGCCCAGTTATAACTCTGTTGTACATAAGGAAGGCTCTCATCCCATGTGCGTGGATGATTTGAATTTTACATGTGAAAAATGTGTACAATCATCCTGTTGACGACCTCCGTATGGCCATCGGTTTGGGGATGGAAAGTTGTGGACTTGGTGAGCTTGGTGTCCAACATTGACCAAAGGCTAGACCAAAAAGTGTTGAGGAAACTGTTGTCCCGATCTAAGATGATAGACTATGGGATCCCAAAGTGCACCCACACTCATTCAAAGAAGAGTTTAGCAGTGGCTTCTATTGTGATATTCTTCTTGCAGGCCGACATAATGGCCATCTTCGAGAATCCTAGAGACTTGACTGTAGTATGCTTCCCAAATCATCTTGGCACCCTGGCTTGAAGGAATACAAAGGTGTCCTAGCTGACATAGCAGTGCATCCTGGAGGTGAAATTTTTTAACTTGCGTACCCTCCAAGAGTGTCTTGTATGTGTGGCCAAATTCTAGATCCCTCTTATAGAGAAGCGACCAATCAGAAGTCTCGTGCCCACAAGAGTTGAAAATGGTGGTTAGCGCCACAATCGGTGGTCGGCTAAGGCAGTCTGCAACATTATTGGTGCTGCCCTTCTTGTACTTAATGTTCAAATGAAATTGTTGTAGATATGTGGACCACTTTTGATGGCGATCATTCTGTAGCTTCCCTTGTGTCTGTATGAATTGCAGGGGTCGATGGTTTGTGTGGTTGACTATTTCCTTCCCCAAAATGTAATGCTTCCATTGGAGGAAAGCCTGCATAATGAAATACATTTATTTGTCATAAGAGGGATACTTTCAGACTGTGTCGGACAGTGTCTCATTATGATATGCCACGAGATGCCCCTGTTGAGTAAGAACTCCCCAATAGCATATTCAAAGGGATTTGTCTCGATCTCAATGTTTGTTGCAATTTTGGTAATGTGAGCACTGTGGTAGAGTAGAGCCGATGTTTCAATTCTACAAACGCCTTCTGTTGAGATTATGACCAAAATAATTTTTCCTTTTCTCCTCCCTTAGTGACTTGACTCAAGGGCCAATTGATATGAGATAATCCCAACATGAACCTGTGGTAGAAATTAGCAAGAACCAAAAATCTGTGAAGCTCTGTTAGAGTGGTTTGGGTTGACCAATCCCAAATTACTTGGATCTTGGTTGGATCCACATGCACCCCAGATACTGAACCTGGGTCATGCGAAAAGTGTACTTCTCCAAATTGGCACAGAACTTGTGTTGCCCCAATGTTTGAAGGACCTTTCAGATGTGGTGAAGGTGCTCTTCCCATGTCTGGCTGAAGATCAGGATGTCATCCAAGTACACTACTACAAACGATTTGGTGAATGGCCGCAAGATGTCTTCCATCAGCCTCATGAATGTTGCAGGAGCATTCGTCAACCCAAAAGGCTTGATCAGCCATTCGAAAAGGCCCTGCTTGGCTTTGAAGGAAGTCTTCCACACATTAGAGGGTTTGATTGGTACCAGGTGATACCTGGACTTCAAGTTGATCTTGCTGAAATTATTTCCCCTTTGAGTTGATCTAGAAGGTCATCAATCTATGGGATCGGGTACCTATTTCGGATAGTGATCTTGTTTAATGCCTGATAGTTAATACATAGTCTCCAAGTCCCATCCTTCTTCTTCACCAACATTATTGGGCTCCCACAGGGCGATGAAATTGACTGGGTGTGACCTTTCTGCAGTAGCTCCTGAATTTGCCTCTTGATTTCATCGTTCTCCAGAAAATAGCGTCGATAGATCGATTGATTGGGCAGCTACACACTTGGGGTCGAATCAATGGGGTGCTTGACCTGACAGTGCATGGGTACTCCTGTGGGTGAGGTAAATATTTCCCTATACTCCTCGACGACCTTGTCCATTTGTTGTTTTCATGCGGAGAAACCCTGTCTTGAGGTCGTGGCCACAGTATTCTTCTTGCCATGGGGTGGGATCATCAAGAAAAGAAATTTCCCTGTTTTGGAAATGAGCTTACTACATTGTTTTGTAGTAACCAAAGAGATAGTGGCAGGAATTGGTACCTCTGGTATCCTATACAACTTATTGCCCAAAGTAACAAAAATAGTGCGAGGTCGGGAATCATACACAACATGTCGCTTCCACAAGTATGGTTTGCCTAATAATACATCACAAACATCAAGAGGTGCAATGTCACATAATACCTCATCCATGAAGGGCTTAATGCTGTAGGGAAGGTGACACTGCTAGCTAAGGTAGAGATCTCGTCCTTGGTGAAGCCACCCGATGGTGTACGGTTGTGGTTTTGTTGTGGTCAGCAAGCCCAACCACTTCACGACCTCTACTAAAATGAGTTTCTTTTGGCTCCCACTATTGACAACAAATTGTAGTAGGGAAACCCTTCCCCACATATGGGAGTGGAAGAGACTCTCCCCCTCCTCTGGATCTTTCGGTTCCTCCTTTTGGATCTTTGCAGTGGCAACAGTGGCATTAGGCTCCGCATCAATGATCTTCTTCCCTTTGTTATTCCCCTTATCTTGTTTTGATTCAGAGTTGGAGCATGCATTTGATTTAGAATCTCTCATCTCGGCCACCAGTGACTGTTTGGCCCAACACTCACTTGTGTTGTGAGTGGAGCTCTTATGGAACTCACACCACTTTCGCATGTCCTTCTTTGGCTTCACGGTGTTTTTCATTGCTTGTGGATTTGGTAGGTTGTCTTGGGCCACCATGCCTTGGCTTTATCCTTTTTTCTGCGATTTAGGGGCACCTTTCCCTTGCTTTTGATTCGCAAATCCAAAGTCTCGCTTCTTCTGTTTGAAGTTTTTCTCAATCTTGGCAGCGTACCGGTATGTCGTACCAAGTGAGGAGATGTTGAGGAACTCCATTTCCTCCTAAATTTACCTATGCAGACAACTACGGTACTTCAGCACCAAATTTTTCTCTAAACCTTTGATACCCAACTTTGTACGTAGGGTATGGAACAAATTCTTCAGCCATGCACATCTTGATCCCTTTGATGCCGCAACATAGTACATTGTATGTACTTGTCCTCATAGCTCCCCACGAGATAATATTGTTCCTTGATGGTGTCTTGGAAAGAATTCTAAGTGGGTATGACCAAGAATAGATAAGGTTCCCACTCGTCCTTTTTCTCATAGTAGGTTTCCCACCAGTCCTTGACATGGGGGCTAGCTTTGAGGAGTGCAAAAATAATCTTCTCCTGGTCAGAAAAGTCATGAACCAAGAAATATCCTTCTAATAGATTAAACCATCTATCTATGATGTTTGCATCTATTTGGGCCTCAAATATGGGAATTTCAAATTTTACTTGTACCTTAAAAGGAATTGTGCCTCCAGAGTGGATGTTGGATGCAGGTGCGCCACCGATGGGCAGTCGTTGAAGGATCTGGGAAAATTTATCCATCATCGCATTCCTTTGTTTTTCGAGGGCCTACTTGAGCAATATTTTGATAGGATCTCTTGCTCCCTCATCTTTCTTTTCATCCCCATGGGCAGTCGTTATTGTTTGTGACGCTGATCTTGCAAAGGTTCAACCAGATCGAGCCCTAACTCCTTATACCTTGACCTCGTTGGGGACATGCAAAGAAGGATCGAGAAAGAGCTGACCTCTCTAATACCACTAATCCAGATTTATGAAGGAACGCAACATAATACACATATAACCATAAATACAAAAACTCAGCGAAAATAACCCTTCATTTCATTAATATCATAGAACTGAAATTTGTTTACAAACAAAATGGAAATAAAATAGTTAGGGCACTGATAGCTTATCTCAGAGAAGAGATGTGGTGGCTACCGGCCTCTGAAATATGTTACAATGAGGCTTGAGGGTCTATTTATTATTGAGAAACAATGGAAAACCCTAATCATCCAAAAACCTAACCTTAGGAGATGAAGCACCAAAACTATGGGCCCCGTTTGGGTAAATAGGTACATCAACTTCTCAGGGACGTAACTTTGGCATACGATCTATGTTTGACATGCATCATACCTCATTAGAAATATCTATCTGAGGAATACAACTTTTGAGTGAGAAACATCAGTCCACAACCCATGTTACTCCTGGTTTTCCTAAGAAATGTCGTTTAGGGCCTCAAAATGACTCTGGAAGTTCACGACCCGAAATACTGCTAAAAATAGTAAATTGTGCTATAATTAAGGAAACTGAAAAACTGGAAGAAAAAATGGTTGGGCCCCAAGTGGAATAGGTGGTTGGCCAACAATATCCACCTAGATCAATGGTTCTTCCTTAATTGTAACTCTCTTTTCAACTTTTCTTTTTGATTTCTTGATCAACAGATAGGATTCAACGTTGACCGCATTTCTCTGCATTCCTCCAATGAGGTGGGATTTCTTTCTCTAAGCTGATATGCCATATCAGGGTCAAATGCATATAGATAATGAAACAAGGCCAATTCAATCAGAGGTTTGATGTTGTAGGGAATGGAATTGTACACCTTATTGAAGCGGGTAGTATAGTAGGCTTCCTTTTCAATGAGTTATACTTGGCCAATATCTGTAGAGGATTTTTATTTTCCTCCCACTTAGCGAGGAAAATATCTATTAACTATTGTGAATTCTACACTGAACTAGGTACCTAACTCTGAACCACTTTTTCACTTCTCCTAAGAAACTCTGAGCAATAATTCTCATCTTCGCATCATCATTATCTACCTCTTCTAAATCTATGAAATATGTGATTTTGTTAATGTGTTGCCTAGCTATAACCTCGGTGGTTCCATAAAAAAGAGGTAGTGTTTTCCCATAGTTCTAAGGTAAATCAGTGAGTTGTCCTAGCATAAATAATGATGAAAATCTAGCCATAGTTTTTCTAGAAGGTAAACTTGTAGTCACAACAGGAAGTGCTGGTATGAGAGGTGGTTGTGTAGGAGGAAGTGTGGATGATGAAGAAACAACAGTGTGAGGGTATGTAGCAGCAGTGTGAATAGATGTAGTAGAAAGACGATCAACAAACAAGAGCTCTTGCTGATATTGTATAAAAGCCTTCTCGGAGGTATATTGAAGATGGTTTGCTAGTTTTTTAAGTTTATCAAATTGACTCCAAACCTTCCTATCAAAATCTGCTTCTGAATTGGATTCTACGGATGAGAAAATTGTTTCAAGCTTTAAAGGGTCGATTACAATTTCAGACAGAGATGTTATTTCAGATAACCTTACAAGATAAAATAAAATTTCGGAAAAAGATGTTTCGGATTTCGATCTAAACAGTGATAGCTCTAACTTTAGATCAAAAGGAATATATTCCAGTGTTAGCAATTCTGAAGGTAGAGATGTAGACCTTACCAAAGTAGATGAACTTGACTAAATCTCTAAATGCTGAGGTATTTTTTTTCTTATGAGCCTTTCTGGATCTTCAACGGGAGATGTTAGATGTGGATCTGGATTCGATCGTGTATGCCTTTTAGGAGCCAGTGTTGAATTGTTTCTACACTTTGGCTCTCTGCAACTTGAATCAGCCTTCTCAAACACTAGGTCCTCTCACTCACGGGCCTAGAATTCGATGAAAATGTAAGAATACACCCAAGGGTGATATGTGACTTCTCTCCCCCACAACTACGCCAGAAATTTTATCCTCCACAATGTCCCAAGGTTGAAAGGATATCGACAAAGGTAACCTCAAACCAAGCTTTTAGTTTGGTAGCTAGCCCTACCAAACCATAGAGGGATCTCTCTATGAAAAACACAACCAATGGTTTAACTGGATCAAGAGTGGATTTTAGGCTAGATAGCTCAGTTTTAGGGTTTTGAAAGATTTAGGGTTTTTCCATTGGATTAGGGATGAAAACCAAGTAACTGGGTCAAAGCATTAAAGGTTATAGCTACAAGAGATATGTCTTAGGAGTTTTTTTGTATTGTATAGGTTTTGAAAGAGAAAGAAGATCTTAATGTGCATGTGCACCATGAATTCATTAATCAAGAAGAAAAATCAAACAAAATGACATTCCTAACAAAACAAAGCTTTCATGAAAAGAATTATGCTTATAAATGTCTTAAGAAAATCAATGAAGAAGGAAGATATGCAAAAGAGACAAGTATATAATTCATATAAAACTATAACAGAGAGAAAACAATATCACAAACTCATAACATGAGAATTCATGAATAATAGCTCCAACTGGTCCTTTGATTTCCTGTATAAAATTATGAAGTACAAGCTACAAGAGTTTCACCCTCTGATGTCCAACCATCAAAATGAATGAAAAATCCATACATATAGACTCAGAAAAAAATTCCCTCTCTTAGGGGTCAGATCCCTCAGTGTAGGAACAAGTCACAAATATCTCTCAACAAAATGCTAATGTCTAGGGAGGTTTGAACAAACCCTCCAAATAGAGTTGACTAAGCTACTCATAAATGAGGTAAAAAATTACACCAAAGAGACCAAAAAAAGCTCATTTACCCTTAATTACATCACATAAAGAATAAATTATATTAATTACATCATCAAACCAAGTATCACTGAGAAAAATCTCGAAAAAATGCACTATAGGGAAAAGCGCAGTGCCTGACTGATAAAGCGCAACACACTTCTAATAAAGCATGGCACCTGACTTGTGAGAGAATTTGTGAGGCCTTCCCATGCTCCAAATACACTTCTGAAAGATGTTCTGGAAAGACGAGGATGTATATATGTCATTAGACACTTCAAGAAAGCCAAATGGACACTCCGTGAGGGAGAAAAATGGATTTTCCCACAACTACTCCCAAAAGCACGACACTTGTTTCAAAATAGTGTCAAAAAGTGTGTATTTGACCCCTTTTTTGACATTTTCTCTCAACCAAATTGCTAACAAGGAACCCCAGGTGGATAGCTGAGATTTATGGGTCAATATCTATCCAAGCATATCAATTTTTTGGCATTTAGATGCTTGAGGAAAAATCGCAGCACTAAGGCTCAGTGCTTTTGGCTGTACTGAGTTTTCCAAATTTGCCAAAAGTCACAAAAAACCAAAAATTTCCAAAATTTCTTCAAAAATTCACCAAAATTGTCCCATGGAGGCCTGTGATTATGTTTCATGCTATGAGGGAGGCTTCAACAAGCAAATCCAACTTATCCTTCTCCTTTTTCCTCATTAGGGTTTCCTTAAGTTTTTTCTTCAACTACTTGATTCTGACCTGGGAAACCTGATTTCTTGTATAGTAATACATGGCCATATGTCTTTACAGGTTTTTTTTCCTATTTACCTTCTTGAGAAGCATTTCCATGTGAAAATTCATTCTATCAAGCCATCCTACTTTGTCTTTTTCAATTTCTACCAAGATGAGCTCATCAAATGTCATTTGAGTTCTTGGGGGAGATGCTTATTCTACTGCTCAAGTGCCCTATTGAGGCATCATTTCCTTGGTCTCTTTATTCCAACCTACTCTTCATGATCATCTGAATCATCAATCTCAACCACTGCCTTACCTTTTACATCATCTTTTCTCCAATCAACCTTGGGCTTATTTAAGAGTAGTTGATTTACCTTTAATTGCATATTCTCTTGTTGTAAGAATGAAACCAAGAAGTTGGCCTTTAACAAACTCTCCTTAAGTTCTCTGATATCAGCATCCTTCTCCATGATGATCTGAACTCGTGTTTTGTTCTCTTCATTCACCTCCAAATCTACCATGTCAGTGTCAAGATGGAATGGCTCCTCATCTTGAAATGGTGCCTCATGGTGTGATGATGATCCATGTTCAATTGATGTAGGCATGGCTCTTTCAAAAATATTTGGAGCAAACACAAGCCTCTTACTTCTGACATAAGTTTGTGTCACCTCTACCCTAGGAAATATTTTGGTAGGTTTTCTTGAGGAAGCAACCTCTTGATATGCTGGTGAAGCCAAGGCTGTAGAGTGACTTCTAGATTGAGCTGGAGTAGACAAAAGAGAATTTGAATATACAAAACCTTCCCATGATAAATTGATATCTGATAATTGATGGAAAACCAAGACCTTCAGCAAGCCATGGTGAAACAAACTAGCATGATGATTCTCACCCATTCTCCTTACCTTCTATGCCATATTCACCATGCTCTTGTAGATGTAATGAGGTAAGTTTTGTGTTTTTACACCAGTGAAATGCATCAAGGGTCTCATATGATACTGGTATAACCTTGAGTACCTGACATCACATGTGAAGTACCTCATCATCAGTTTCATGAGAGGGGCATATTTGTCTAACAAGTTCCTAATGGAAATATGTGTGCAGGAGTTTCTTTGTATGCTGGCTTCAAGTACATTTTTTAGCTATCAAGGTCAAGTTATTTTCTCTTGAACCAATTTTATCCACTGTTTGGAATCCCCATGGCTGAGGCAATGATATCTGTCAAAAGAGTGAATACCACCCCTGAAATTTTCACCTTGTCTCTCCTAAATCTAGTGGAAAAAGTACTAGTGAGTTTGTCATGAAAGCCAAATACCTCAACCTTTCGGCAAAAGGCAAGGCAACCAACATCCTGAAATTATTTTTTGAGGAAGGGTGAAGACATGAACTCATTTTCTGAAGTGGGCTCATATCTGCTGATCTGACCTCCATTATGCCTTTTCTGCGTAGTGGTTTCAGAATCCATTGCTGGCCCTAGCTCAATGGGAAAGGGAATTAGGTATTAATGAAGGGAAAAACATGGGATTTGGGTAATTTTTTGGAATGAAGGGAGATGAAGGGGTTTAGGCTTCCTAAATTCTTGAGAAAATTTAGGGGCGTAGGGAGAGATGTTAGGGAGTAGGGGAAAGTGAAATTTGAGGGAATGAGTGAGGGAAAGGGGTTTAAAGAGGGAAAAAGCAGTCCTAACCTAGAAATGTCTAGTCTAAGCTATGGATTGTAGGAAAATGGGGAAAATGAGGAGTAGGGGGTGGGGAAAGAGAATAGGTAGGGGAATGTGAGTGAGCTCCAATCTAGGAGTTTCTTTCAGCAATTTATCAACATAAACATGAAACCAAGCAAATGAACTAGAAACCCTAGAATAGAGAATTTCTTCTTCCAATCACAAAATGAAGACACAAGAGATGATTTGGAGGGCCCACTTACCCATCTCTGATACACAGGAATCTGTTTTCTAAGGAAAAATCCACTGCAATGATGATTTGTGCCAAAAATGGAGAAAGCGCAGTGCTCAGGGAAAAGCACAGTGCATGTGGAGCACTTGCGCAGCGAATGCACAACATAGTGGAGGAATGAGCACTCTTGGGAAAATAAACTACTTTTCTGAGGGTGAGAGTGAGTTTTCTTGTTGGAGATAGGTTTCTTAAGGATGAAATGAGAAAATCATAGGCTCATTTTGTCTTTTGTAGCTTTGGAAATAAATTTTCACTTTTGGTGGTTGAGTGGTCCCACCAAGTCTTTTCACTTTTCGTTTGAAACTTTGCAACTTTAGAACCTTTGAGAAATATATTACAATCATGATTGAAATGAAATTAAAATTTAAAACCTTTATTGAAAAAATTTCAAAATTACTACTCCTTATGTTCGATTTATTGGTGAAATGAGAGATTTTTAATGACTTTGACCCTAAAACCTAATGGTGACACTTCATGAAATGATGAGTGGAATGATTACCATGGTGATGTGTCTGAGATCATGATGGAGATGTAGAAATTTTAATACAAATGTGTATTTCCTGGATTCTCCTAATCTAACAATTAAATGCCACTATTAAATACATAATCGCTTCTACAAAAAATTCTTGCGGAAATTTAAAACACGATCGCCAATTGCAAACGCATGAAGAAAGATCAATCATACATAGCACATATGTTTTTACCGGGAAAGCATAAATATAAAATCCCACTATCATATATTATGTATATATCATGGATCATGAAACAATATCATACAAAACTCTAATCCAAGAGCTCTCAGTACAATATACAATCGTCTCACATTGTCATACAAAAATTGGAAAATACATGCACCAATTTACTGCCTCCTAACAGCCTGCCTCCACTATGAAATCCCTGCTGATCACAATCCCTAAATGAATGAGATATTTCCTTGCCTTGACTGCACAATCCTTGTTGGCATCTCCAATGTGTGTGTGGTTGCATGAGTACACCCACTAATGTCACAATTGATAGTCAAACTGTCTCTTTCACCTATCTCTCAACTAGGTTTCCACTGGATCTGACATGCATGTAGTTAACAGTAGTAAATATTCAGTTGCATGTGAGATCACTCCATGTGAATTAATTTAATATTTAATTTACTGATCTCTCACTAGTGTATCTTTAGTTACAACTAGTTACAACTAGCACAACTGAGTTTAACTCACTTAACTAAGTTAAAATACTTTACAACTCACATAAATACACATCCAACTCTCTTACAACTTCGAATCACTCAGTTACAACTAAGTCCATTTTCATGTCCCACCAACCAACCTTAGAACTCGAAATAAATTTAGCTAACTGGTTTTCCACTTCAGTTAACTGAAATCAAGTGCTTCAAGAGAATATAGTAATATTTATTGTCCAATTATTATTAATAGATAATAATAATCAACATGCATTCATAAATAGACATGCGATCTATAAATAGACTTCGCACATGCATATTAAAATAGAAATTCATCTATAAATAAAATTTTCTCACCATTCTAAAAATAGAATCCCGCTATAAATAGAATTTTCTCACCATTCTAAAAATAGACATACACCTAAAAATAGTCTGCGAGCTCCACCTAGTGTAGGTGCTTAATTTTCACTAGGATCATCATCCCATTGAATCTCAACACTCCCTCTCAACAAGAAAGGGATTATCCTTCACCCCGATCCTATCTCTATGGTATTCGAATTTTCTCCTAGTGAGCGCCTTCGTCAGAATATCTGCATCTTGATCCTTCATAGGAATGTACTAAAGCAACATGATCTTTTGCTGCACAATCTTTGATATGATGATATCGGATATCTATATGCTTAGATCTATCATGAAACAAAGGATTAATTGAGAGTTTAATGCAACTCTGATTATCACAATGAATCATTGTAGGATATAAATGAGAACCTAACAAACCAACTGTAGGAATTTACAAGGTAAGTTCCATAGATCAAGAACCAAAGGTCCCCGCTCACAAACAGATCAAAAATCAGTACACTAGTATAATCACATGGTTAAAACCCTCAAAAAGGGAAACAGTCCACGCCCTAAGCCAATGCGGACACTTCAGGGAATTTATTAATATACAAGAAAAGTTACATATGTTTCTCTCATAAACGGTTACTAGACAAATGACCCTCCATGCTCTTTAAATAGAGATCATGGACCAATCGGGTGTTAAGCCACGAATCAAGTGTCATTAATACCGAGGTGAGAGATAACCGTCGGATCACTACAAATTGTGACCGTCAGATTATAAGTTACAAATGTACATGGTAAAGAAACACACTTTACCTAACTCTACACTAGACTAAGTTATTCTTAACTATTTCCTATGTGTCGGAATATCCTAACATCCCCCCTTAAGAACAACTTGGGATAGGATTAAAGGATTTACAAAGGTGACACAAAAGGAGCCTATTTCCTATGTGTCGAAATATCCTAACATCCCCCCTTAAGAACAAATTGGGATAGGATTGAAGGATTTACAAAAGTGACACAATAGGAGAAGGAAGGAGGCATTATAGCCTATCCCCCCTTAATGACAACTTTCCTGAACTCCAAGCATGGATCGAAGTTTGGTAAACTTTGCTTCTATGAGAGCCTTCGTAAAGATATCGGCTACTTGATCATTGGTTGGACAATACTGCACTTCAAGAACACGATCATGAATGAGCTTTCTGATGAAGTGTATGTGGAGTTCAATGTGTTTCATACGCTGATGTTGAACTGGATCTTTACATAGATGAATGGCACTCTGATTATCACACCAAAGTGTAGTTGGATGTTGCTGATGAAGACCAAATTTAGACAGGATCTGACGAAGCCACATGGCTTCCTTGCGGGCTTCAATTGCACCATGATACTATGCTTCTGCTAAAGAAAGGGAGATGGCACTTTGTTTATTACAAGACCAAGTAATAGGTCCTGAACCAAGAGCGAATACATATCCTGCAATGGACTTCCGATCATCAGGGTCATGAGCCCAATCAGAATCAGTGAAACCAATCAACAAGGGAGATGCTCTTGCACTGTAATGAATCCCAAACTGAACTGTACCTCGAATATATTGAAGTATTATTTTAGCCACTTTCCAGTGACTTTCATGAGGTTGGTGCATAAACTGAGCAACAAGGCCAACGACAAAGGAAAGGTCAGGACAGGTATGGGTTAGGGACAAAAGTTTACCAACAAGTTGACGGTATAAGGTAGCATCAACTTCAGGGGTAGTACAGTTGACTGAAAGCTTGACTCCAGACTGAAAGGGAGAAGGGGCATGATTACAGTCTTCCATGTGAAAGTGGTGTAGAAGATCATAGGCATACTTGGACTGAGAGAGGGTAATGCCTTCCTTGGATTGCAAGACTTGAAGACCAACGAAATAATTCAAGTGTCCTAAGTCTGTCATTTCAAACTTATTTTTGAGTCTAGACTTCACATGGTTTATATGGTTTGGATCACTACCAGTAAGGATAAGATCATCAACATAAAGAACAAGGATGGTGAAGGGATTACCCACCTTCTTGGTGTAGACAGTGTTGTCAGAATGACAGCTAGAAAAGCCATTATCTAACAGAAATATATCCATTTTGGCATACCAAGCCTGAGGAGCTTGTTTGAGACCATAGAGAGACTTTCTAAGGTGACAAACAAGGCTGGAGTCTTTTTGGATAAAGCCAGGGGGTTTTTGCATGTAGATTTCTTCATGCAAATCTCCATGTAAGAAGGCAGATTTAACATCCATCTGATGGACTTCCCATTTAAAGGAGGCTACAAGGGAAAGAACAAGGCAGATAGAATTCATTTTGGCAACAGGGGAGAAGGTTTTAGTATATTCAATGCCTTCAACTTGTGAAAAACCTTTAGAAACAAGACGAGCTTTATGTCTATCCACTTTTCCATTTGGTCTAAACTTTGTTTTGTAAACCCATCTGCATCTGACAAGTTTTCTTCCTTTTGGAAGAGGAACAAGATCCCAAGTATTGTTTACCAATAAGGAATGATACTCTTCATTCATAGCTTCATCCCAATCTGGATGACCAGAGGCTTCTTCAAAGGTTTCTGGATCAAGTTTTTCTGGAACTTGAGCCAATAAGGAAGAGGCTCTTTCGAACTGAGAACGTGTACATCGTCGATCGGCAGGGTCACCTGCAAGAGAACCTGCTACATCCTGAGTAGAGCAGACCCATCTTGGAAGCGGTGGAGTATAAGGAACAATTTCACGAGATGGAGGAGGATTTTCATCCTCGCTGTCATCATCTGAACTAGAAGGAATGCTATTAAAAATAGAATAGAGAGAGAGAGAGGTGGCACATATGCCAAATCAGGCTCGCAGGCCAAAGGTGGCACACCCACCAAACTAGGCTCGCAGGCCAATATATTTTCATCAAACTTTACATCTCTTCTAATGATTATATTTTTGGATTTGGGTTGAAGAAGTCTATATCCTTTGACATCTTCAGAATATCCAACAAAAATACATTTTTCACTCTTAGGTTCTAAGGCTTTATGTTTCGCATATGGAATATGGGCCCAAGCATCACTTCCAAAAACACGAAAATGAATTACATCTGGTTTGATTGAGCTCCAAGCTTCTTCTGAAGTTATATTCTTTAAAACCTTAGTAGGAGTGCGATTTACCATGTAATTTACACAGTTAATGGCTTTTGCCCAAAAATTGAGACCAAGCCCTTTAGATTGAAGCATACAATTAGCCATTTATTTTAAGGTGCGATTCTTCCTTTCATCTACACCATTTGTTATGGAGTATATGGAACAATATGTTGCAATTGAATGCCATGCTCAATGCAAAAGTTGATAAATTTGTTGTTAACATATTCTCCGCCATTGTCTGATCTTAACTTAAGAATTTGATGTCCAGATTGTTTCTCAACAAAGGCCTTAAAGGCCAAGAACATGTTAAAAACTTCACTCTTGAGTTTTAAGAAATATACCCAAGTGTGTCTGGAAAAATCATCAATGAAGGTTAAGAAGTACTTGCAACCAGAGAAAGAAACAACAGGAAGTGGACCACATAAATCACTGTGCACAAGTTGCAAAGGGGCTGAAGCGTGCCAAGAGGCCCGTTTGTCAAAACTATCCCGATGATGTTTTCTAAGTACACATCTGGAGCAAACACCATCCCGGCAAGATACCATAGGAAGGCCCGTCACCATATTTTACTTACATAGAGTTTGAAGAGAGCGATATTTTAAGTGACGAAATTGCTCATGCCAAAGTTTTCTCACATCATCATTATGAGCAACAAAAACAGAGGGAAGAGATGATGACCCAAAGTTGTCAAACTTATACAACCTTGTGGAATCATCATCAATGCCAGTAGCTAAAATATGTTTAGGATCTTTGAGGTCCTTGATTACAACATCATGAGGTGAGAATTCTACTATTTTCCCATCAGCAGCTTGCTTTACCTTGTAGATCCATCTTGAACCTACCACTAATTTATCAATCGACCTTGGAACAATTTCCCAAGCACTATTTTTGACAATGGAGTCATACTCCTCCACCATTGCATCTACCCATGTGGGCTCCTACACTGCTTCCTGAAAGGAAGATGGCTCAGTCACAATATATTTGCTCATGAGAGCCATGTATCCAATGAATCGGTCAAGAGACTGTCTTTGTATGCGTTGTGATATAAGGACCCCTACATTCTGTGTCGCATCAAGCTTCTATCTCTCAGCTTCTGTGGTACGCCTTCTGCCAGTTTTGATGTTTGGCTCTGTGTGAGTGGACCCCTCCACTCCATGAACCTCCTCCTATGGCTGATCCACATCTAGAGACTAATCTTTGGGAACCAAAAGTTCCTCCTCCGCATGTAAGTCTAGCTCCGACTCAAGCGACAACTTCATGGCTTTCTCCTCATTGAATTTTATAGCCCATTGCACCACAATCATTCAACTGTTTGGAAAATACACACGATAATTATGGGGTGTTTCTGTGTACCCCACAAATATCCAAACTTCAACAGTCGACTCCAGCTTCTTCCCGGCATTCTTGGTCACATGTAGATAAACATATGAGACAAAAATGTTAAAGTGAGAAACATCCAGTTTCTTACCAATAAAGCTTCTTCAAGTGTACTCATGCCAAGTGCTTTATGAGGACAATGGTTTTTCACATAAACCGTAGTGTTGCATGCTTCCACCCACAAATTCATTGGTAGGCCCTGATCATGCAGCATCGCTCGTGCAACACCCACAATCGTTCTATTCTTCCTCTCTGCGACCCCATTTTATTGTGGGTTATGAGGCTCTCACTTGCTTCCCTGAATCTTTCTCAACCAATGCCTTAAACTCACAGAAATTTGAGAATGTTTGATCCTTCTTCTGCATGAATAAGATCCAAAATTTACGATAAAAGTCATAAAAAAATAACATAATACCTATGTTTTTCTGTTGAAGCAACCGAGAACGGTCCACACGTCTGTGTGAACTCTCTCTAGGATCACCGAAGCACGGTTCTCCTTTTCATGAAAGGTGGACTTTACATACTTCCCCATGGTGCAACCCTTGCACTGATCTAGCTGAGCAAGTGCTCCCATTGGAAGTCCAGTAGATATTTGTTGCATGACTTTCAAGGCTCCACGATGAAGATGGCCCAATCGCCTGTGCCATAATTCACCCTCATCTCGGCTCACCACTTTTTCTGCCTTGCCCATCATGGCAGCATAGCCATCTACCTCAAGCTTGTAGAGAGTCTTGACTCGAATACTTATCCTCTTGGCTTGACCCATTGTTTTATGTCACAAGAAAGCTTTTCCATCGCTGAAAACAACATCATAGCCTCTGTCCTCCAACATCACGACTGAGACCAAGTTTTTCTTCAGACCTGGAACATGCATAACATCTTTCAATTGAAATGGTTTACCTAACTCCCTATCAAAGGTAATGGTACCAATTCTGGTCGCACTGTATCGTCCATCATCTTCCATCTTTATAAGCATCTAGAGATCTTTCTCCTCCAAGTCACTGAAAATCTTCTTATCTCCCGTCATGTGGAAGGAAGCACCACTATCAAGATACCACATCGATCCCATTGCACTTGATACCAATCATGTGATCAAAGAGAAATCAAGTTCAAATTGCGAGGAAAGGGCCTCACCAGCTGCAACTCCAACAGCCTTCTTGTTCTTATTCTTTTGTGGGCAGTTAGAGGAGAGATGCCCATGTTCGTGACAGTGAAAACACATCACCTTGGACAAATCCAACTTCTTGCCTTTAGCCTCATATTTTGAGTGGAATTTCTTCCGCTTCCCTTCCCTTTCCTTGGCAGCCAAAGCTCAATCCTCTTCATCATCATGCTTTGATGAAGAGCCATCTCTGGTGTTCCGCCTGAGCTCCTTTTGCACTAGATCTGACCATAGTCGCTCCCAATCTGGCAGTTTTTCCCGTCGGTTGACAAAGTCTTGATAACTTTTCCAACTCTTAGGAAGTCCCAAGAGAGAAAAACTCACCAAATCATCATCAGCAACCGTTATTCCCACACTCCACAGTTCATCCCGAAATTGGACAAAATTTGTGAGATACTTAGGAATATTTTCGCCCTTCTCCATCTTGATATTTTTGACTTTATACTTCAGTGCCAATTTCCTATGGTCACTGCTGCTTTCGAAAAGATACGTCAAAGCCTTCCACATAGCATGTGGAGTGGATTTCCCATGAAGGCTTGAGACAATATGGTCTCGTACACCTTCCAATAGAATCCTTCTAGTCTTCGCTACTTTCTTTTGCCATGCGTCAACTAATGCATCAACAGTCGAAGTGGGCTTAGGAACATCACTATCGATGAATTCCTTCAAGCCATTATCTTCAAGCACAACCTCCATCCTATCCTTCCATGAAATGTAGTTTGAGCTACCCTCAAGTGCATGCTCTATCCACAAACCATTGAAAGCCATTTCAATGTTTACTCAATTCTTGCACCAAGAAATTATTGCAGCAAATTCGAATTGTTTCCACCAATAAATTTAGCTACTGCTTCAAAATTGCAATCTTCTTTTCTCCGATACCATGTATAAATTTTAATAAAAATATGTATTGCTTGGATTCTCCTGATCTAACAATTATATGCCACTATTAAATACAGAATCGCTTCTACAAAAAAATTCTTGCGGAAATTTAAAACACGATCACCAATTGCAACCACATGAAGAAATATCAATCACACATAACACAGATGTTTTTACCAGGAAAGCATAAAGCTAAAAAACCAACTATCATATATTACATATATATCATGGATCATGAAACAATCTCATACAAAACTCTAATCCAAGAGCTCTCAGTACAATATATAATCATCTCACACTGTCATACAAAAATTGGCAAATACATGCGGCAATTTACTGCCTCCTGACAACCTGCCTCTAGTGCGCAATCCCTGCTGATCACAATCCCTGAATGAATAAGATACCGCCTTTCCTTGACTGTGAAATCCTCATTGGCATCTCCAATTTGTGTGTGGTTGCATCAGTGCACCCACTAATGTCACACCTGATAGTCAAATTGTCCCTTTCACCTATCTCTCAACTAGGTCTCCACTGGATCTGACATGCATGTAGTTAACAGTAGTAAATATTCAGTTGCATGTGAGATCACTCTTTGTGAATTAATTTAATATTTAATTCCCTGATATCTCACTAGTGTATCTTTAGTTACAACTAGTTACAACTAGCTCAATTGAGTTTAACTCACTTAACTGAGTTAAACTACTTTACAACTCACATAACTACACATCCAACTTTGTTACAACTTCGAATCATTCAGTTACAACTAAGTCCACTTGCATGTCCCACAAACCAACCTTAGAACTCGAAATTCATTCATCTAACTGGTTTGCTGCTTCAATTAACTGAAACCAAGTGCTTCAAGAGAATATATTAATATTTATTGTCAAATTATTATTAAGAGATAATAATAATCGACATGCATTCTATAAATAGACATGCGATCTATAAATAGACTTTGCACATGCATCTAAAAATAGAAAATCATCTATAGATAGAATTTTCTCACCATTTTAAAAATAGACTCCCACTATAAATATAATTTTCTCACCATTCTAAAAATATACATACACCTAAAAATAGCCTGTGGGCCCCACCTAGTGTAGGTGCTTAACTTTCACTAGGATCATCATCTTGTTGAATCTCAACACTCCCTCTCAACAAGAAAGGGATTATCCTTCACCTCGATCCTATCTCTATGGTATTCGAATTTTCTCCTGGTGAGTACCTTCATCAGAATATCTGCATCCTAATCCTCTGTAGAAATGTACTGAAGCAACATGATCTTCCGCTGCACACAATCTCTAGTATGATGATACTGGATATTTATATGCTTAGATCTATCATGAAATACATGATTAATCGAGAGTTTAATGAAACTCTGATTATCATAATGAATCATTGTAGGATCTAAATGAGAACCAAAAAAACCAACCAGGATCTTTCTCATCCAGATAGCTTCACATGCAGCTTGATTGGCTGCTATGTATTCCGCTTCTGTTGAACTGAGTGCCATGGATCTCTGTTTCTTTCTATACTAAGAAATAGCTGTAGATTCGATACTGAAGACCCCTCCTGATGTGCTCTTTCTATTCGTTGGGCTGCCTGCCCAATCTGCATCCGTGAAGCCATGCAACTTCACCTCATCTGTCTGTTTGTACCATAAGCCATACTCATATGTTCCCTTGAGGTATCTTAGGACATGCTTGCTCAACTTCCAAAAGAGCTTGGTACGCTTAACCATCGCTTTACTAAGCTGGTTCACCACATAGAATATGTCTGGTCTTGTATTTACTAAATACATTAGCGAACCCACTAACCGTTGATAGATAGTAACATCCACTACCTCTCCAGATGTAGCGTCCTCTTTCCTCCAGTTTCCTGGAAGAGGAGTATCCATGGGTTTGTAGCCCTCCATGTGAAACTTACCAATATATCCCTTGCATACTTTCCTTGAGACACAAAAATTTCACCATCTCGCTGCCATATTTCCAATCCAAGGAAATAATGAATGAGGCCCATATCCTTCATCTCAAACTCCTTTGCAAGGTCTTCCTTGCATGATGTATCAGCTGCTCATCACTAGTCATTATTAAATCATCAACATAAAGAACTAGGATTAAAAGCTTACCCTCCACCACAATTTGGTATAGGTTTACATCCGCCTCACTCTTGGTGAAGCCAAGTCTGGTGAAATATTTGTCGATCTGAGTGTACCAAGCATGAGGTGCTTGCTTCAGCCCATACAACACTCTTTTGAGTCTGCACACATGCGACTCACTGCTGAAGATCTCAAATACTTTAGGCTGCTCAATGTACACTTCTTCCTCAATGATCCCATTAAGGAAATCAATCTTCACATCCATCTGATGAATGTGCCAACCCATCTATGCCGAGAGATCAAGGATGGTCCTTATGGAAGAATACCGTGCGATTTGTGCAAAGGTTTCTTCATAATCAATCCCCTCGATCTATGAGAAGCCCCAAGCCACAAATCTGGCCTTGTATTTCTCAACACTCCCATCAGTAGCTTGCTTTACCTTGTAGATCCATCTTGAACCTACCAATGATTTATAAATCAGCCTTGGAACAATTTCCCAAGCACTATTTCTGATAATGGAGTCATACTCCTCCACCATTGCATCTACCCATGTGGGCTCTTGCATTGCTTCCTGATAGGAAAATGGCTCAGTCACAATACATTTGCTCATGAGAGCCATGCATCCAGTGAATCAATCAACAGACTATCTTTGTATGCGTTGTGAAGTAGGGACTCCTAAATTCTGTGCCACATCAAGCTTCAGCCTCTCAGCTTCTGTGGTACGCCTTCTACTAGTTCTGATTTTTGGCTCTGCGTGAGTGGACTCCTCCACTCCATGAACCTCCTCCTGTGGCTGATCCACATCTAGAAACTCATCTTTGGGAACCAAAAGTTCCTCCTCCGCATGCAAGTCTAGCTCCCTCTCAATTGAAAAATTCATGGCTTTCTCCTCATTGAATTTTATATCCTTTCACACCATAGTCATTCGACTGTTTGGAAAATACACAAAATAATTGTGGGGTGTTTCTGTGTACCCGAAAAATATCCCAACTTCAACAGTCGGCTCCAAGTTCTTCCTAGCGTTCTTGGTCACATGCACATAAAGAGATGAGCCAAAAATATTAAAATGAGAAACATCTGGTTTCTTACCAGTAAAAGCTTCTTCAGGTGTACTCATGCCAAGTACTCTATGAGGACAACGGCTTTGCACATAAACCATAGTGTTGCATGCTTCCGCCCACAAATGCATTGGTAGGCCCTAATCATGCAGCATCGCTCGTGAAACACCCATGATCGTTCTGTTCTTCCTCTCCGCGGCCCCATTTTGTTGTGGGTTATGAGGCGCTATGAGTTCTCTTCAAATTCATTCTTTGCTACAGAAGTCTTTGAATTCATTCAAGATGTATTCTCTGCCATTATCGCTCCAAAAAGCCTTCACTTGCTTCCCCGACTCTTTCTCAACTAATGCCTTAAACTCACAGAACTTTGAGCATGTTTGATCCTTCTTCTTCATGAATCAGATCCAACATTTACGAGAAAATTCATCAACAAAAATAACATAATACCTGTTATTTATTGTTGAAGCAACCGAGAATGGTCCACACACGTCTGTGTGAACTCTCTCCGGGATCACCGAAGCACGGTTCTCCTTTTCATGAAAGGTGGACTTTACATACTTCCCCATGGTGAAACCCTTGCACTAATCTAACTGAGAAATTGTTCCCATTGGAAGTCGAGTAGATATTTGCTGCATGACTTTCAAGGCTCCATGATGTAGATGACCCAATCGCCTATGCCATAACTTGCCCTCATCCCGGCTCACCACTTTTTCTGCTTTTCCCATCATGGTAGCGCAGCCATCTACCTCCAACTTGTAGAGATTATTGACTTGAATCCCTATCCTCTTGGCTTGAATCGTTGTTTTATTTCACGGGAAAGCTTTTCCATCGCTAAAAACAACGTCATAGCCTCTATCCTCCAACATCGCAACTAAGACCAAGTTTTTCTTTAGACCTGGAACATGCATAACATCTTTCAATTGAAATGGTTTACTTGACTCCCTCTCAAAGGTAATGGTACCAATTCTAATCACGTTGTATCTTCCATCGTTTCCCATCTCTATATGCATCTAGAGATATTTCTCCTCCAAGTCATTGAAAAGCTCCTTATCTCCCGTCATGTGGAAGGAAGCACCACTATCAGGATACCACACCAATTCCATTGCGCTTGATACCAAGCATGCGATTAAAGAGAAATCAAGTTCAAATTGTGAGGTAAGGGCCTCACCAGCTGCAACTATAGCAACCTTTTTGTTATTCTTCTTCTGTGGGTAGTTAGTGGTGAGATGCCCATCTTCATGATAGTGAAAACACTTCACCTTGGTCAAATCTAGCTTCTTTCCTTTAGCCTCAGATTTTGAATGGAATTTCTTCCCCTTCCCTTTCCTTGCCTTGGAAGCCAAAGCAAAATTCTCTTTATCATCATGCTTTGATGAAGTGCCATCTCTGGTGTTCTACCTGAACTCCTCCTGCACTAGATCCAACCATAATCGTCCCCAATGTGGCAATTTTTCCCATCCGTTGACATAGTCTTGATAACTGTGCCAACTCTTAGGAAGTCCCAAGAGAGTCAAACTCACCAAATCATCATCAGCAACCATGATTCCCACATCCCTAGTTCATCCTGACATTTGACAAAATTTGTGAGATACTTAGGAATATTGTCACCCTTATCCATCTTGATCTTTCTGCGTTATCCTTCAGCGCCAATTTCCTATGGTTGTTGTTGCTTTGGAAAATATCTATCAAAGCCTTCCACATAGCATGTTGAGTGGATTTCCCATGAAGGCTTGAGAAAATATGGTCTCATACACCTTCCAATAGAATCCTTCTCGTCTTCGCTACTTTATTTTTCCACGCGTCAAGTAATGCAGCATCAGTCGAAGTGGGCTTAGGAGCATCATTGTCGATGAATTCCTTCGAGCCATTATCTTCAAGCACCACCTCCATCCTATCCTTCCATGAAATGTAATTCGATCTACCCTCAAGTGCATGCTCTAGCCGCAAACCATTGAAAGCCATTTTGATGTTTACTCAATTCTCGCACTAAGAAATTCTTGCAGCAAATTCGAATTGTTTCCACCAATAAAATCAAATACTACTTCAAAATTTCAATCTTCTTTGCTCCGATACCATGTAGAAATTTTGATACAAATATGTATTTCCTGGATTCTCCTGATCTAAAAATTATATGCCACTGTTAAATACATAATCGCTTTTACAAAAAATTCTTGCGGAAATTTAAAACACGATCGCCAATTGCAAACACATGAAGAAAGGTCAATCACACATAACACATATGTTTTTACTGGGAAAGCATAAAGCTAAAAACACCACTATCATATATTATGTATATATCATGGATCATGAAACAATCTCATACAAAAATCTAATCCAAGAGCTCTCAATACAATATACAATCGTCTCACACTGTCATACAAAAATTGGCAAATACATGCGGCAATTTACTGCCTCCTGACAACCTGCGTCCACTGCGCAATCCCTGCTGATCACAGTCCCTGAATGAATGAGATACTTCTTTGCCTTGACTATGAAATCCTCATTGGCATCTCCAATTTGTGCGTGGTTGCATGAGTGCACCCACTAATGTCACAACTGATAGTCAAATTGTCCCTTTCACCTATCTCTCAACTAGGTCTCCACTGGATCTAACATGCATGTAGTTGACAATAGTAAATATTTAGTTGCATGTGAGATCACTCCATGTGAATTAATTTAATATTAATTCACTGATCTCTCACTAATGTATATTTAGTTACAACTAGCACAAATGAGTTAAACTACTTTACAACTCACATAACTACACATCCAACTCTGTTACAACTTCAAATCACTCAGTTACAAATAAGTCCACTTGCATGTCCCACCAACCAACCTAGAACTTGAAATTCCTTCAGCTAACTGGTTTTCCACTTTAGTTAACTGAAATCAAGTGCTTCAAGAGAATAGATTAATATTTATTATCCAATTATTATTAATAGATATTAATAATCGACATGCATTCTATAAATAGACATGAGATCTCTAAATAGACTTCGCACATGCATATAAAAATACAACCTCATCTATAAATAGAATTTTCTCACCATTCTAAAAATAGACATACACCTAAAAATAGCCTGCGAGCCCCACCTACTGTAGGTGCTTAATTTTCACTAGGATCATCATCTTGTTGAATCTCAACAAGAGACATTTCAGTGGTGACTCGTCAAAATGAATGATGGAAATGACCAAAACATGAATTTTTTGAAAGGAGTAGTAACACACCTAGACACACTAGCCAGTGACCAAATTTTTATTTGAAGACCTACTGAAACCATAAAAATTTGACTTAAAACCCTACGAAAACCTTGTAAGAGAATATTTGATCACTAGTGACTGGAAGGACTGGAAGACACTAACATTGGCTCCAGTTGGGGATGAAAACTCCTTAGAGGTGTCAAGAACACCATAGAGCAAGTAGCCTTATCCATTGGCCATGGAGTCAACAATCAAGAGACCAAACTCAATACTGAAAAATGACTAACAAACTGAACTATCTTTGACTGAAACAAAAACTTACTGAACTTACAAATCAACAACCAATCAAGGAAACCTTATGGCCTTTACCTCGGGCTTCAAGATTCGATGATTAACTCCTTCACACTTTGGCAAAAAAGTAAAATGATATGTACAATGATTGTGAGAAAATTCATAAATTTGATCAAAATAGGTAGTGATTGAGAAGCCTACCATTGACTAGTCCTCCTACATATTATTTTCCATCCATTTCCTCCAAAAAATAGGCATGCTTCCCTCCTGAAGCTGAAATCTTGTACGATCTCTTCCACAAGTTCTCGAACTTACCGTGCTTTCCTTTATCTTCATTCCGAGCATCCCAATGGAGGACTACATCAGCCATATTGAATTCATACGCCTTTTTTTTCTGGTCATACACTTTCTTGATTCTCTCTTGAAGCTTAGAAGTGTTTTCAATCACTTCCTCCCTGGTTTGTTGCAAATGAATCATTTGGTTTATCCACCGTCGAACATCATTCGGTTCGCTGCCAACTTCCTGCAATATCTTCATGACTGTAACAACAAAAAAAGTGAAAAATACTATATCTACTCCATATACTAATTCAAAGGCGACATGCCTATGGAATACACCCAAGCGAATACATCAGAAAACTCACTCAAGAGAGTTGTGTATTTACCTTTAAACTTAGGGGATAAAGACATCGATAACTTAACCATCTTGGGGTTATCTTTTGTACCAATGTTTACATCTTCAACACATGCTTCTATGTGGACCATTTTTGGCTTTTTGGAGACCTCGTGGAATTTTATTGTCCTTTAGTTGCAACACCTCAACTTCAACAACTTCAATTACCGGATCATCTTCGTTATACACATCATCAATATGGGTGTTAGCAAACTCCTCTTCCATGTACATCATTTTTTTTATCTGTTTATCATCCCAAAATACTTTCCAGTATCTCAAATTTTTAGGGACTATCATGCGATGTTTTACATGAATTTCAAAACTTTTAGTAGCATGAATAGGAATTTTAAAATTGTTGGCCACTGTGGCAAGTGAATCAGCCATAAAATTCTGACTTCTAGGAATCATAGACAATGCATATTCTAGAAAAGTTTTAATAATATCAAGAACAACAATATGATAAGCTCTCATTCTAGGATTTTTGGCCTGGTACTCCCCTTTTACTTATTTTATCACTAAATCGGAGTCACCATATACTGTAATTATTTTTGCACCTAGCCTTTTCAAAAATTGGAGACAGGTGATCAAGGCCTCATATTTTGCCTCATTGTTTGAATAGTCAAAAGCTAGATTATAAGAACATAATATTACATTCTGTGGGACTTTAGAAGACTGATGCATATGGCTACAGATCCAGATTCTGATACCAACTCCGTATTTTCCCAAAGCACCATCGAAACCTATGGTCCAAAGACCCTCCTCATCATCGAGAAGCTGAAATTTTGTGGACTGATCTATTTTTCCTTTTTGACCCGCTGTCTCAACCTATTCTTTAGATTTCTCTGAATCAACTGATATTTGTTGTGATTATACTGACTTTTTCCCTAAAATTCTTGGCTGCAAGCTTTCGAAATTATGATTTCTGTTTTCTACATTCAGGACCGCTTGGACACTATTTGACAATTCTAAAATTTCTTCACCTTCTACAATTTGACTATCTAAATCATCAGTACTATGATCATTATAAAATATGAGGGACTCTAAATCAATATTTACAGAGTGAATTGGGTGATTTTTGGGTTTATCTTTGCTAGTAATCATGTATTTCATTTTCACTTCTCGGTATAGCTTCCTAAGTTGGCCAAATCCCGGAATTGTAGAATATGAAAAATCAAGTTGTAAAGTACCCCTTAATTTGGCTCCCCAAGACTGTGAAAGAAGCATGCCATATCTTGGAGGTATGTCAGCAACTACACCATCCATCAACACATTTTTGGCAGGAATATGATCCAAAGAGACAACTAAGTCTTTGATAAGACCAAGGCATCAGACTCTACGGGAATCAAATTAATAGAGGTCATGATAGGGTTGGGTTATGTCCATCCCCAAATTATCCATGATAGCCTTCAACATTAAATTGTGTGAGGCCCCAGAATACATCATGGAATTATGGAGAATATAATCATGAATCCTAAAATTTTAGATAAAAGGGATGGACTTCACTGTCTTCAATATTTTCATCTACGGCTGGGCCAAATAGAAGTTCGGGATGGTCATCACTAACATTGACCATGTCTGACATCTGATCTACTTTCAACATCTTGGCAACATGAAATTTGTATCTATCATTATTTACAAGCTCGGTAAGGGGAATAGAAACTTTTAACTCAGATATTTCACTCTCTAAGCTAAACAAGTTATATTGTTTCTCTACCTCTTTTATAATGGTATCTCGCTTTACAGGCTGCTCTTTTGCTAAATATTCCTTTCTTTGTACTTCCCTATCCTTATTTGATGTACTTTTATATGGCTCGCTGTATTTGTTGTGATTTATGGTAGAAGACTCCTTCTCCTTGTTTTTACTAGCTTTGGAAGTTTGTTTGGGCCGAGTATATTTTTGCTGAGTTGTCCTCTTTTGAGTAGAAGTAATATGAATATCTTGGTTTCTCAAACAATACTATCTTTGCGTTGAGCTAAGAGCATTTAGGTACCCCCTTTTATGGTCTTTAGATTGGAATGCCAACCCATCATCATTTGCAAGGACATATTCTTTGTCATTCGACAAATTTGTTTCCTCGGTATACTCATCATCTTCTGTAAGGAAGATAGGTCCATGATATGTTTCAAATAAATGGTTCTCTTCAACAATATCATCTTCATCTTCGGGTCCTTGGGCATAGTTATATTGTAATGGAGTGGACTTGTTATTGAGCTTGTTGATCTGGAGCTCTATGTTCTCTCTGCTTATTCCCAAACTGTGGTTGCTGTTGTTGTCCTCAGAAATTGGGATTCTGAATTTGATTGTCTGACTGTATTGCAAAAATGGAAATCCTGTCAGCAATCTTTCCACGGTTCTAATCAAACTATCCAACTTTGCTTCAGATGAGTATGATGGTTCTTCCTTAATTGTAACTCTCTTTTCAACTTTTCTTTTCGATTTCTTGTTCAACATATTGGCTTCAACGCTGACCGAAATTCTTTGCATTTCCTCCAATGAGGTGGCATTTATTTCTTTGAGTTGATATGCCATATGAGGGTCAAAGGCATCTGGATAGTGCAACAAGTCCAAGTCATGTGGAGGTTTGATATTGGTGGGAATAGAATTGTACACTTTATTGAAGTGGGTAATATAGTATTGGACTGATTCAGTAGAATTCCTTTTCAATGATTTATACTTAGCCAATATCTGGAGAGGATTTTTCCTTTCCTCCCACTTAATGAGGAAAAGATCTGTTAATTGCTGTGAATTCTACACTGAACCAAGTGCCATAGCTTTGAACCACTTTTTCACTTCTCCTGAGAAACTATGAGAAATAATTCTCATATTCGCATCATTATTATCTACCTCTTCTAAATCTATGAAATATGTGATTTTATCAATGTTTTGACTAGTTGTAACCTCGATGGTTCCATAAAAAAGAGCTAGCCTTTGCCCATAGTTCTGAGGTAAATTAGTGAGTTTTCCTGACATAACTTATGGAGCAAATCTGGCCATAGTTGTTCTAGAAGGTAAGCTTGTAGTCACAACGAGATGTGCTGGTATGAGAGGTGGTTGTGTAGGAGGAAATTTGGATGATGAAGAAACAACAATGTGAGGGAATGTAGCAGCAGTGTGAATAGATGAAGCTGAAAGAGGATCAGAAGACAAGATCTCCTGTTGATATTGTATGAAAGCCTTCTCAGAGGTATATTGAAGATGGTTTGCTAGTTTTTGAAGTTTATCAATTGACTTCAAACCTTCTATCAAAATATGCTTCTGAATTGGATTCTATGGATGAGAAGGTTGTTTCAAGCCTTATAGGGTCAAATAAAATTTCAGATAGAGATGTTATTTCAAATAACCTTAAAGGATCAAATACAATTTTGGACATAGATGTTTCATATTTGGATCTAAAAAGTGATAACTTGAACTTAAGATCAAAAGGAATATCTTCCAGTGAAAGAAACTCTGAAGGTATACATGTATACCTTACCAAAGTAGATGAACTTTACGGAATCTCTAAATGTTGAGGTCTTTGTTTTCTTATGAGTCTTTCTGGATCTTCAATGGGAGATGTTGGATGTGGATCTGGATTCGATCATGTATGCCTTTTAGGAGCCAATTTTTACTTGTTTCTACACGTTGGCTCTCTGCAACTTGAATCAACCTTCTTGAACACTAGGTATTGTCACCCATAGGCCTAGAATTTGTTGAAAATATAATAATACACCCAAGGATGATCTGTCACTTCGCTCCCCGAGAGCGACACCATAAATGTTAGCCTCCAAAATGTCCCAAGGCTGAAAGGATATCGACAGAGGTAACCTCAAACCAAGCTTTTAGTTTGGTAGCCAGCCCTACCAAACTAGAGAGGGATCTCTCTATGAAAAACACAACCAAGGCTTTGACTAGATCAAGAGGATTTTAGGTTAGATAGCTCAGATCTGGGGTTTTGAAAGATTTAGGGTTTTTCTGCTGGATCAAGGATGAAAACCAAATAACTAAGTCAAAGTATCGAAGGTTACAACTGCAAGAGATAAAGACGAGCAAGATAGCTATGCTTTTGTGATGGCTTAGGAGTTTTTAGGTGTAGTGTAGGGTTTAAAAGAGTAAGAAGATCTTAATGAGCATGTGCACCATGAATTCATTAATCAAGAATGAAAATTACGCAAAATGACATTCCTAACAAAATAAATCTTTCATGAAAAGAATTATGCTTATAAACATATTAGGAAAAACACTGAAGAAGGAAGATATCGTAAGGAGACAATTAAATGATTCATATAAAACTATAACAGAGAGAAAATAATATCACAAACTCACAACACGAAAATTCTTGAATAATAGTTGCAACTAGTCCTTTGATTTCCTGTATAAAATGATGAAGTACAAGCTACAAGAGTTTCACCCTCTGATGTCCAACAATCAAAATGACTGAAAAATCCATACATATAGACTCAAAAACAACTTCCCTTCTCTCAGGGGTCAAATCCCTTAATGTAGGAACAACTCACAAATATCTCTCAACAAGACCCTAATGTCTATGGAGGTTTGAAGAAACCCTCCTAATATAGTTGACTAAGTTGATCCTCATAAATGAGGTCAAAAATTACATCAAAGAGACCACAACAAGCTCATTTACCCTTAATTACATCACATCAAAAATAAATTAGAGTAATTACATCATCAAACCAAGTTTCATTAAGAAAAAGCTCAAAAAAATGCACTATAGGGAAAAGTGCAACACCTGACTGATAAAGCACAACGCCTGACTTGTGAGAGGCTTTTGGAGGCCTATCCATGCTCCAAATCAACTTTTTAAAGATGTTCGGGAAAGCGGAGGATGCCTAGTTGTCATTATACACCTCAAGAAAGCCAAATAGACACTCCATAAGGGAGAAAATTGGATTTTACCACAACTACTCCAAAAATTGCGGCACATGTTACAAAATAGTGGCAGAAAGTGTGTTTTTTACCCCTTTTTTGACATTTTCTCTCAACTAGATTGCTGAGAAGGCACCCTAGGTGGATAGCTGAGAGGTATGGGTCAACATCTATCTAGAAATATCAATTTTTGCACTTGGATGCTTAAGGAAAAATCACAGTGCCAAGGCGCTGCGCTTTTCACTGTACTGAGTTTTCCAAATTTTCCAAAAGTCACAAAAAACCAAAAAAATCAAAAATTTCTTCAAAAATTCACCAAAATTGTCCCATGGAAGCCTATGATGATGTGTCATGCTATGAGGGAGGCTTTAGCAAGAAAATACAACTTATCCTTCTCTTTTTGCCTCATTAGGTTTTCCTTGAGTTTTTTCTTCAACTGCTTGATTCTGACGTGGGAAACCTGATTTCTTGTATAATAATGCATGGACATATGTCTTTGTAGGTTTTTGTTCCTATTTTCCATCTTGAGAATCATTTCCATGTGGAAATTCACTCTATCAATCCATCCTACTTTGTATTTTTCAATTTCTACCAAGATGAGCTCATCAACTGTCATTTGAATTCTTAATGGAGATGCTTCTTTCTGCTACTCAAGTGCCCTCTTGAGGCCTCTTGTCTTTGGTCACTTTCTTTCAAAATGTTCTTCTTGATCATCTAAATCATCAATCTCAACCACCGCCTTACCTTTTACATCATCTTTTCTCAAATCAACCTTGGGCTTATTTAAGAGTAGTTGATTTACCTTTAATTGCATATTATCTTGCTGCAAGAATGAAACCAAGAAGTTGGCCTTTGAAAAACTCTCCTTAAGTTATCTAATCTCAGCATCCTTCTCCATGATGATCTGATCTGGTGTTTTTTTCTCTTCATTAACCTCCAATTCTGCCATGTTAGTGTCAAGATGGAATCACTCCTCATCTTGCAATGGTGCCTCATGGTGTGATGATGATCCATGCTCAACTGATGTAGACTTGGCCCTTTCAAAAATATTTGGAGAAAACACAAGACTCTTACCTCTGACATAAGTTTGTGTCACCTCTGAACTAGGAACTCTTTTGGTAGGGTTGCTTGAGAAAGCAGCCTCTTGATATGCTGGGGAAGCCAAGGCTGTAGAGTGACTGATAGATTGAGCTAGAGAAGACAAAAGAGAATTTGAATATACAAAACCTTCCCATGAAAAATTGATCTGTGATAACTGATGGAAAACTAAGACCTTCACCAAGCCATGGTGAAACAAACTAGCATGATGATTCTCTCCCATTCTCATTACCTTCTCTTCCATCTTTACCATGCTCTTGTAGAGGTAATGAGGTAGGTTTACGGTTTTTACACCAGTGAAATGCATTGAGTCTCATATGATACTGGTATAACCTTGAGTACCTGCCCTCACATTTGAAGTAACTCATGACCAATTTCATGAGAGGGGCATATTTGTGCAACAAGTGCTTAAATGGAAAGATGTCTGTAGGAGTTGCTTTGAATGTTGGCTTCAAGTACATTTTATAGTTGTCAAGGTCAAGGTCTCTGCTCTTGAACCTATTTTCTCCACTGTTTAGAATCCTTGTGGTCGAGGCAATGATATTTGTCGAAAGAGTGAATACCACCCCTAAAATTGTCACCTTGTATCTCCTCAATCTATTGGCAAAAGTACTAGTGAGTTTGTCATGAAAACTAAATTCCTCAACCTTTTCGCAAAAGGCAAGGCAACCAGCATCCTGAAATGATTTTTTGAGGAAGGGTGAAGACATGAAATCATTTGTTGAAGTGGGCTCATACCTACTTATCTAACCTCCCTTGTGTCTTTTCTGCTCAATGGTTTCAGAATCCATTGCTGACCCTAGATCAATGGGAAAGGGAATAGGGTTAAATGAAGGGAAAAATAGGGGATTTGGCTAATTTTTGGGAATGAAGGGAGATGAATGGGTTTAGGGCTTCCTAAATTCTTGAGAAAATTTAGGGGGGTATGGATGGATGTTAGGGAGTAGAGGAAAGTGAAATTTGAGGGAATGAGTGAGGGGAAGGGGTCTAAAGAGGGAAAAACTAGTCCTAACTTATAAATGTCTAGTCTAGGCTAGGGTTTGTAGGAAAATAGAGAAAATTAAGAGTAGGGGGTGGGGAAAGTGATTAGGTAGGTGTATAATAGGTATGGGAAGGTGAGTGAGCTCCAATCTGAGAGTTTCTTTAATCAATTTATCAATATGAACATGAAACCAAGCAAATGAACTAGAAACACTAGAATAGGGAATTTCTTCTTCCAATCACAAAATGAAGACACAAAAGATGATTTGGAGGGAACACTTACCTATATGTGATACAATGGAAGCTTTTTCTGATGGAAAATCTATTGCAATGATGATTTGTGCAAAAAATGGAGAAAGCACAGTGCCTAGGGAAAAGCGCAGCAAAAGCGCAATGCGTGCGCATCACCTGTGCAACAAATGCGCAACACAATGGAGAAATGAGAATTCTTGGGAAACGAAACTACTTTTCTGAGGGTGAGAGTGATTTTTCTTGCTGGAGAGAGGTTTCTTGAATATGAAATGAGCAAATCAGAGGCTCATTTGGTGGTTGAGTGGCTCCACCAAGTCTTTTCACTTTTCATTTGAAACTTTACAGCTTTAGAACCTTTGAGAAACATATTACATTCATGATTGAAATGAAATTACACTTTAAAAACTTTATTGAACATTTTTCAAAATTATTACTCCTTCAATGTTGGATTTATTGGTGAAATGACATATTTTTAATGATTTTGACCCTAAAACCTAATGGTGACACTTCATGAAATGATGAGCAAAATGATTACCATAATGATGTGACTGAGATGGTGATGGAGACATTTCAGTGGTGACTTGTCAAAATGAATGATGCCAATGACCAAAACATGAATTTTTTTAAACGAGTAGTAACACACCTAGACACACTAGCCAGTGGCCAAATTTTTATTTGAAGACCTACTGAAACCATAAAAGATTGACTTAAAACCCTAATAGAACCTTGTAAAAGAATTTTTTTATCATGGGTGACTCACAAGACTGGTAGACACTAACACACCCCTTGGATCCACTGCTAGAGAGCCTACTCCTATTTCTTCTCATGACTCTTAATGACTATTAACTCTGGTAGTATATTTGGACTTTTGCAATATTTTGTAATGTTTATACAAAATTTCTAGTATTTTCGTAATATAATCGTCTTTGGAATAAAACATTAGAGGATTATCTTGGGTAGTAAGAATCCCACAATGAACAAGATGTAACATCTCTGTATTTTTGGACTTTTGCAATATTTTGTAATTTCTATACAAAATTTATAGTATTTTTGTAATCTAAGCATCTAAACATTGGAGGATTCTCTTGGGTAGTAAGAATCCCACTATGAACAAGATGTAACATCTTTATATTTTTGAAGATATTTTGGTAGTATAAAGATTTTTAATTTACCAAAAATAATCAAACAAACAACAAACCATAGAATAGAATATAAACAAGAAATATCATATATATTATGATATATATATATATATATATATATATATATATTAAATACCTTTTTGATATCTTTTTTCAAATTAATTTGTTCCTTCTTTATATATTTATGATACAATAAGGTTGGAATCTATTACAACAAAGTTCATCAATGTCATTTATGGGAATTGAATTTAGGTGGGTAGAATAGCATTCATTTCTCACAATCACTCAAGGTAATTCCATCACATATTAAATAAATTTACATTAATGTTAAAAATCAAAAAAAAATTAGGCGTTCTTTTTTGTTAGGTAATGTGAGTCTTGAGATGGCTGGCATACCTAGTTTGTGGCTTGAATAACCACAACTGAGGGGAATCTAAGTTATCAAAGAAGCCATCGAAATCACCTAGGGATGACACCCATTGTGGACCACACCAACCCTTAGCATGACTGTATTTTTCCCACAAAGTTTCGAACCGATGACTTTTTCACCATGGATTTTCTTAAGAGATCACCCTGTCACCATCTATTCTACACCCCGTGGGAAACAATGTTTAGCCTAATTTAAAAATTTTACGATTTAAATATTTTTTAGTTATTTTTATTCAAAATTAATTAAAACTATAAAAGAATAGTTTTTTTTGGCTAATAAGTGGATCCTTTCATTCATAAAAAATGTATTTACATCAGTTAGTCCATATTTTCTATCTTCAGATGGATAGGGCTTGCCCATCAGGAAATGCCAATTGGGAAACTAGGCCTTGCCCATTTATAGGGAGAATAACCAGTCCAAAATTTCAGTAACATCAAAATTTTCAGCTTTACCAGCGATATAATAGTATCAGAACAAAACATTAAAATATGAACCATAAAAACCAACTAGAATATAACCTGTGACTAAGATTTAGAGGATGTGACGAGAGCCAGATCCTTTGCACTTATCCTTGCTGGAGCTGAAGGAGTGGCGAAACATGGAATGTGTTGCTCTATGTGTGTGAGGAATTTGTCTATTTTCTATATATAAAATATCATATTGCCTTGCTCTCTTTTGACATTTGTGTAGATGGAAAAAATACCATACTGATACTTTTGTCTTTCCAACAAAATTTTACCCAACAAGGATTTCATTTTCCAGTAAAGAAATAGAGCATGAATATACTATTTCTGACAACCTCTAGTATGACCTGGATCTGAAACCATTTGTTCAAATTCCTTGACCAACTTTAAATCCAACAAGGAGTTCTTATCCTTGGCAGCCACATTCTGAAGGTTATGCAACTTTGTGTGAATCTTTGTTGACATAGATGCCTAAACTAATTCTACTACTTTTTGTGTGTGGAGTTGGTCTTGATTTTTATGCTACTCGCCGCGACCACCTCCTCCTCCCTGTTGGCTCTACATCCTTCGATGAACCATGACTGTGAACAAACAATGGGTTCACTAAATCACCTCCATTCCCCACTAATCAATTGTTGACTTTCAGTGCATGAGGCGGTGAAAGCATTGTGTAATACTCCAACTGCTACCACCAACCCGAGCACCAAACCTCATTATGTATTGAGTTTGAATTTCAACAGAGCCAAAGCCACTAGCAAAATATAGACCTGTCTTCTTCATTTTCCAATTAAAACCCAAATATCTTCTTTCAACATTAAATCCCCCTAGTTTTACAAAAATATGGGATATTTTCTTGTTTACGTCAAATCTCTCCATAGAGGTAACAATACCACAAGATATAACATATTTTACCACCTAGTTCATTGACTCAAAGTAATGCGAACCCCCTAATACACACCATCGAGAGCTCATGGATCTTGTGAGCTAGCGACATAATTGTCGAAACACATCACTATGCCAGTCAATAAAAGAATCAAGTGGGACACCAAAGAAGGTCAATACTCTGTTACAGGCCTAGAAATTTTCAGTCCACTTGCCCCAATGAGACTTAATACTAGAGAAGGCAAGGGAACCCCTTCTCCTACCAAAATTGATTTGAACATCAGACACAAAGACCCCAACACCCTTGCCACTACAGGTTAAGAAACTGAGCAAAAGACCCCCTTTAAACTTCCATATTCAAGAAACAAACTTTAACAATTAAATCCGCCCAATCAAATAAAAATTCTTGGAGGCCCATGATCTAGAACACAACACAAAAGAACAATATATACATATTGCGGGAAAAGATGAGGAAGTGGAAAAGTACCCAACTAAAAGTATCCTTTCTCGTCTAGGTGCACCGAAATCTTGGGCCAGAGGTTAGATTTTACTAAAGAGTGTGACGAAATTGAAAAAAAAAATCTTGGAGAACCCAATCTATATGTCCAATCTATGCATAGGAAATTAGACAAAGAGGAGCACTACTAATTCCATTCCCATGCCCCTCATAGTCCTTCCAAAACACTTCACACCAACCTCAAAACAGGGAGTGAAATCCCATCATTTGTGTACCTTCCAAATCCTTGTTACAGGTTGGTCACAATGGAGGTGAACGCCACCACATGTCAAGGTATGCATAGGGGTGGCCACACCACTCAAATTTTAATGTCCTTCATTATTCACCAGCCCAAAGTGGTGGGCACAAATCCACACTAAGGTAACTGTCATAGATCTCACCCCATCACCCTGTACATAACTTTAAAAGAATAATTGAAATTGCAAAACTAATGATTAAAATTGTATAATCCAAATATAATGAAACAAAAATTAAGATATTGAATGCATTTATACCTTCAAAATACATTTTTATCAAATCATAAAACTTCAATCATAATTATAACGTTTTAATGAATGATATTTTAACTTCCACAAAACTAAAAATAGTCTATGGGACTACCAGCCTCATTTTTTTTTTGCCTTTTGTAATTCAACCATTTTCTTAGTGAAATTGATGATGAGCTGACCCAACCTTCTAATAGTTCCCTCATTGAAAAGCCAATGCCACTAAATTGATGCTAGCATACTGCGGTAACTATCCTTGATGTCTCTGAAAGCATCACATTCCAAAATGAAATGATTTTCTAATTCCAGTGCCCCAGAAGTGAAAAAAGTACACACCTTTCTTCCCAAGATTCTTTAGGTATATTCCACAATCCCTTTTCACACCGAAGTTTATGTGAGTTAGTTCATAATTGAGCAATAAAAATCTTTGCTTTCCACAAAATGCTAGCTCCAATGTACCTTTTTTTTTTGTCGAAAATTACAAATGGAGTTAAATTCCTAAACTTTTCAAAATCATATAATAATTAAAAAAAATTATTTGTTCTATAATTTTTATATTAAAAATTTTAAAAAATAAACTCACAAAATTTTACAAATATTAAATTAAAAAAACTCAATAAACAGGTGAAATAGCAAGGACTGGCAGATAATAGCAAGGACCGCAGAAAATTGTCCAAATTCGATCAACTAAAATTCGAAAAATCAGTTGCTTGGAGTGTTTAGAATCCATTTTTTATGCTGAAAATGGATTCATCACTATCAAAAACCCTTAGGTCACTTAAAATATTAAAGTTTAACAACTATAAACAAGATTCGGGGCAAATTTTTGCCAGATTTTCTGAAAATCATTGTTGGATTCTGGGTGAAAACGCAGCCTACGCGTCCCCAATTTAGTAAAGACTTTGGAAACTCGTCAAGTCTAAGAGGTCTGGATTGTCTGCGTAGTGGAGAACCTATCCAATCGAAGATTTTGAAGGACCATCAAGTTTTGAACAGAGTCTGGCAACCTCTGTAGAGCAGAACACCCGCCCAAGTAAAGCATTTGGAGGGCGGCTAACTTCCTAACAGATTCTGGAAGCGTCTGCAAAGAAGAACACCCCCCAAGTGAAGACGTTGGAGGCTCGTCAAGTTTCCAATCCACTCTGGGAGCGTCTGCAGAGTGAAGCATTGGCCCAAGTGAAGACGTTGGAGGCCCGTCAAATTCACAATCCAATCTAGGACTGTCTGCAGCGTTTGCAGAGCGAAGCATCCACCCAAATGAAGGCGTTGGAGACCCGTCAAATCCCCAATTGAGTCTGGGAGCGTTTCCATAGCAGAGCACCCTCCCAAGTGAAGACGTTGGAGACCCATCAAACTCCCCACCGAGTACGAGAGCATCTGTAGGGCGGAGCACCCACCCAAGTCAAGATATTAGAGGCCCATCAAATTCCCAACAGAGTTTTGGAGTGTTTACAGTGCAGAGCACCCGCCTAAGTGAAAACGTTAGTCTTATCAAGTTCCGAACATAGTCTGGAAGCATCTGCAGAGAGAAGCAGCCGCCCAAGTGAAAATGTTGGAGGCCTGTCAAGTTTCCAATCGAATTTGGGAGCCTCTGCAGAGTAGAGCATCCACCCAAGTCATGACACTGGAGACCCGTCAAGTTCCCAACTGAGTCAGACAACATTTTCAGAGAGAAGCACCCACCTAAGTCAAGAATTTGGAGTGCAGTCAAGTTCCCAACCGAATTTGGCAGCGTCTGAAGATTGGAGCACCCGTCCAAGTGAAGACTTCAAAGTTCTGTTAAGTTCCCAACCGAGTCTTGGAGCATCTACAGAGCAAAACAGCTGCAGACTTCCATACTTTGAAGACCCGTTATGTTCCCTAGTGAGTTTGGGAGCGTTTGCAGAGTGAAGCAATATTTTAATCTAACGTGTTTTAAAGAACCCATATGGAAAAATTCAAGGTGACTTTCTAACAAGAAAATTTTTTGGAGGTGCTTCAGCTTCCCAATGGAATTTGGAATTTTTGAAAGCGGAGTACGAATATACAATTCCCTCAATTCCAGAGGTGCCTGCAATGTACAATATTAAATTGTGTTTGACAATGTAAATGTGAACTTTTTGGCCCACCATTCTTAAGTGCGAGTGATTTTTATAATTTGGAGAAAAACAAAACAAAGAATTACCTGAGATTCATGTTGCCACAGTGTTTGCAGGTGGCTCACCTTCTGTATATATAAAACTCGTAAAGTTTTTAGTGAAATCCAGGAAGGTAAGGACGAGTAGGGGCATTTCTCCCACCGGAGATATATTAGTTGTGGTAATTGCCCAGCCCGGAAAAGGCGTTCAACAAAATAACCTTCGGCCCTAAGCAGCTGCAAGCTGGTTAGGTTGAAGTTCTCCGCGAGGGTTTCCAAAGATTGTTCAGAGACATTTCCGTGAACCATGCTAATTCCACGCACCTGAATTGATCACCTCTAACTGTTAGAAATAATATTGTCAATCTTGCAAATTTGTAAGACTTCAAAACTTGATAACACAGTTATTTTCGAAGCGGGTTGAAATCTACAAAATACGTATAGGAGATTTCCTCGAAAGATTATGAAGAAGGTTGTCAGTGAGGCACCAAAGCCGAAGCTCACATCCAGGAGTTTCCTTTGCGAGATCACTGCCTAGGTCTCTAACGTGATCATGCATTCTTATAACGTGATTGTGCATTCACATCCAGGATATCCCCTGATTGAATATTTCTTTGGCGAGGGTCATTTTTCCAATTTCGCCCAGAACCGCAATTCCCACAACGTTGGCCTTCCCGCTTTGCCGTTGCGGTGACACTGTGATTTCCACATCCTTTACTTTTTCAAATAGGCCAGTTGGATATTTTGCTACATTCAGAGGTGGTCTGCAAACTTTTTTCAAAACTTGTTGAATGACCTCATCAGCGAGTTGCCCTTCGTCACTGAACAATATCCACAATAAATGTCTAGTAAGGACTGGTTACAAAAATATTGCTATCCCTATTAATCCAACACAATAAATGTCTGGTAAGGGACAGTTACAAAAATATTGCTATCCCAATTAATCCAACAAATTATAAACTGAGAATATGGGAGAAGCCCGGCTCTCTTACCAGTTACACGCCTTTAGGTCTACGCCGCTTGTGCCTGCTACAATAGAAAGGGAATTCCTCCATTTCTCAATAGTGTCTGAATTATGTCGTGGCCTCTTTGTATTGGTTTGAGGATTTGTTGTTGTCTTTTTTTCCAGCATACACAAGGCTCGAGTATACGCTCCATTTTTGTTCTCTTTACATAGAAGGATACACCTGAGTATGCTCAAGGCTCTGGCATACACTACAAGAAAAAATGACATTGGTGAGCAGCGAAAAATGTCACCATAAGCTCATTGGTGAGGGTCAAAAGGGCCTTCGTCACCAAAAACTGAACGTCACCAAAGGTGGCGTCGCCGAAAATATAGGCATTGTGGTGACATTCAAGGTCTGTCACCAATAATGATTTATAATGACGGATAGTGACCGTCACCATTTCATATGAGAAATGGTGACGGACAATAGCCTCTGTCACCAAAAAATTGAACGTCACCAAAGGTGGCATCGCCAAAAGTATGTGTTGTGGTGACATTCAAGGTCCATCACGAATATTGATTATAATGACGAATAGTGACCGTCACCATTTCATATGAACAACAATGATTTTTTTGTGATGGACCTTTCATGACCGTCACTATTGGTGCATATATATGGCGACGTTCGTTGACCGTCACCATTTCATATTTGGTGAGGGTCAAAAAATGTCATGATAAGCTCATTGGTGATATCAATATCCGTCACGAATAATGACTATAATGACAAACAATGACCCTCACCATTTCATATCAACAACAATAATTTATGGTGACGAACCTTTCATGGTCGTCACTATTGATGTGTATATGTGGTGGCGTTCGTTGACCGTCACCATTTCATATTTTGGTGAGGGTCGAAAAATGTCACCATAAGCTCATTGGTGATGGTCAAAAGAGCATCTGTCACCAAAACTTAATCGTCGTTATTCCCTATGAATATCAGGGCACGATGGAATCGAACCACCAACCTCTTGCTTGTAAATCAAGTGCTCTTCCATTGAGCTAGCACCCTTTAAATATTAGACTTTAAACTATCAATTACCCCTAAAGGTGCAAAGATACACCAAAGGAATAAAAGATCTAGGAAGATCAAAAGTTGCTAGAAATAACATGTTCAATATACATAATAAAAATACAATAACTCAATTGATTAATTTCCTCTATGATACCTATTATTTACCAAAAATATTCATGATTAAATACTTAATATTTACCAAAACTACTAATGATTAAATACGTTTATAATTTCAGGAAGGAACATGATTTCCCTGTTACAATTTTGTTGTCCTGTCATGTCATGATTTAATACGAAGAATGGTTAAATACATACTAATAGGGATTTAATCCAAGGAGTGCTTAAAAACATGTAAATTTTAGAAATTAACATTTTCATGTTACAATACAATTTTAAAACGGCCAAAGGCCATGATTAAACTTCTACGAAATAACCATTTATGACAACAAGATAATGAGAATCTCATGCAGCAACCACTAAAATCATCTTGATTTCCACCTATATTACAATGAAAGCTTCAGTGTTCTGGTTTACAATTAAATGCTTGTGCCCAAGGAGAGTAGAGCAAGAGGAGATCAATAATAAGACAATAACATAGATGATGATGACAATGGTATCGATTTGTGCTTTTCTCGTGGTGTTTAATAGAGAGCAAAGTCTATGTCTTAGCCAGCCCACCACAATTATTAACTTGGAGGGTAGATTTATCAAAAACACAATAACAAAATGGTCCACGATTGGGTAGATAGATGCACCCACTAACCATTGGATTGACGTGGGGAATGATGCCCAAAGAGTTACAGAGGCAAGCTTCTATTTTGGGTATTAGTATTAGGTCAGATTCAAAAGGTTATACATGAAAAAACCTAAACAAACTTAGAAACTACAAAGTGGAAGTAAATATGGAGGCCATGTACAGAAGAAAATTCCAAAGCCAAATAAAATTACCATCATGCATATACAATTCAAATTGTGGGTTCCACGTACTAGTGAAGAGACTATTTTTCATCCTTGGCAATTGCCTTGGCCTTATGCTCAGTATTGGCTTCCTGCAACAAATGTACTACTCTCTTCATTGTTGGCTAGTTGATGGGCAAGGTGCTTATGCAAAGGATTCCTACTTTCAGAACCATGGTCATTTCCTCGTTGAAGCAATCCACAAACTCAAGATACAACACTTCAAGAAATCCATTATTTTTCTCTATTTTATTGCACACCCACTTCACAAGACCTTCATCCTCTCCAATTTCTCGATCTATTGGTTATCTTCCCGTCACGAGCTCCAAGGTCACCACTCCAAAACTATAGATGTCACTTTTTTCGGTCGTTTCTCTGTAGAAGTTATGTCTTCCTAAAAGCCTTGCAATGGGGACTTTTTGTGTGGTGTCTCCTTCAAGTTCACTCAAAAAAAGAACTTAACAAACTCCACCATGTTGATAATGGTAATCTAGGAATGGAAGGAACACAATTAATGTCAACCATAATGTTGAATTGCTGAAATGTACAGGATCTAAATAATGAAGCTCCTAACATATATTGACTTTGATGAAGTAAGTTTACATCACTAAGGAAATTAGATAATAACATAAGATGAGCAATAAATTTTGGAGTGATATTTATAGTAAAATAGGGTATGAACCTGTGTTAAGGTTGGCCACACTATATTGAAATTTGAAGTCCATAATGTGCACTGATTAGTGTATGTAGGCTATGACAACAACCTTGCCACATCCCAACTAATCACTATCTCATGGAAATACTGGAACAGATGGCAAAATATGAAAGGTAAAGCACTAGAGAAGTATTCAAAGCAAATGATGAAAAGTGTATCTAGAAAGAACTGATAACCCTCTAAAGTAAACCACACATTTATCATCGTGACTAATACACTTGCAAAAAAAAGAACATAATAAATTATGAACTATTACACCAAAAAACAGTGAATTTTTCCACTAAATACAGTTTCAAATTAATCACTAGCATGGTGCTAAATTTGTTAGAGGTAACAGATAGAAGATTGAAGTTTAAAATACAATACACTCTGATGAATTAGGGATTACCGTGGCATTAGAGGGCACATGCCAAATTACATTATCATCTCCAAATGCACCCCTACGTAGTGTCCATCTGACACTTTGTGACTTGAACCTTTAAAATGCTTGCTCAGCCACTTCATCATTCAAGATTTATTGTGAGAGTATGATGGTACAATGTGACCTGCATGTCCCAAATAACATGAGCCAACAATGAAAACCATAATTAAATTATTAATGCCTTACTAATTTAATCCTTGAAAAGACAAAAAACATGAATCCAAGAAAGAAAATGATAAGGTTCTCATTAACCAGCTATTATATTTACAGATATGGCAGAATTGTTGATTAGTTGTTTTAGAATTTAAAGCATTTTACTTTTTCTCTCAAACATATGAAAAGACACTAAAATTAACAAGGTCATATTTGAACAAAAATCTTGCAGAAAATCAGATTGCAACTATGAAGATATTGTTCTAAATTTTAAAAATTATAGTAATAAAATCCATCTTCAACATGACTTAACATTTTACATCATGTTAGAAAATTTTTGAGTTAGGGAACAAGTACAAGGTTCAGAGTTAAAATATTTGTGTCAAGGACAAGGAGATATCATATACAACTTTCTGAGTTGAGGTTATCACTAGAGAACATAGTCTCGAGTCTTAAACCAATACTTAATTAGGGACTTATGGAAATAAATGGGTACAAAATGTGAATTCATCCCTCATGAGTCATGGCACACACACAACTCCTAAGGCTTTACAACCACTGCAGTTGCACCCATCACACTACCTTTTTAGGTTGAATTGTCCACACCTGAGGATTTTCAAGTTGCAACCACTGCAGATGCACCCATCACATCACCTTTTTAGGTTGAATTGTCCACATGTCCTAATCGACAGAAGATGTAGTTGAATAGTCTGTTGCGCTGAATTCCACAGCTTTTGCCCACAACTGACCATAAGTCCTTGCATGTGATGAGTGCACTAGACATGTATCATGGGAGCCACAAAGCCTGCAAACAAAATTATCCATAAGTCCAAAACAGGGAGGATGTAACTGGCAATAACAAAGCTGAGAAAAATGCTCCCTTGCAATGAAATTCGAGATGTGACTCATCATGAATAGAGAGCCATTCTTATCAAAATATTCTAAGAGAAACATGTTTTAAAGTTAAATGTATAAAATTCATTAACCGCCCTGCCGTCCTACCATGTCATATCACCTTGAGCACCCCCCAACACCTTCCCCACCAGATTGGAATTAAGACAAATGTAATCTCTTGGAATTAAGGCATTATTTAAAGCCCTGCCTTTTGTGATTAATCAACAAACTGGTTCTAACACCACTGGTTGGTTCCACTTCTATCTCTCCACTTGAAACCTACCTTATTTTATTAGTTTATTAGAGAAAGGATGTGTAGGTAGGCTTGACCAAAGTGACTCCCTTGGTAGAAAATGCAAAATAACTAAATAAGTTTGCTCAAAAATGTAAAAATAACATCCATATATGGGAAGAATACACCAATGCCCAACAGGGTTGGGACTAGCAGTTAGTAGCAAGGAGTTTCACACCTTTGGTCAAGATTCCATTCTCACATGCTTCACCCATGGGGGATAGGAAGGGATTGAACTTATGGCATTGGGAGGTGATGAACCATGTGCATATATTGCAAACCCAAGCCTACCCTCATTCTCCTTGAGTCAAACACTACCGAACAAGTTCCATTCACATAGCTTTTACCCAGCACATGGAGGTAGTCATTGAACTTACACCATCAAGAAGTGATTACAGTTGTGTACATGTTATGGACCCATGGCCACCCCGTGTTCTCCTTGAGGCCTGCCAAAATATGTTTGTCAAGCGGGTTGTGATCAAGTGGTAAATCAAATGTGCTATCATCACGGAGACTCAAGTGTAATATCCCCTCAAGAACATGATGTCGTGATTTAATGCTTTCAATTTGTGTTATCGTCCGATATCTCATCAATAACTAAGCCTAGGCAGTTGGTCCTAGGCAATGTCCTGCATAATTTTGATGAAATAGATACACCTTGGTCATGGCATTTAGGCCAAAAGTAGGCCCACTTCGTTAACAAAGGCTTGTTTACTAACCAGAATAAAAGGGGATGAATATGTCAAGGAATAAATAAATAGGAGCAAGGATAATAACATAAGAAGAAGGTTCAAATTTGACACATATTGCAAAGTATATTTGTTAGGCCTAAAATCATTCAATCCATGCATAGAATGGTATACCAAATAAAGCATTGGAATAGAATGCACATCATACCATGTTTAAACCTAGGCAAGTGCAAAATCCTTCATGTTCTTCTCTAATCAAGAGAGTCCACATCTTAAAGAGCTCCCTATTGATTTGTCAGATAATGTTATTCTAATGGGAGTGGATGTGAAGAAACTGCCTTGAAAAGCATTCCAATGAGAAGACATACACGTGGCACAACAAACCCTAGCATTTGGTCAAATGAGCACATTTCATGGGAACATTTTGGCTAGGAGGATGACAAAAGGCATCACGCAAAAGCTCTCTCCATTGTAAAGGCATGGATGGATTAATGGAAAATTCCCGTGAGCCTAGTTGAAGATCTACTGGAGAAAGAAAGTTCAAGGATTTCTTTTGTAATATCAGGTTCATCATTGCATCCATATTGTTGTTTGTCTATTGCTGGAAATTCATTAAAATTTTCCCACAGAATTAGGCTTCATATTAGGGAAAAGTCTGTCATTTTAAGAAGGGCTTTGGTTGAGGTGTTCTTATCAATTTCCTTTGCCAATTACTATTAAGTTAGACAAATTACTGCTGTCATTTCAGTTCATGGTAGGACACATTTGCAGTTTCTAGTACAATCACCCCTTTTGTTGCCATGAATGTGTATTAAGGAGCACCTTTGTAAGGGCCCTCCATGTAATATCTACAATCTGGAAAAAAAATTCATAGGTTGAGTTTTGGCATGTTGTAACAGCACTATCGTTCCATCCACATTCACAATTTCAAAACCTCTGAAGGTTGCTTCTTGACTCCATTTGCCCTAATTGGATAGGCACTAATCCCCACTGATCCCAGTGGGGATTACAAAAGGCATCATGCAGAAGCTCTCTCCATTGTAAAGGCATGGATGGATTAATGGGAAATTCCCCTGTGAGCCTAGTTGAAGATCTACTGGAGAAAGAAAGTTCAAGGATTTCTTTTGTAATATCAGGTTCATCATTGCATCCATATTGTTGTTTGTCTATTGCTGGAAATTCATTAAAATTTTCCCACAAAATTAGGCTTCATATTAGGAAAAATTCTGTCATTTGAAGAAGGGATTTGGTTGAGGTGTTCCTATCAATTTCCCTTGCCGATTACTATTAAGTTAGAAAAATTACTGCTGTCATTTCAGTTCATGGTAGGACACATTCGCAGTTTCTAGTACAATCAACCCTTTTGTTGCCATGAATGTGTATTAAGGAGAACCTTTGTAAGGGCTCTCTATGAAATTTATGCAATCTGGAAAAAAAATTCATAGGTTAAGTTTTTGGCATGTTGTAACAGCACTATCGTGCCATCCACATTCACAATTTCAAACCCTTTGAAGGTTTCCGCTTGACTCCATTTGCCCTAAATGGATAGGCACTAATCCCCACTAATCCCAGTCTTACATCACAATCTATGTCTAAATCTATCTCATATTTTAATTAAGGAAACCCCCCTTGTTCCAGGCGATAGACAGCCGAACGCAAGAGAGGACAATATTGTGGTGGCAACAAACAAACACTCTTAGTTCCCCTAAAGGTTGTACATGAATTTTAAGGATTTACCACTTAAAGTGCAGGTTTGTGAGGTAACAAGAATCATCAATGTATCTTAGCATTTTTATAAATGTCAATGCTGGGCATTGACGTAGTTAGAAACAAGAAACAAGAAGTCTTTATGTTAGATAGAAAAACAGCTCAGGATAGTAGCTGTGGATTCACCCCTTCAATATTTTAAAATATTAGAGGTTGTGCTTTGTTTTTGGTTTACAGTTTCATCATTACCATAGATCCATTTTAACAATCTGTGATACCAGTGCTTTAATGGGGTAAATTCAAAGAAAACAGATGACCACACTGCATGGATGTGATCTTTCAAATCATATGACATCATCTTGAAAAGCAGAGGCAAAATAAGGATGGGTATGAGAAATGTCTTCTTTGTAATAGAATGGGTGAGACAGAATGATGGCCTGCAAAAGTAAAAAACTTAAAAGAGTTGCAGGATGCTCTGCTTACACTCAAGGAGATACACATTTTCCTTGAGAGGGATCACTAGAATGTGGTCCTTCAAGGGGAAATGACAGTTTGTAATGAGAGGGATTGCATTACAAGGGGTGCCAAGGTGCATTCTCAACTATAGTGGATTTTTGAAGGGGATGAAGGATCCAAATTCCAAAGTCTACTTTGACTACTTGAAAAGAAAAGTGACAGTTACAAGATTATTCGTTTGCATTAGCGGGATGGATCTCTTGCAGAGGATCAAACAAAGGTCAAAGGCATGTTCCAATTGCATTTTCAAAATATTTTCTCTTAATGCTTTTACGGATCATGTGGTGGATGTTAGGAACGCTCATTGTAGAGTCATTCCATGCAAGATTTCTATCTATTGGTGTAGTGATTGAGTCAAATTGGATAGTGACTTCTCGAAAGAGAGGGGTTTTTTTAGCTCTCAGTTCTATGAAGAATATCAAGTCATCGGAAATGGATGGCCTTTGTTGTGATTTTTTCATCAGGAATGGATGGCCTTCATTCTGATTTCTACAAGGCCATGTTGAACACAATACAAGATTATTTCTATTGTTTGACAGCTGAAAATTTCTCTTCTAAAAGTCCATCTAAATCTCTCAATCAAGGCCTTAGTAAACGCATTACCAAGAACGTAGCTAGGGGCACTATTGGAGGTTGGAGCCTCATTACTTTCCTCGTTGTCTCATACAAGATCATGGCTAGCTAAAGCAATGGCTCTCAATTGCATGGAAGGTAGTTCAACAAGAGCAGACAGGTTTTGTACAGGGTCCAATTATTCTAGACACGTAAGCTAGACTCGAGAGGCCTTGGAATGGGCTTGAGACAGTGGCTACCAGCCTTGTTTTCTGCAAATTGGAGCTTCATCACAGACATGTTAGTTTTTCTTGTACTACCGTCTGACCCCGCACTATTCGTTCCAAACTGTATTTCCCTTTGGCCTTGCTGTTACTTGCTTTATCTACAATGTCTGGTCCTTTAGACCTTACATGAATGACATTAATTCCACCAAATAGGTTGTGAGCACTTCCCAATATTTCCTGCACAGATTTTAGATTGGCCATTTAAACATTAAACCTGACATACGGTTCATCACGGAGAAGATGATTAAAGGTTTGGAGGATACCTGATAAACACCTGCAAGGAACAATCCCATGTAGTATGGTTCTCCTTCACACAAATGGTGCACAGAGAGCACACTTTCAACCTTCCCACTAGGTCCAATAAAGTGTTCTATTTTTCCATCTCTGTCACATGTCAAATCAGCCAAGGTTGCCTATGTATTTAGCTTCTCATGCAACCGATGCAAAGGCATTATAGGGAAAACTTGATTTATGGCCCATGAATCAGGTATGGAACAGAAAATAGATAAATTGATATGATATGTCGCTGCTAAGTATTTCTTAAGCTCATCTACTTCATCTGGTAACTTAGAGTCTCTACAAAATTTTAAGACACTAAATGAAATAGCATCATAGACATCTTCAACTTGTTCCCTATGCTCAAGGCTTAGGAAACCAAGCTTTAAATAAGCTATGGGCTTCTTTTTTTAACCAATTTGCATCATTGTAAGCTTCCTGTACATTTTGTTGGCAGATAGTTTTTTTGATATCATATAAAGTTGATAGTAGATATTCACCAGGATTGCAATCTTTCCGAAGCTTTGTGTTTGTATGATATGGAACAACTGAACCTGCATGAAATTCACTTGAATGCAGATCCTCTTGAATAGCTGTACCTGAAGTTTTGACCACGATGTGTGGCCATGGTGAACACACTACTCTCTGATGCATCAACATTTCTCCTTGTTAGTAACTCATTATCCCCTGAAATTTTGCTAAATCAATCTATTTGTCAAGGGTGACCCTTTGCCCCAGATTTGTATATTTGACAATGGATGCCTTGGCTCACATATTTGAAGTTGTTGGCATTCAGGGGCAAGTGAAGGACATCTTACATCCTGATGGGTCAGACATGGTCAAAAATCATTTTGCTAATGGATCCTTTATTTCTATAAGTGTTAAGCAGAGCTTGGTTGATGGTGCTCATACTTGTTTGCACATCTTTGGATCTACATTAGATGTTGTGGTTAGTGACCACGAGACAATTTTTTAGTTGTTAAAGTTAGACTCTCAGCCTACTAGATTCCCACAACTCAGACTTATGTTCGACCAAGGGTAATTCTAAGGTATCTAGGCATTGCATTTGAAATTTTGAAGTGGGGATTTCACCAGTGGCCGTCCAAGATTGGTGTACCGTGTCTTCAACAATTTTAGAGAAAGCATTAATTTTGGCATCATAAGGACCTCTCATTAGATGGGAAGTTGACAAGGGGGTTGGACAGATCCTCTATGCCTCACACGTTTATTATGTATCTAGTTGGTTGCCTAGTAAGACTCAATTTCATCATCTAGAGCAGATCATGCAATCATACCTGTGGTCAAAGTATGGTGGGAAGGAAAATATTCCACAAGGATGGGGGGGCTCATCCCTCGCCCAATGTGTTGAAAAAAAAAATTGCGACATCGAGGCCATTTTGCAGGGATGCGGGGTGGATCTTTGGACAATCCTTGCAGTAGTATCAACCACAAAGGCTTTAACCTTTGTTGCTTTAGCAGAACCTATTAACTCCAACTCTCAATGCAAGATGGGTCGGTTGATCTAGAAGACAGGTGAACACACAAATTACACTGTTTCTAATATGTTTGGAAAGATAATCAGGACCAGTATTTAGTTCTCCTTCAATGTCGCGCTCACTAGTGTGCTGCCTTGTTTGGAAATTGTAGCTATCTGGTCCACTCTTCCTTCATTGGGATTTGGCAGTGATTGAGAGTCTCTGCTCTGTTTTCCCTAGGAATATTAAGTGTAAGTTAGCAAAAATTTAGTTATCTGTCTACTTTTTGTTCCATTTATCTTTTTACCTTTTGTTCCATGTGGTGTAATGAGGTACATGACTAGCTATTAACTGTGGGTGAATTATTGATAAGAGATGCTCAATATTTATATTCAGTAACCTATACAGACTTCATTTCTGCTTTTCTAGTCATCATCAAAATGGAACCCCCAAAGGGAGGAAAATTTAAGTCAAATTTTGATAGGGCTACAAAAAGAGATCCCAGAAGAGCAGTTAGTGGAAGGGTAATAACGAGCAGGAATGGGGAGATGATTGCAGTCTACATTGAAAAAATAGGAATAAACATCAACAATCAAGTAGGAATGAGGGATCTTATAGCAGAGTTAAATTTTTCCTAGGCCTAGCCTGGAAAGAGTGGCAATGGAATGGAGTGGAATTCTCAAATTATAATCAATGTTGTGATGACAGAATGCATTTCTTCTCGAATTTGGAAGTTTGAACCCCCAATGTCAATGGATTAAAAGGAGGTTTCAACAGAAAGGTTAGAAATAGAATTCATTATGCTACAAAATCAGCCAACAAGGTTGCTGATTGGCTTTCTAACATGCCATTGAGTGGCAAGTATATGACATCAAGATTTTCAAAACCTGAGGTTCAAAGGAAGAATAATGAATTATTGAAATTAATAGTAAGTCAAAATGTTGAGACTTAGAAAAAAAAACTAGGCCTTGGGGATCTGACATAGATGTCCCTGTTTTTTCAATTAGAAAGATTAAGGCAGGATACCTTAAGTTGTAGGACATCAAATTTATGGACTGATTGCAAATCCCTCCATAATTTGCGACAATGGTGGCAGCCATTAGTGAGTAGTATAAATCATAGTTTAATTCTTATGAAGTTTCTGTTTGTTTTCACACCTGGAGAAGAACTGGGCTTGTTAATTCACTTTCTCTCTACATTATCTCAGTCTCTATTAGCCATTAGCAATCAGAAGAAGGCTAGAAAGGAGAGGAGCAAAGCCCAAATGCTCCCTCAAGGAACTGTGAGGGAAGAGGGTCCTGCCTGTCAATTGCATAATTAAAAACGATGGGAATCCTCTAAGGAGACAGTCCATATTGACAAGCAATACGTTCATAGGCAGGAAGATTCCTCCGCGTGGAATGATACTAAGCAACCCTTTAGGAAGTGAAAATTTTCCTTGAACATGTGCTCCTCAAACAATAAATTCACGAGTCACTTGTCAGTGTGGGTGAGAGATTTCAATGACTGGAGGATAATACTCTGTTTTTTAAGTTGGAGGTCAGAGAAATCATCAGGGAGGCAATGGAAAAAACTATGGCATAGTTTTCTAAGTGAGTGTGGAAGCATGAGGAAGACAAGAGGGCTGCTAATATTGAGTTAAGGATAGAACATTGCTGCAAGCTTGACTGCATTTCCCAGCTTTCCCAGTTCAAAGTAAGACTAAGTTCAAAGTGAAGGAGATTATATTGTACACTGATGGTTCAAAGAGAACAAGCGACTAAGTGGATGCCAACAAGGTGCTACTTAGCCACTGGGAGAGGTGCTTGGAGCAGCTGCCTCACTTAATCATTCTACCAGTGATAAGCTAAAACAACAATGATAACAACCCAAGCCAAAAAAACAAGGCAATTCATAAAATATACAATAAATCCCCATTATGCTTATTAGTTGTTAAAGGAGGTACAAAAAGTCTTTGTATTGTTACTGCTCTTAATAATGCTGAAAAAAAATTGATGCAAACATCAGAAATACTCTGAAATCCACTTGTACATGTAGCTGATAACAATGTTGCCAGAAGCAAGAATGCGGATGGAAAAAAAAATTAGGAACTGGGAAGCGAGAATCCCAAAAAATAGAAATTTTCCAAAAAAAATGAAAACATGAAAGATAAAGAAGATATAAAACAGTATAAATGCAAATAGATTTCAATATTTTACTTCTTAAACGATAAAGCATGAGAAATTACATCATGATTCATGGTTCATATGAAAAGGATGAATAACTTTTTTTTTTCAAAGAAAACCTCCCAAGATCCTCCCACCCTCCCTTCCCCCAAATATCCAGATGGAGAGTAGGACAATCACCAACCACAATAGCAGCTGGAAACCCTGACAGACTCGACTGGCTTTGAACCTGTGACCTATGCCATCCCCATCAACAACATGCCTTTGGCAGACAGTTCAACTAATTAAGCCAACCCTTGGGCCTACATAACTTTTATTTACTAGCCAAATTTTTGAATTTAAAATATGACTACACACCAAATTGTGGAAGCTGCAAAAATTGAGTTATGAAGATCAAATCAAAGCATTAGTGCAACTGCTCCACAATCTCATCATCCTTGTAAACAACCAAAGACCACCATGGAGAGCAAGACAACCACCAGCCACAACAGCAGCTAGAAACCTTGACAGAATCGACTGGCTTTGAACTTGTGACCTATGCCATCCCCATCAACAACATGCTTTTGGCATATGGTTCAACTAATTGAGCCAACCCTTGGGCCTACATAACTATTATTTATTAGCCAATTTTTTGAATTTACAATATGACTACACACCAAATTGTAGAAGCTAAAAAAATTGAGTTATGAAGATCAGCTCAAAGCATTAGTGCAACTGCTCCACAATCTCATCACCCTTGTAAACATCCAAAGACCACCCTGTGTTCATCATCCAACTTCTTGTTTACTCTGCAGGCCAGAGCCTACATCATAGTGGAAAGCAGAGTGCCTAAAGAATGGATGGATGAATTAGCTAAAAGGGTTTTTATTCCATTATTTGGCATTCGTATGCACATCATAATTTATACATTTGTTCAATGAACTTTCAACTTATGTACTCTTTTATTTATTACCTCATTTTACTCTGACATAAGGAAATGCATTTTTAACTTTGATATGTTCACTACAATAATTCTTGGTAGGGTCATTATTTGCTGATATTGAAAAAAAAAAATTGTAAACAATTCTTGGATGATGTTTTTAAAAGATATTCTAGACAAATTCCGCTAGGCCAGAGAAATGCTACTTCTTTTATCTTTTTTGCCATCCCTGATGCCCTCCCTTCATACCTGACTGTCGGCATCTTCAACTTTATCTCAGTTACCAAGATAACAGACATTACTTTGACAATTCAATTGGTTATATTTCCTTCTCCATAGAAAGCTCTACTAGTGATGTTCCCAATACATCATTCTGAGTGAGACGGAAATGGAGATGGATAGATTAAAGAAAAATGAACCTCGATCGTTGAAATAAACATTATGGTCATTAAACAATATATACTTAACAGGGAAGACAAAGTAATAGATAAAGATAAGATAATTTTATTAATGTCCAATGAATAACCACAAAAAGGTCAATAGGACTACTGGTTACAATGATTACAACATACTCGCTGGTGGACCAAATGGTCCCCTTTCTTTATAAGAGCAGGAAAATAAAAAATACAAAGAATACGAAAGTAAAATTCTGGATGACTGAAACATCTTGACAATGAGTTGTGGTGAAGAAGTCCTGGAGGAGAAGGATGAGCCTCCTGAGTGGGGGGAGACTCCTTCTCCTAGCATCTGAGGCCGTTAGAAGAGGACTGAAGGAAACTTGTCAATGTCTATTGCCCTGAAGCAGAGTTGGACTGTTGCCGCTGCCGTCGGGAGGATTTGGGGTGTCCCCGGAGATGGGGGGGGTGCCTGGTTCTGGATTGCTGATGGGGTCTAATGGGACGAGATTCCTAGATCCTCATTGACATGGAGTCATGGTCTAAGGATAGATCGATGGTTCTCTTGGTGCCCCGCGATGCTGGGAGTGCTCTGAAGAAGTCAGTGATCCTCTGTGTGGTGGCCGAGGTGAATGGAGGCTGGAGTAGAGTCAAACGGTGTCTGAAGGTCTCCTAGAGGTAAAGTGCCAAGCATCTCTTGTCGGTGTATCTAAGGAAGCTGGTTGATAAGCAATAAAAGCGCCCGCGGATCCCATAGTAGACGGGGCATCTGAAGATGAAGTGTGACTCAGTTTCCACCTCCTGTAAGTGACAAAGTTGACAGATCCTCTCCGTCCTGTCAATATGGTGGTTTGTTTCCACCCGAAGCTTGTGCGATCCAACTCTGAGCTGCCCAAGGGGGATCCTGATGGCATGCATCCAATGATGGAGGGTATAAGGGGGTCGAGTGATGAGTCCATCTCTGATCTCCAGGAAGTGCTCAACATAGAAGGCCATCTTTGGGCGTAGACCGCCCGGAGAATTGACCCATTTAGTCCCTTAGTTAAATAAGGGACTAAGCCAGGAAGAACAAAAACCTATATAAGACCAAGAGTGAAGGATAGTAGATATGAAAAAGAGAACCCTACCTATGAAGTACACAACTCACCAAAGAGATAAGGTTGATAAGGAAGCCTAGCAAACTGGAAAAAACCGAAATCTAGATAATCAATAATCTACAAACACAATAATTGACCAAACAACACAGAATTCCACTTGAAATACAAAAAATGGGCACTCCACGTAACATGCTTCTATATGTCACATAATAATATCTACTTTGAGATTTGCTAATAAAAACCACATCATAATATCTTTCAAGATTCGTTAGTAGATGTTGTATAACAATATCCTTCTAGATGTGTTAGTCATTCAAGTCTCCATTAAGAAAAACCTAGGAAAAGGAAATATTGTAGGGAAGCACTCCCCTTGCTCAACTTTCAAGCAAGTATCTACAATAGTGCACTCCCAAAATACTCCTGATCGAGTGTTTTCAAGCAAGGTTACTGGCGAGTGGGAGCGAAAACAGGGAGCGAGAGCGGGAGCAGGAGCGCCATTTTCAAAAGCTCCCAGTCCGGGAGCGTTTCGAGTAGCGTTTTTTTAATATATATATATATATATATATATATATATTATTTTTTATATTTTGATGCACATATGTCAACAAAAGCATATAGAATGATGAATTAGACATAAAAAAACATAGATTGAACCAAAGGTATCTTTATCATTACCTCTAGATTCGTATAGGGATCTTTGTCATTAATATCACCCTCTAAGCATTGGCTCTGGGAGTGCACTTCGAGAGCAGGTTCGAGGGAGCGCGCTCAAGGAGCGGGTTTGATAGGGGGAGGCTCTCCCCCGCAACCTTGTTTTCAAGAGCATGCTCACAATCTGCATATTCATGTTGTCTAGAGAATGTTGAACACTCCCCAAAGAGTAGGGCTAGTCCCAAGACAATTGGAAAAGCTATTTTTACTTTTTTTAAAACAAGTTGGGGCCTACGAGAAGGCCCCAATAGGCCTCATGCGCTCAATGAAGGGGGTTTAGAGCTTTTTAAATGTCTAATTCCTCTTCATTTCTCCTTGCATTTTTCTTTCCAAAAATTAAAGGTTTTGATTGTTAAAGGTCAACAATTTTGGTAGAATATCTACCATTCAAACCCAAGAACTAAGCTAACAGAATTCCCTCATGGGAAAATTTCTTGCTGTAATTCCTATAATTAAACAATTAAAAAATTGCAGTTAGCTACCTCTTGAGTGGGTTTAGTAGCCTCTAGAAGCTTCTCCTTTAGCATAGAGGCTTAATCCTGCTTGTCTGAGTCCGCGTCATTTCTTCAGGATCCAATTTATTTGCTTTGGGACCCTTGGGAGCATGGGTCCAAGCAAATCCGAGGCCATTTTGCATTATGATTCAGTATGTGTGGTTCGATGCTACCACAGCAAGAGCTTGCAGTACACCATGGAGTCTCATAAATCTCAGCAAAGGTCTCAGTACTGTGTTAATAAGAATAATACTCTATGCTACGATGTTGATCAGTGCTAGGTGCTATATCATAATGTATAACCTCGGCACTTCTAGGTACTGTGCTCACTGATGTTATGATGCTAAGATGCTCGAAGCTACTTGTTGTTGAAAAGTGTAACTAGGATCGGTCTTCATATTGACTATGTAATTATGTATTTATGTAAAGAAGAAAACAAAGATAATAAAATGTATTTTTGTTGTACTTGCTTCATGGGTTTCATGAGAAATATTTTATTAAAGGTCAATAGACTTCTTCTTGATGTCTATTAGGATTCGTCTTCTAGTTATAAATGTAATTAAGGGTCATAAATATGAAGAGTCTAGTCATCAAAATTCTCCAAGACCTTGTCATGTTCACCCTCATTAAACGTTGGAATAATTGCACTATATGTCGGCCTATATACACAGTGATCTAGTTGGCCTCCAATCAGCTTGAAGGGTCAGCCTAAAAATAGTGACATGATGCCTATATATACAGTCAACTCAGTGGTCATTTGAACCAAGGAATTGTGAATCTCTGGACAGGAAACAGTGCAGATTTCAAGAAGCATAAAAGTGCAGATTTCAGGAAGGAGAAAAGTGCGGGCTGAAGGACAGAATTGCGGACATTCCTGTGATAGTTACCTCATAATAAAGTTTGGGTTAAAATACAAATTGAAGCAGTAAGTGCAGATTTGTTCTGTGTAGCATTCTGGAGCCGTGAACGTGGATTAGTATGAAGAAGCTACGGTCAAGTGAAGTGCGGTCAAACTTGTAATGAATTCACTAATAGTATAAGGTCAGTTTTCTATGTATTGTAATGATTGTAAGCATTCAAATGTTATGTTATGCGAAGGGTTAAGCTCAATGATCATGTTGTGATGATAAGTCTAGGGCTAGTATAAGTATGGGAAAAGGAGGAAGGTAAATCTATGATTTACCTTCCTACTCTCAAAAAGGTTACACATCTCCAAATGCATGACAAGTGAATGATGAGACTTCAAATGATCTGGTCTCCTATATTTGAATAAGAAATAAGAAGTGACTGAAGACGAACTTAGAAACCAATTTCTCTAAGGTTAATGCAAAGCAGTGCAGGTTGATGAAGAAAAGAAGGATCAATATTGAAGGAAGACTTAGAAGCAGTGGCAATGTCTTGGAAGCATTAATAGGTCAAGTTTCCATGTCTTGGTCATGGTACTTGTCATCTTGAAAGTCTATAAGAAGAATTTCTCATGGGTTTTCCTCTCCAAGAGGGAGAGGTTTTTCCCTGGCTCGAAGAGCCTAACTTTGTGTCTTTTGTATTTTGGTAATTGACTTGATGAAAGACTAAATAAGCTAAAGAAGAGAAGATATAAGTAACTCAAATAAGCTCACAAGTAATTATCAAGAAGAGAAATTGAATTAATAACCAGCCCCCTAAATTCTCAACACTTGGTGCTACTCGGTGTTGTAGTGATAACATGAAGTTCAGTGATGAATCACCATGTTTGGATGTTGCTATAGGGATTATGATTTGAAGATCAAGGAAGACGACTATGTCTTGGTCTTGGAGTGGCGAAATAGGTCAAGGGCCTTGGTATTGGTATTTGTCAATTGGAATCTCTATAAGAAGAATTTGTGCGGCTTTTCCTCTCAAAGAGTGAGAGGTTTTGGCCCTGTCTCATAGCCTACATGTTGTGTCTCTTTTCTATTTATGTTTATGCATTGGTTACTGTTTGATGAATAAAGAACACTAATAATCTAACAGGAAAAAGATCTTAGTCTAAAGAAGTTAAAAAGAATTCATTATTCACAAACAATCACTAATGAAGAGAAATCTCTTAACACTAAATCCCCTAGATTTCTCAACATTGTAGTGATCAAGGGCCTTCTTTTAAAAGGCTTGGTGCAGGCTCACCCTTTCTCCAGTCATAATGAGCGGAAAATAGTTTTGGAGAGTTGTATGAAGCCGAATCCACCTTCCCCCCAATTGTAATTAGGGATTCATTTCTTTTGTTTTTCTGAGTTCTTGTGAGACCCCTCTCAGGGGGATACTATGTTTGCAAGTGTGAGCTACGAATCTAGTCTCCTCCC